>CALNHX010002219.1:0-188087 GCA_940337035.1 Agriotes lineatus | reverse complement strand
ATGTCCCATATGTCCCTAACGTCCCAGAATTCCCATATGTTCCATATGTCCCTAACGTCCCAGACGTCCCAGATATCCCAGACTTCCCAAACGTCGCAGACGTCTCAGATGTCCTAGATGTTCCATATGTCCCTAACGTCCCAGACGTCCAAAATGTCCCATATGTCCCTAACGTCCCAGACGTTCCAGACGTCCCATGTGCCCATATGCCCCTAACGTCCCAGGCGTCCTAGACGTCCCATATGTCCTTAACGTCCCAGACGTCCCAGACGTCCTAGGGGTCCCATATGTCCCTTAACGTCGTTGACGTCCCAGACGTTTTAGATGTCCTATATGTCCCTAACGTCTCAGACGTTTCAGATGTCTCATATGTTCCTAACGTCCCAGACGTTCTAGATGTCCCATATGTCCCTAATGTTCCAGACGTCCCAGATGCGCATATGTCCCTAACGACCCAGATGTCCTAGATGTCCCATAGGTTCCAGACGTCCTAGATGTCCCATATATCTCAAACGTCCCAGACGTCTCAGACGTCCTAGATGCCTTATATACTTCTAACGTCCCAGACGTCCAAGACGTCCCAGATATCTTAGACTTCCCAAACGTCGCAGACGTCTCAGATGTCCTACATGTTCCATATGTCCCTAACGTCCCAGACGTCCTAGATGTCCTACATGTCCCTAACGTCCAGACGTTTCAGATGTCCTATATGTCCCATATGTCCCTAACGTCCCAGACGTCCTAGATGTCCTATATGTCCCTAACGTCCCAGACGTTTCAGATGTCCCATATGTTCCTAACGTCCCAGACGTCCTAGATGTCCCATATGTCTCTAACGTCCCAGACGTCCCAGATGTCCCAGATGTCCCATAGGTCCCAGACGTCCTAGATGTCCCACATGTCCCTAACGTCCCAGACTTCCTTGATGTCCCATATGTCTCAAACGTCCCTGACGTCCCAGACGTCCTAGATGTCCCATATATCCCTCACGTCCCAGATGTCTTAGATGTCCCGTATGTCGCTAACGTCCCCGACGTCCTAGATGCCCCATATATCCCTAACGTCCCAGACGTCTCAGATGTCCTAGATGTCCCAGACGTCCTAGGTGCCCCATATGTCCCTAACGTCCCAGACTTCCCAGCCGTCCCAGATGCTCCATACGTGTCAGACGTCCTAGATTTTCCAATTGCCCTAACGTCCCAGACGTCCAAGATGTTCCATATGTTCTTAACGTCCCAGACGTCCTAGATCTCCATATGTGCCTAACGTCCCAAACGTCCTAGATGTCCCATATGTCCCTAACGTCCCAGACGTGCCAGACGTCCTAGATGTCCCATATGTCCTTAACGTCCCAGACGTCCCAGATGTACCATATGTCCCTAACGTCTCATACGTCCCAGATGTTCTATTTGTCCCATATGTCCCTAACGTCCCAAACGTCCTAGATGTCCTATATGTCTCTAACGTACCAGGCGTCCCAGAAGTCCCATATGTCCGTAACGTAACAGAAGTCTCATATGTTCCATATGTCCCTAACGTCCCAGAAGTCCCATATGTACCATATGTCCCTAACGTCTCATACGTCCCAGATGTCCCATTTGTCACATATGTCCCTAACGTCCCAGACGTCCTAGATGTCCTATATGTCTCTAACGTCCCAGGCGTCCCAGATGTACCATTGTCCCTAACGTCCCAGAAGTCACATTTGTTCATATGTCCCTAAAGTCACATACGTCCCAGATGTCTCATTTGTCCCATATGTCCCTAACGTCCCAGACGTCCTAGATGTCCTATATGTCTCTAACGTCCCAGGTGTCCCAGATTTCCATATGTCCCTAACGTCCAGAAGTCAAATATGTTCCATATGTCCCTAACGTCTCATACGTCCCAGATGACCCATTTGTCCCATATGTCCCTAACGTCCCAAACATCCCAGATGTCCCATATGTCCCTAACGTCCCAGACGTTTAAGATGTCCCATATGTCCCATATGACCCTAACGTCCAGACGTCCTAGATGTTCCATATGTCACTCTCGTCCCAGATGTCCCAGACGTGCTAGATGTCCCATATGTCCCTAACGTCCCAGGACGTCCTAAATGTCCCATATGTCCCTAACGTCCCAGACGTCCTAGATGTTCCATATGTCACTCTCGTCCCAGACGTCCCAGACGTGCTAGATGCCCCATATGTCCCTAACGTCCCAGACGTCCCAGATGTCCCATACGTCCCAGACGTCTTAGATGACCCATATGTCTCTAACGTCCCAGACGTCCAAGATGTCCCATATGTCTCAACGTCCCAGACGTCCCAGACGTCCTAGCAGTCTCATATGTCCCTAACGTCCCAGACGTCCTAGATGTCCCATATGTCCCTCACGTCCCAAACGTCCTAGATGTCCCATACGTCCCCTAATTGTCCCAGACGTCTCAGACGACCTAGGTGTCCCAGACGTCCTAGATGCCCCATATGTCCCTAACGTACCAGATGTCCCAGACGTTCCAGATTTTCCAACGTCCCAGACGTCCTAGATGACCCATATGTCTCTAACGTCCCAGACGTCCTAGATGACTCATATGCCCTTTACGTCCCAGACGTCCCAGACGTCCTATACGTCCCAAACGTTCTAGATGTCCCATACGTCCCTAACGTTACAAGACGTCCTAGATGCTACATATGTTGCTAACGTCCCAGACGTCCTAGATGTTACACATATCCCTATCGTCCTCAGACGTCCTAAATGTCCCATATGTTCTTAACGTCACAGGCATCCTAGATGTCCCATACGTCTATAACGTCCCAGACGTCCCAGACGTCCTAGATGTCCTATATGTCTCTACGTCCCTGACGTAATAGATGTCCTGTATGTCCCTTACGTCCCAAACGTCCCAGATGTCCTATATGTCCTTAACGTCCCAGACGTCTTAGACGTCCTAGATGTCCTATATGTCTCTACGTCCCTGACGTAATAGATGTCCTGTATGTCCCTTACTTCCCAAACGTCCCAGATGTCCTATATGTCCTTAACGTCCTAGACGTCTTAGACGTCCTAGATGTCCCATATATCCCTAACGTCCCAGACGTCATAAATGTCCCATAAGTACCTAACGTCACAGGCATCCTAGATGTCCCATACGTCTATAACGTCCCAGACGTCCCAGACGTCCTAGATGTCGCGTATGTCCTTAACGCCCTAGACGTCCTAGATGTCCTATATGTCCCTAACGTCCCAGACGTCACAGACGTCCCAGATATCTTAGAATTCCCAAACGTCGCAGACGTCTCAGATGTCCTAGATGCTCCATATGTTCCTAACGTCCCAGACGTCTTAGATGTCCTATATGTCCCTAACGTCCCAGGCGTCCAGATGTCCCATATGTCCCCTAACGTCCCAGAAGTCCCAAATGTTCCATATGTCCCTAACGTCCCAGACGTCCCAGATATACCAGACTTCCCAAACGTCGCAGACGTCTCCAGATGTCTTAGATGTTCCATATGTCCCTAACGTCCCAGACGTCCAAAATGTCCCATATGTCCCTAACGTCCCAGACGTTCCAGACGTCCCATGTGCCCCATATGCCCCTAACGTCCCAGGCGTCCTAGACGTCCCATATGTCCTTAACGTCCCAGACGACCCAGACGTCCTAGGGGTCCCATATGTCCTTAACGGCATTGATGTCCCAGACGTCCTAGATGTCCCATATATCCCGAACGTCAAAGACGTTTAGATGTCCTATATGTCCCTAACGTCTCAGACGTTTCAGATGTCTCATATGTCCCTAACGACCCAGACGTCCTAGATGTCCCATATGTCCTTAACGTTTCAGACGTCCCAGATGCCGCATATGTCCTTAACGTCCCAGATGTCCTAGATGTCCCATAGGTTCCAGACGTCCTAGATGTCCCCATATGTCTCAAACGTCCCAGACGTCCCAGACGTCCTAGATGCCTTATATGTTTCGAACGTCCCAGACGTCCAAGACGTCCCAGATATCTTAGACTTCCCAAACGTCGCAGACGTCTCAGATGTCCTACATGTTCCATATGTCCCTAACGTCCCCAGACGTCCTAGATGTCCTACATGTCCCTAACGTCCCAGACGTTTCAGATGTCCTATATGTCCCATATGTCCCTAACGTCCCAGACGTCCTAGATGTCCTATATGTCCCTAACGTCCCAGACGTTTCAGATGTCCCATATGTTCCTAACGTCCCAGACGTCCTAGATGTAACATATGTCTCTAACGTCCCAGACGTCCCAGATGTCCAATATGTCCCTAACGTCTCAGATGTACCAGATGTCCCATAGGTCCCAGACGCCCTAGATGTCCCATATGTCCCTAACGTCCCAGACTTTCTTGATGTCCCCATATGTCTCAAACGTCCCTGACGTCCCAGATGTCAATATGTCCCTAACTTCTCAGATGTCCCAGATGTCAAATAGGTCCCAGACGTCCTAGATGTCCCATATATCCCTAACGTCCCAGATGTCTTAGATGTCCCATATGTCGCTAACGTCCCAGACTTCCCAGACGTCCCCAGATGCTCCATACGTGTCAGACGTACTAGATTTTCCAAATGCCCTAACGTCCCAGACGTCCAAGATGTTCCATATGTTCTTAACGTCCCAGACGTCCTAGATCTCATATGTGCCTAACGTCCCAAACGTCCTAGATGTCCCATATGTCCCTAACGTCCCCAGACGTGCCAGCCGTCCTAGATGTCCCATATGTCCCTTAACGTCCCAGACGTCCCAGATGTACCATATGTCCCTAACGTATCATACGTCCCAGATGTCCTATTTGTCCCATATGTCCCTAATGTCCCAGGCGTCCCAGATGTCCCATATGTCCGTAACGTCCCAGAAGTCCCCATATGTTCCATATGTCCCTAACGTCCCAGAAGTCCCATATGTACCATATGTCCCTAACGTCTCATACGTCCCAGATGTCCCATTTGTCACATATGTCCGTAACGTCCCAGACGTCCTAGATGTCCTATATGTCTCTAACGTCCCAGGCGTCCCAGATGTACCATTGTCCCTAACGTCCCAGAAGTCAAATATGTTCCATATGTCCCTAAAGTCTCATACGTCCCAGATGTCTCATTTGTCCCATATGTCCCTAACGTCCCAGACGTCCTAGATGTCCTATATGTCTCTAACGTCCCAGGCGTCCCAGATTTCCCATATGTCCCTAACGTCCCAGAAGTCAAATATGTTCCATATGTCCCTAACGTCTCATACGTCCCAGATGACCCATTTGTCCCATATGTCCCTAACGTCCAAACATCCCAGATGTCAAATATTTTCTTAACGTCCCAGACGTTTAAGATGTCCCATATGTCCCATATGACCCTAACGTCCCAGACGTCCTAGATGTTCCATATGACACTCTCGTTTCAGACGTCCCAGACGTGCTAGATGTCCCATATGTCCCTAACGTCCCAGACGTCCTAAATGTCCCATATGTCCCTAACGTCCCAGACGTCCTAGATGTTCCATATGTCACTCTCGTCCCAGACGTCCCAGACGTGCTAGATGCCCCATATGTCCCTAACGTCCCAGACGTCCAAGATGTCCCATACGTCCCAGACGTCTTAGATGACCCATATGTCTCTAACGTCCCAGACGTCCAAGATGTCCCATATGTCTCAAACGTCCAGACGTCCCAGACGTCCTAGCTGTCTCATATGTCCCTAACGTCCCAGACGTCCTAGATGTCCCATATGTCCCTCACGTCCCAAACGTCCTAGATGTCCCATACGTCCCTAATGTCCCAGACGTCTCAGACGTCCTAGGTGTCCCAGACGTCCTAGATGCCCCATATGTCCCTAACGTACCAGATGTCCCAGACGTTCCAGATGTTCCAACGTCCCAGACGTCCTAGATGTCCCATATGTCTCTAACGTCCCAGACGTCCTAGATGACTCATATGCCCTTTACGTCCCAGACGTGCCAGACGTCCTATACGTCCCAAACGTTCTAGATGTCCCATACGTCTCTAACGTTACAGACGTCCTAGATGCTACATATGTCGCTAACGTCCCAGACGTCCTAGATGTTACACATGTCCCTAACGTCTCAGACGTCCTAAATGTCCCATATGTTCTTAACGTCACAGGCTTCTTAGATGTCCCATACGTCTATAACGTCCCAGACGTCCCAGACATCCTAGATGTCCTATATGTCTCTACGTCCCTGACGTAATAGATGTCCTGTATGTCCCTTACGTCCCAAACGTCCCAGATGTCCTATATGTCCTTAACGTCCCCAGACATCTTAGACGTCCTAGATGTCCTATATGTCTCTACGTCCCTGACGTAATAGATGTCCTGTATGTCCCTTACGTCCCAAACGTCCCAGATGTCCTATATGTCCTTAACGTCCCAGACGTCTTAGACGTCCTAGATGTCCCATATATCCCTAACGTCCCAGACGTCTTAAATGTCCATAAGTACCTAACGTCACAGGCATCCTAGATGTCCCATACGTCTATACGTCCCAGACTTCCCAGACGTCCTAGATGTCCCGTATGTCCTTAACGCCCTAGAAGTCCTAGATGTCCTATATATCCCTAACGTCCCAGACGTCTCAGATGTCGCATATGTCCTTAACGTCCAAGACGTTCCAGACGTCCTAAATATCCCATATGCCCCTAACGTCCCAGACGTCGCAGACGTCCTCCTAATGTCCCAGACGTCCTAGATGTCCCGTATGTCCTTAACGCCCTAGACGTCCTAGATGTCCTATATGTCCCTAACGTCCCAGACGTCTCAGATGTCGCATATGTCCTTAACGTCCAAAACGTCTCAGACGTCCTAGATATCCCATATGCCCCTAACGTCCCAGACGTCCAAACGTCCCAGATGTCCCATATTCCCTACATGTCCTTGACGTCCCAGCCGACCTAGATGTCACATATGTCCCTAACGTCCCACACGTCCCAGACGTCCCCATATGCCCTAACGTCCCAGACGTCCAAAACGTCCTAGATGTCCCATATGTCCTTAACGTCCAAACGTCCCAGATTTCCCATATCTCCCATATGTCCCTAACGTCCCAGACGACCTAGAAGTCCCATATGTCCCTAACGTCCCAGACGTCCTAGATGTCCTATTTGTCCCTAACGTCCCAAACGTCCCAGATGTCTCATATGTCCCATATGTCCCTAACGTCCCAGAGGTCCTAGATGTCCCATATATCCCTAACGTCCCAGACGTCTTAAATGTCCCATAAGTACCTAACGTCACAGGCATCCTAGATGTCCCATAGTCTATAACGTCCCAGACTTCCCAGACGTCCTAGATGTCCCGTATGTCCTTAACGCCCTAGAAGTCCTAGATGTCCTATATATCCCTAACGTCCCAGACGTCTCAGATGTCGCATATGTCCTTAACGTCCAAGACGTTCCAGACGTCCTAAATATCCCATATGCCCCTAACGTCCCAGACGTCGCAGACGTCCTCCTAATGTCCAGACGTCCTAGATGTCCCGTATGTCCTTAACGCCCTAGACGTCCTAGATGTCCTATATGTCCCTAACGTCCCAGACGTCTCAGATGTCGCATATGTCCTTAACGTCCAAGACGTCTCAGACGTCCTAGATATCCCATATGCCCCTAACGTCCAGACGTCCCAAACGTCCCAGATGTCCCATATTCCCTACATGTCCTTAACGTCCCAGCCGACCTAGATGTCCCATACGTCCCTAACGTCCCACACGTCCCAGACGTCACATATTCCCTAACGTCCCAGACGTCCAAAACGTCCTAGATGCCCCATATATCCCTAACGTCCAAACTTCCTAGATGTCCCATATGTCCTTAACGTCCCAAACGTCCCAGATGTCCCATATCTCCCATATGTCCCTAACGTCCCAGACGACCTAGAAGTCCAATATGTCCCTAACGTCCAGACGTCCTAGATGTCCTATTTGTCCCTAACGTCCGAGACGTCCTGGATGTCCCATATGCCCCTAACGTCCCAAACGTCCCAGATGTCTCATATGTCCCATATGTCCCTAACGTCCACAGGTCCTAGCTGTCCCATATATCCCTAACGTCCCAGACGTCTTAGATGTCCTATATGTCCCTAACGTTTCAGACGTCCCGGATGTCCTATATGTCCCTAACGTCCCAAACGTCCCAGATGTCCCGTATGTCACATATGTCCATAACGTTCCAGACGTCCTAGATGTTTCATATGTCACTAACGTCCCAGACGTAGCAGACGTTTCAGATGTCCCATATGTTCCATACGTCCCTAACGTCCCAGGCGTCCTAGATGTCCCATATGTCACTAACGTTCCAGACGTCCCAGACGTCCTAGATGCCCCATATGTCCCCTAACGTCCCAGACGTTTCAGATGTCCCATATGCCCCTAACGTCCCAGACGTCCCAGATGCCCCATATGTTCCTAACGTCCCAATGTCCTAGACGTCCCATAGTCCCAGACGTGATAGATGTCCCATATGTCCCTAACGTCTCAGACGTCCGAAATGTCCCATATGTCCCTAACGTCCCAGACGTCCCAGATGCCCCATATGTCCCTAAAGTCCCAATGTCCTAGATGTCCCAGACGTCCCAGACGTCCTAGATGCCCCATATGTTTCTAACGTCCCAGACGTCCCAGACGTTCCAGATATCTTAGAATTCCCCAAACGTCGCAGACGTCTCAGATGTCCTAGATGCTCCATATGTTCCTAACGTCCCAGACGTCCTAGATGTCCTATATATCCCTAACGTCCCAGGCGTCCAGATGTCCCATATGTCCCTAAAGTCCCAATGTCCTAGATGTCCCAGACGTCCCAGACGTCCTAGATGCTCCATATGTTCCTAACGTCCCAGACGTCCTAGATGTCCTATATATCCCTAACGTCCAGACGTCCAGATGCCCCATATGTCCCTAAAGTCCCAATGTCCTAGATGTCCCAGACGTCCCAGACGTCCTAGATGCCCCATATGTTTCTAACGTCCCAGACGTCCCAGACGTCCCAGATATCCCATACTTCCCAAACGTCGCAAACGTCTCAGATGTGCTAGATGTTCCATATGTCCCTAACGTCCCAGACGTCCCAGATGTCCCATATGTCCCTAACGTCCCAGACGTTCCAGACGTCCCATGTGCCCCATATGCCCCTAACGCCCCAGGCGTCCTAGACGTCCCATATGTCCTTAACGTCCTAGTCGTCCCAGACGTCCTAGAGGTCCTATATGTCTTTTACGTCATTGACGTCCCAGACGTCCTAGATGTCCCATATATTTCTAACGTCCCAGACGTTTTAGATGTCCTATATGTCCCTAACGTCTCAGACGTTTCAGATGTCCCATATGTCCCTAACGTCCCAGACGTCCTAGATGTCCATAAGTCCCTAACGTCCCAGACGTTCCAGATATCTTAGAATTCCAAACGTCGCAGACGTCTCAGATGTCCTAGATGCTCCATATGTTCCTAACGTCCAGACGTCCTAGATGTCCTATATATCCCCTAACGTCCCAGGCGTCCAGATGTCCCATATGTCCCTAAAGTCCCAATGTCCTAGATGTCCCAGACGTCCCAGACGTCCTAGATGCTCCATATGTTCCTAACGTCCCAGACGTCCTAGATGTCCTATATATCCCTAACGTCCCAGACGTCCCAGATGCCCCATATGTCCCTAAAGTCCCAATGTCCTAGATGTCCCAGACGTCCCAGACGTCCTAGATGCCCCATATGTTTCTAACGTCCCAGACGTCCCAGACGTCCCAGATATCCCAGACTTCCCAAACGTCGCAAACGTCTCAGATGTGCTAGATGTTCCATATGTCCCTAACTGCCAGACGTCCCAGATGTCCATATGTCCCTAACGTCCCAGACGTTCCAGACGTCCCATGTGCCCCATATGCCCCTAACGCCCCAGGCGTCCTAGACGTCCCATATGTCCTTAACGTCCTAGTCGTCCCAGACGTCCTAGAGGTCCTATATGTCTTTTACGTCATTGACGTCCCAGACGTCCTAGATGTCCCATATATTTCTAACGTCCAGACGTTTTAGATGTCCTATATGTCCCTAACGTCTCAGACGTTTCAGATGTCCCATATGTCCCTAACGTCCAGACGTCCTAGATGTCCCATAAGTCCCTAACGTCCCAGACGTCCTAGATGTCCCACATGTCCCTAACGTCCCAGACTTCCTTGATGTCCCATATGTCTCAAACGTCCCTGACGTCCCAGACGTCCTAGATGTCCCATATATCCCTCACGTCCAGATGTCTTAGATGTCCCGTATGTCGCTAACGTCCCCGACGTCCTAGATGCCCCATATATCCCTAACGTCCCAGACGTCTCAGATGTCCTAGATGTCCCAGACGTCCTAGGTGCCCCATATGTCCCTAACGTCCCAGACTTCCCAGCCGTCCCAGATGCTCCATACGTGTCAGACGTCCTAGATTTTCCAATTGCCCTAACGTCCCAGACGTCCAAGATGTTCCATATGTTCTTAACGTCCAGACGTCCTAGATCTCCATATGTGCCTAACGTCCCAAACGTCCTAGATGTCCCATATGTCCCTAACGTCCCAGACGTGCCAGACGTCCTAGATGTCCCATATGTCCTTAACGTCCAGACGTCCCAGATGTACCATATGTCCCTAACGTCTCATACGTCCCAGATGTTCTATTTGTCCATATGTCCCTAACGTCCCAAACGTCCTAGATGTCCTATATGTCTCTAACGTACCAGGCGTCCAGAAGTCCCATATGTCCGTAACGTAACAGAAGTCTCATATGTTCCATATGTCCCTAACGTCCCAGAAGTCCATATGTACCATATGTCCCTAACGTCTCATACGTCCCAGATGTCCCATTTGTCACATATGTCCCTAACGTCCCAGACGTCCTAGATGTCCTATATGTCTCTAACGTCCCAGGCGTCCCAGATGTACCATTGTCCCTAACGTCCCAGAAGTCACATTTGTTCCATATGTCCCTAAAGTCACATACGTCCCAGATGTCTCATTTGTCCCATATGTCCCTAACGTCCCAGACGTCCTAGATGTCCTATATGTCTCTAACGTCCCAGGTGTCCCAGATTTCCCATATGTCCCTAACGTCCCAGAAGTCAAATATGTTCCATATGTCCCTAACGTCTCATACCTCCAGATGACCCATTTGTCCCATATGTCCCTAACGTCCCAAACATCCCAGATGTCCCATATGTCCCTAACGTCCAGACGTTTAAGATGTCCCATATGTCCCATATGACCCTAACGTCCCAGACGTCCTAGATGTTCCATATGTCACTCTCGTCCCAGATGTCCCAGACGTGCTAGATGTCCCATATGTCCCTAACGTCCCAGACGTCCTAAATGTCCCATATGTCCCTAACGTCCCAGACGTCCTAGATGTTCCATATGTCACTCTCGTCCCAGACGTCCCAGACGTGCTAGATGCCCCATATGTCCCTAACGTCCAGACTAACGTCCCAGACGTCCCAGATGTCCCATACGTCCCAGACGTCTTAGATGTCCCATATGTCTCAAACGTCCCAGACGTCCCAGACGTCCTAGCAGTCTCATATGTCCCTAACGTCCCAGACGTCCTAGATGTCCCATATGTCCCTCACGTCCCAAACGTCCTAGATGTCCCATACGTCCCTAATGTCCCAGACGTCTCAGACGACCTAGGTGTCCCAGACGTCCTAGATGCCCCATATGTCCCTAACGTACCAGATGTCCCAGACGTTCCAGATTTTCCAACGTCCCAGACGTCCTAGATGACCCATATGTCTCTAACGTCCCAGACGTCCTAGATGACTCATATGCCCTTTACGTCCCAGACGTCCCAGACGTCCTATACGTCCCAAACGTTCTAGATGTCCCATACGTCCCTAACGTTACAGACGTCCTAGATGCTACATATGTTGCTAACGTCCCAGACGTCCTAGATGTTACACATATCCCTATCGTCTCAGACGTCCTAAATGTCCCATATGTTCTTAACGTCACAGGCATCCTAGATGTCCCATACGTCTATAACGTCCCAGACGTCCCAGACGTCCTAGATGTCCTATATGTCTCTACGTCCCTGACGTAATAGATGTCCTGTATGTCCCTTACGTCCCAAACGTCCCAGATGTCCTATATGTCCTTAACGTCCCAGACGTCTTAGACGTCCTAGATGTCCTATATGTCTCTACGTCCCTGACGTAATAGATGTCCTGTATGTCCCTTACTTCCCAAACGTCCCAGATGTCCTATATGTCCTTAACGTCCTAGACGTCTTAGACGTCCTAGATGTCCCATATATCCCTAACGTCCCAGACGTCATAAATGTCCCATAAGTACCTAACGTCACAGGCATCCTAGATGTCCCATACGTCTATAACGTCCCAGACGTCCCAGACGTCCTAGATGTCGCGTATGTCCTTAACGCCCTAGACGTCCTAGATGTCCTATATGTCCCTAACGTCCCAGACGTCACAGACGTCCCAGATATCTTAGAATTCCCAAACGTCGCAGACGTCTCAGATGTCCTAGATGCTCCATATGTTCCTAACGTCCCAGACGTCTTAGATGTCCTATATGTCCCTAACGTCCCAGGCGTCCCAGATGTCCCATATGTCCCTAACGTCCCAGAAGTCCCAAATGTTCCATATGTCCCTAACGTCCCAGACGTCCCAGATATACCAGACTTCCCAAACGTCGCAGACGTCTCAGATGTCTTAGATGTTCCATATGTCCCTAACGTCCCAGACGTCCAAAATGTCCCATATGTCCCTAACGTCCCAGACGTTCCAGACGTCCCATGTGCCCCATATGCCCCTAACGTCCCAGGCGTCCTAGACGTCCCATATGTCCTTAACGTCCCAGACGACCCAGACGTCCTAGGGGTCCCATATGTCCTTAACGTCATTGACGTCCCAGACGTCCTAGATGTCCCATATATCCCGAACGTCAAAGACGTTTTAGATGTCCTATATGTCCCTAACGTCTCAGACGTTTCAGATGTCTCATATGTCCCTAACGTCCCAGACGTCCTAGATGTCCCATATGTCCTTAACGTTTCAGACGTCCCAGATGCCGCATATGTCCTTAACGTCCCAGATGTCCTAGATGTCCCATAGGTTCCAGACGTCCTAGATGTCCCATATGTCTCAAACGTCCAGACGTCCCAGACGTCCTAGATGCCTTATATGTTTCTAACGTCCCAGACGTCCAAGACGTCCCAGATATCTTAGACTTCCCAAACGTCGCAGACGTCTCAGATGTCCTACATGTTCCATATGTCCCTAACGTCCCAGACGTCCTAGATGTCCTACATGTCCCTAACGTCCCAGACGTTTCAGATGTCCTATATGTCCCATATGTCCCTAACGTCCCAGACGTCCTAGATGTCCTATATGTCCCTAACGTCCCAGACGTTTCAGATGTCCCATATGTTCCTAACGTCCCAGACGTCCTAGATGTAACATATGTCTCTAACGTCCCAGACGTCCCAGATGTCCAATATGTCCCTAACGTCTCAGATGTACCAGATGTCCCATAGGTCCCAGACGCCCTAGATGTCCCATATGTCCCTAACGTGCCAGACTTTCTTGATGTCCCATATGTCTCAAACGTCCCTGACGTCCCAGATGTCCAATATGTCCCTAACTTCTCAGATGTCCCAGATGTCAAATAGGTCCCAGACGTCCTAGATGTCCCATATATCCCTAACGTCCCAGATGTCTTAGATGTCCCATATGTCGCTAACGTCCCAGACTTCCCAGACGTCCCAGATGCTCCATACGTGTCAGACGTACTAGATTTTCCAAATGCCCTAACGTCCCAGACGTCCAAGATGTTCCATATGTTCTTAACGTCCCAGACGTCCTAGATCTCCATATGTGCCTAACGTCCCAAACGTCCTAGATGTCCCATATGTCCCTAACGTCCCAGACGTGCCAGCCGTCCTAGATGTCCCATATGTCCTTAACGTCCCAGACGTCCCAGATGTACCATATGTCCCTAACGTATCATACGTCCCAGATGTCCTATTTGTCCCATATGTCCCTAATGTCCCAGGCGTCCCAGATGTCCCATATGTCCGTAACGTCCCAGAAGTCCCATATGTTCCATATGTCCCTAACGTCCCAGAAGTCCCATATGTACCATATGTCCCTAACGTCTCATACGTCCCAGATGTCCCATTTGTCACATATGTCCGTAACGTCCCAGACGTCCTAGATGTCCTATATGTCTCTAACGTCCCAGGCGTCCCAGATGTACCATTGTGCCTAACGTCCCAGAAGTCAAATATGTTCCATATGTCCCTAAAGTCTCATACGTCCCAGATGTCTCATTTGTCCCATATGTCCCTAACGTCCCAGACGTCCTAGATGTCCTATATGTCTCTAACGTCCCAGGCGTCCCAGATTTCCCATATGTCCCTAACGTCCCAGAAGTCAAATATGTTCCATATGTCCCTAACGTCTCATACGTCCCAGATGACCCATTTGTCCCATATGTCCCTAACGTCCCAAACATCCCAGATGTCAAATATTTTCTTAACGTCCCAGACGTTTAAGATGTCCCATATGTCCCATATGACCCTAACGTCCCAGACGTCCTAGATGTTCCATATGACACTCTCGTTTCAGACGTCCCAGACGTGCTAGATGTCCCATATGTCCCTAACGTCCCAGACGTCCTAAATGTCCCATATGTCCCTAACGTCCCAGACGTCCTAGATGTTCCATATGTCACTCTCGTCCCAGACGTCCCAGACGTGCTAGATGCCCCATATGTCCCTAACGTCCCAGACGTCCAAGATGTCCCATACGTCCCAGACGTCTTAGATGACCCATATGTCTCTAACGTCCCAGACGTCCAAGATGTCCCATATGTCTCAAACGTCCCAGACGTCCCAGACGTCCTAGCTGTCTCATATGTCCCTAACGTCCCAGACGTCCTAGATGTCCCATATGTCCCTCACGTCCCAAACGTCCTAGATGTCCCATACGTCCCTAATGTCCCAGACGTCTCAGACGTCCTAGGTGTCCCAGACGTCCTAGATGCCCCATATGTCCCTAACGTACCAGATGTCCCAGACGTTCCAGATGTTCCAACGTCCCAGACGTCCTAGATGTCCCATATGTCTCTAACGTCCCAGACGTCCTAGATGACTCATATGCCCTTTACGTCCCAGACGTGCCAGACGTCCTATACGTCCCAAACGTTCTAGATGTCCCATACGTCTCTAACGTTACAGACGTCCTAGATGCTACATATGTCGCTAACGTCCCAGACGTCCTAGATGTTACACATGTCCCTAACGTCTCAGACGTCCTAAATGTCCCATATGTTCTTAACGTCACAGGCATCTTAGATGTCCCATACGTCTATAACGTCCCAGACGTCCCAGACATCCTAGATGTCCTATATGTCTCTACGTCCCTGACGTAATAGATGTCCTGTATGTCCCTTACGTCCCAAACGTCCCAGATGTCCTATATGTCCTTAACGTCCCAGACATCTTAGACGTCCTAGATGTCCTATATGTCTCTACGTCCCTGACGTAATAGATGTCCTGTATGTCCCTTACGTCCCAAACGTCCCAGATGTCCTATATGTCCTTAACGTCCCAGACGTCTTAGACGTCCTAGATGTCCCATATATCCCTAACGTCCCAGACGTCTTAAATGTCCCATAAGTACCTAACGTCACAGGCATCCTAGATGTCCCATACGTCTATAACGTCCCAGACTTCCCAGACGTCCTAGATGTCCCGTATGTCCTTAACGCCCTAGAAGTCCTAGATGTCCTATATATCCCTAACGTCCCAGACGTCTCAGATGTCGCATATGTCCTTAACGTCCAAGACGTTCCAGACGTCCTAAATATCCCATATGCCCCTAACGTCCCAGACGTCGCAGACGTCCTCCTAATGTCCCAGACGTCCTAGATGTCCCGTATGTCCTTAACGCCCTAGACGTCCTAGATGTCCTATATGTCCCTAACGTCCCAGACGTCTCAGATGTCGCATATGTCCTTAACGTCCAAAACGTCTCAGACGTCCTAGATATCCCATATGCCCCTAACGTCCCAGACGTCCCAAACGTCCCAGATGTCCCATATTCCCTACATGTCCTTGACGTCCCAGCCGACCTAGATGTCACATATGTCCCTAACGTCCCACACGTCCCAGACGTCCCATATGCCCTAACGTCCCAGACGTCCAAAACGTCCTAGATGTCCCATATGTCCTTAACGTCCCAAACGTCCCAGATTTCCCATATCTCCCATATGTCCCTAACGTCCCAGACGACCTAGAAGTCCCATATGTCCCTAACGTCCCAGACGTCCTAGATGTCCTATTTGTCCCTAACGTCCCAAACGTCCCAGATGTCTCATATGTCCCATATGTCCCTAACGTCCCAGAGGTCCTAGATGTCCCATATATCCCTAACGTCCCAGACGTCTTAAATGTCCCATAAGTACCTAACGTCACAGGCATCCTAGATGTCCCATACGTCTATAACGTCCCAGACTTCCCAGACGTCCTAGATGTCCCGTATGTCCTTAACGCCCTAGAAGTCCTAGATGTCCTATATATCCCTAACGTCCCAGACGTCTCAGATGTCGCATATGTCCTTAACGTCCAAGACGTTCCAGACGTCCTAAATATCCCATATGCCCCTAACGTCCCAGACGTCGCAGACGTCCTCCTAATGTCCCAGACGTCCTAGATGTCCCGTATGTCCTTAACGCCCTAGACGTCCTAGATGTCCTATATGTCCCTAACGTCCCAGACGTCTCAGATGTCGCATATGTCCTTAACGTCCAAGACGTCTCAGACGTCCTAGATATCCCATATGCCCCTAACGTCCCAGACGTCCCAAACGTCCCAGATGTCCCATATTCCCTACATGTCCTTAACGTCCCAGCCGACCTAGATGTCCCATACGTCCCTAACGTCCCACACGTCCCAGACGTCACATATTCCCTAACGTCCCAGACGTCCAAAACGTCCTAGATGCCCCATATATCCCTAACGTCCCAAACTTCCTAGATGTCCCATATGTCCTTAACGTCCCAAACGTCCCAGATGTCCCATATCTCCCATATGTCCCTAACGTCCCAGACGACCTAGAAGTCCAATATGTCCCTAACGTCCCAGACGTCCTAGATGTCCTATTTGTCCCTAACGTCCGAGACGTCCTGGATGTCCCATATGCCCCTAACGTCCCAAACGTCCCAGATGTCTCATATGTCCCATATGTCCCTAACGTCCCACAGGTCCTAGCTGTCCCATATATCCCTAACGTCCCAGACGTCTTAGATGTCCTATATGTCCCTAACGTTTCAGACGTCCCGGATGTCCTATATGTCCCTAACGTCCCAAACGTCCCAGATGTCCCGTATGTCACATATGTCCATAACGTTCCAGACGTCCTAGATGTTTCATATGTCACTAACGTCCCAGACGTAGCAGACGTTTCAGATGTCCCATATGTTCCATACGTCCCTAACGTCCCAGGCGTCCTAGATGTCCCATATGTCACTAACGTTCCAGACGTCCCAGACGTCCTAGATGCCCCTTATGTCCCTAACGTCCCAGACGTTTCAGATGTCCCATATGCCCCTAACGTCCCAGACGTCCCAGATGCCCCATATGTTCCTAACGTCCCAATGTCCTAGACGTCCCATAGGTCCCAGACGTGATAGATGTCCCATATGTCCCTAACGTCTCAGACGTCCGAAATGTCCCATATGTCCCTAACGTCCCAGACGTCCCAGATGCCCCATATGTCCCTAAAGTCCCAATGTCCTAGATGTCCCAGACGTCCCAGACGTCCTAGATGCCCCATATGTTTCTAACGTCCCAGACGTCCCAGACGTTCCAGATATCTTAGAATTCCCAAACGTCGCAGACGTCTCAGATGTCCTAGATGCTCCATATGTTCCTAACGTCCCAGACGTCCTAGATGTCCTATATATCCCTAACGTCCCAGGCGTCCAGATGTCCCATATGTCCCTAAAGTCCCAATGTCCTAGATGTCCCAGACGTCCCAGACGTCCTAGATGCTCCATATGTTCCTAACGTCCCAGACGTCCTAGATGTCCTATATATCCCTAACGTCCCAGACGTCCCAGATGCCCCATATGTCCCTAAAGTCCCAATGTCCTAGATGTCCCAGACGTCCCAGACGTCCTAGATGCCCCATATGTTTCTAACGTCCCAGACGTCCCAGACGTCCCAGATATCCCAGACTTCCCAAACGTCGCAAACGTCTCAGATGTGCTAGATGTTCCATATGTCCCTAACGTCCCAGACGTCCCAGATGTCCCATATGTCCCTAACGTCCCAGACGTTCCAGACGTCCCATGTGCCCCATATGACCCTAACGCCCCAGGCGTCCTAGACGTCCCATATGTCCTTAACGTCCTAGTCGTCCCAGACGTCCTAGAGGTCCTATATGTCTTTTACGTCATTGACGTCCCAGACGTCCTAGATGTCCCATATATTTCTAACGTCCCAGACGTTTTAGATGTCCTATATGTCCCTAACGTCTCAGACGTTTCAGATGTCCCATATGTCCCTAACGTCCCAGACGTCCTAGATGTCCCATAAGTCCCTAACGTCCCAGACGTTCCAGATATCTTAGAATTCCCAAACGTCGCAGACGTCTCAGATGTCCTAGATGCTCCATATGTTCCTAACGTCCCAGACGTCCTAGATGTCCTATATATCCCTAACGTCCCAGGCGTCCAGATGTCCCATATGTCCCTAAAGTCCCAATGTCCTAGATGTCCCAGACGTCCCAGACGTCCTAGATGCTCCATATGTTCCTAACGTCCCAGACGTCCTAGATGTCCTATATATCCCTAACGTCCCAGACGTCCCAGATGCCCCATATGTCCCTAAAGTCCCAATGTCCTAGATGTCCCAGACGTCCCAGACGTCCTAGATGCCCCATATGTTTCTAACGTCCCAGACGTCCCAGACGTCCCAGATATCCCAGACTTCCCAAACGTCGCAAACGTCTCAGATGTGCTAGATGTTCCATATGTCCCTAACTGCCCAGACGTCCCAGATGTCCCATATGTCCCTAACGTCCCAGACGTTCCAGACGTCCCATGTGCCCCATATGCCCCTAACGCCCCAGGCGTCCTAGACGTCCCATATGTCCTTAACGTCCTAGTCGTCCCAGACGTCCTAGAGGTCCTATATGTCTTTTACGTCATTGACGTCCCAGACGTCCTAGATGTCCCATATATTTCTAACGTCCCAGACGTTTTAGATGTCCTATATGTCCCTAACGTCTCAGACGTTTCAGATGTCCCATATGTCCCTAACGTCCCAGACGTCCTAGATGTCCCATAAGTCCCTAACGTCCCAGACGTCCCAGATGCCCCATATTTCCCTAACGTCCCAGATGTCCTATATGTCCCATAGGTTCCAGACGTCCTAGATGTCCCATATGTCCCTAACGTCCCAGACGTCCAAGATGTCCCATATGTCTCAAACGTCCCAGACGTCCCAGACGTCCTAGATGCCCCATATGTTTCTAACGTCCCAGACGTCCCAGACGTCCCAGATATCTTAGACTTCCCAAACGTCGCAGACGTCTCAGATGTCCTACATGTTCCATATATCCCTAACGCCCAGACGTCCCAGATGTCCTATATGTCCCTAACGTCCCAGACGTCTCAGATGTCCTATATGTCCCATATGTCCCTAACGTCCCAGACGTCCTAGATGTCCTATATGTCCCTAACGTCCCAAGCGTCCCAGATGTCCCATATGTCCCTAACGTCCCAGAAGTCCCATATGCTCTATATGTCCCTAACGTCCCAGACGTCCCAGATACCCCAGACTTCCCAAACGTCGCAGACGTCTCAGATGTCCTAGATGTTCCATATGTCCCTAACGTCCCAGACGTCCTAGAAGTCCCATATGTCCCTAACGTCCCAGACGTCCTAGATGTCCTATTTGTCCCTAACGTCCGAGACGTCCTGGATGTCCCATATGTCCCTAACGTCCCAAACGTCCCAGATGTCACATATGTCCCATATGTCCCTAACGTCCCAGACGTCCTAGATGTCCCATATATCCCAAACGTCGCAGACGTCTCAGATGTCCTACATGTTCCATATGTCCCTAACGCCCAGACGTCCCAGATGTCCTATATGTCCCTAACGTCCCAGACGTCCCAGATGCCCCATATGTTCCTAACGTCCCAATGTCCTAGACGTCCCATAGGTCCCAGACGTGATAGATGTCCCATATGTCCCTAACGTCTCAGACGTCCGAAATGTCCCATATGTCCCTAACGTCCCAGACGTCCCAGATGCCCCATATGTCCCTAAAGTCCCAATGTCCTAGATGTCCCAGACGTCCCAGACGTCCTAGATGCCCCATATGTTTCTAACGTCCCAGACGTCCCAGACGTTCCAGATATCTTAGAATTCCCAAACGTCGCAGACGTCTCAGATGTCCTAGATGCTCCATATGTTCCTAACGTCCCAGACGTCCTAGATGTCCTATATATCCCTAACGTCCCAGGCGTCCAGATGTCCCATATGTCCCTAAAGTCCCAATGTCCTAGATGTCCCAGACGTCCCAGACGTCCTAGATGCTCCATATGTTCCTAACGTCCCAGACGTCCTAGATGTCCTATATATCCCTAACGTCCCAGACGTCCCAGATGCCCCATATGTCCCTAAAGTCCCAATGTCCTAGATGTCCCAGACGTCCCAGACGTCCTAGATGCCCCATATGTTTCTAACGTCCCAGACGTCCCAGACGTCCCAGATATCCCAGACTTCCCAAACGTCGCAAACGTCTCAGATGTGCTAGATGTTCCATATGTCCCTAACGTCCCAGACGTCCCAGATGTCCCATATGTCCCTAACGTCCCAGACGTTCCAGACGTCCCATGTGCCCCATATGCCCCTAACGCCCCAGGCGTCCTAGACGTCCCATATGTCCTTAACGTCCTAGTCGTCCCAGACGTCCTAGAGGTCCTATATGTCTTTTACGTCATTGACGTCCCAGACGTCCTAGATGTCCCATATATTTCTAACGTCCCAGACGTTTTAGATGTCCTATATGTCCCTAACGTCTCAGACGTTTCAGATGTCCCATATGTCCCTAACGTCCCAGACGTCCCAGATGCCCCATATGTCCCTAAAGTCCCAATGTCCTAGATGTCCCAGACGTCCCAGACGTCCTAGATGCCCCATATGTTTCTAACGTCCCAGACGTCCCAGACGTCCCAGATATCCCAGACTTCCCAAACGTCGCAAACGTCTCAGATGTGCTAGATGTTCCATATGTCCCTAACGTCCCAGACGTCCCAGATGTCCCATATGTCCCTAACGTCCCAGACGTTCCAGACGTCCCATGTGCCCCTTATGCCCCTAACGCCCCAGGCGTCCTAGACGTCCCATATGTCCTTAACGTCCTAGTCGTCCCAGACGTCCTAGAGGTCCTATATGTCTTTTACGTCATTGACGTCCCAGACGTCCTAGATGTCCCATATATTTCTAACGTCCCAGACGTTTTAGATGTCCTATATGTCCCTAACGTCTCAGACGTTTCAGATGTCCCATATGTCCCTAACGTCCCAGACGTCCTAGATGTCCCATAAGTCCCTAACGTCCCAGACGTCCCAGATGCCCCATATTTCCCTAACGTCCCAGATGTCCTATATGTCCCATAGGTTCCAGACGTCCTAGATGTCCCATATGTCCCTAACGTCCCAGACGTCCAAGATGTCCCATATGTCTCAAACGTCCCAGACGTCCCAGACGTCCTAGATGCCCCATATGTTTCTAACGTCCCAGACGTCCCAGACGTCCCAGATATCTTAGACTTCCCAAACGTCGCAGACGTCTCAGATGTCCTACATGTTCCATATATCCCTAACGCCCAGACGTCCCAGATGTCCTATATGTCCCTAACGTCCCAGACGTCTCAGATGTCCTATATGTCCCATATGTCCCTAACGTCCCAGACGTCCTAGATGTCCTATATGTCCCTAACGTCCCAAGCGTCCCAGATGTCCCATATGTCCCTAACGTCCCAGAAGTCCCATATGCTCTATATGTCCCTAACGTCCCAGACGTCCCAGATACCCCAGACTTCCCAAACGTCGCAGACGTCTCAGATGTCCTAGATGTTCCATATGTCCCTAACGTCCCAGACGTCCTAGAAGTCCCATATGTCCCTAACGTCCCAGACGTCCTAGATGTCCTATTTGTCCCTAACGTCCGAGACGTCCTGGATGTCCCATATGTCCCTAACGTCCCAAACGTCCCAGATGTCACATATGTCCCATATGTCCCTAACGTCCCAGACGTCCTAGATGTCCCATATATCCCAAACGTCGCAGACGTCTCAGATGTCCTACATGTTCCATATGTCCCTAACGCCCAGACGTCCCAGATGTCCTATATGTCCCTAACGTCCCAGACGTCCCAGATGCCCCATATGTTCCTAACGTCCCAATGTCCTAGACGTCCCATAGGTCCCAGACGTGATAGATGTCCCATATGTCCCTAACGTCTCAGACGTCCGAAATGTCCCATATGTCCCTAACGTCCCAGACGTCCCAGATGCCCCATATGTCCCTAAAGTCCCAATGTCCTAGATGTCCCAGACGTCCCAGACGTCCTAGATGCCCCATATGTTTCTAACGTCCCAGACGTCCCAGACGTTCCAGATATCTTAGAATTCCCAAACGTCGCAGACGTCTCAGATGTCCTAGATGCTCCATATGTTCCTAACGTCCCAGACGTCCTAGATGTCCTATATATCCCTAACGTCCCAGGCGTCCAGATGTCCCATATGTCCCTAAAGTCCCAATGTCCTAGATGTCCCAGACGTCCCAGACGTCCTAGATGCTCCATATGTTCCTAACGTCCCAGACGTCCTAGATGTCCTATATATCCCTAACGTCCCAGACGTCCCAGATGCCCCATATGTCCCTAAAGTCCCAATGTCCTAGATGTCCCAGACGTCCCAGACGTCCTAGATGCCCCATATGTTTCTAACGTCCCAGACGTCCCAGACGTCCCAGATATCCCAGACTTCCCAAACGTCGCAAACGTCTCAGATGTGCTAGATGTTCCATATGTCCCTAACGTCCCAGACGTCCCAGATGTCCCATATGTCCCTAACGTCCCAGACGTTCCAGACGTCCCATGTGCCCCATATGCCCCTAACGCCCCAGGCGTCCTAGACGTCCCATATGTCCTTAACGTCCTAGTCGTCCCAGACGTCCTAGAGGTCCTATATGTCTTTTACGTCATTGACGTCCCAGACGTCCTAGATGTCCCATATATTTCTAACGTCCCAGACGTTTTAGATGTCCTATATGTCCCTAACGTCTCAGACGTTTCAGATGTCCCATATGTCCCTAACGTCCCAGACGTCCTAGATGTCCCATAAGTCCCTAACGTCCCAGACGTTCCAGATATCTTAGAATTCCCAAACGTCGCAGACGTCTCAGATGTCCTAGATGCTCCATATGTTCCTAACGTCCCAGACGTCCTAGATGTCCTATATATCCCTAACGTCCCAGGCGTCCAGATGTCCCATATGTCCCTAAAGTCCCAATGTCCTAGATGTCCCAGACGTCCCAGACGTCCTAGATGCTCCATATGTTCCTAACGTCCCAGACGTCCTAGATGTCCTATATATCCCTAACGTCCCAGACGTCCCAGATGCCCCATATGTCCCTAAAGTCCCAATGTCCTAGATGTCCCAGACGTCCCAGACGTCCTAGATGCCCCATATGTTTCTAACGTCCCAGACGTCCCAGACGTCCCAGATATCCCAGACTTCCCAAACGTCGCAAACGTCTCAGATGTGCTAGATGTTCCATATGTCCCTAACGTCCCAGACGTCCCAGATGTCCCATATGTCCCTAACGTCCCAGACGTTCCAGACGTCCCATGTGCCCCATATGCCCCTAACGCCCCAGGCGTCCTAGACGTCCCATATGTCCTTAACGTCCTAGTCGTCCCAGACGTCCTAGAGGTCCTATATGTCTTTTACGTCATTGACGTCCCAGACGTCCTAGATGTCCCATATATTTCTAACGTCCCAGACGTTTTAGATGTCCTATATGTCCCTAACGTCTCAGACGTTTCAGATGTCCCATATGTCCCTAACGTCCCAGACGTCCTAGTTGTCCCATAAGTCCCTAACGTCCCAGACGTCCCAGATGCCCCATATTTCCCTAACGTCCCAGATGTCCTATATGTCCCATAGGTTCCAGACGTCCTAGATGTCCCATATGTCCCTAACGTCCCAGACGTCCAAGATGTCCCATATGTCTCAAACGTCCCAGACGTCCCAGACGTCCTAGATGCCCCATATGTTTCTAACGTCCCAGACGTCCCAGACGTCCCAGATATCTTAGACTTCCTAAACGTCGCAGACGTCTCAGATGTCCTACATGTTCCATATATCCCTAACGCCCAGACGTCCCAGATGTCCTATATGTCCCTAACGTCCCAGACGTCTCAGATGTCCTATATGTCCCATATGTCCCTAACGTCCCAGACGTCCTAGATGTCCTATATGTCCCTAACGTCCCAAGCGTCCCAGATGTCCCATATGTCCCTAACGTCCCAGAAGTCCCATATGCTCTATATGTCCCTAACGTCCCAGACGTCCCAGATACCCCAGACTTCCCAAACGTCGCAGACGTCTCAGATGTCCTAGATGTTCCATATGTCCCTAACGTCCCAGACGTCCTAGAAGTCCCATATGTCCCTAACGTCCCAGACGTCCTAGATGTCCTATTTGTCCCTAACGTCCGAGACGTCCTGGATGTCCCATATGTCCCTAACGTCCCAAACGTCCCAGATGTCACATATGTCCCATATGTCCCTAACGTCCCAGACGTCCTATATGTCCCATATATCCCAAACGTCGCAGACGTCTCAGATGTCCTACATGTTCCATATGTCCCTAACGCCCAGACGTCCCAGATGTCCTATATGTCCCTAACGTCCCAGACGTCTCAGATGTCCTATATGTCACATATGTCCCTAACGTCCCAGACGTCCTAGATGTTTCATATGTCACTAACGTCCCAGACGTAGCAGACGTGCCAGATGTCCCATATGTCGCTAACGTGCCAGACATCCTAGATGTCTCATATGTCCCTAACGTCCCAGACGTCCCAGATGTCCCGTACGTCTCAGACGTCCAAGATGACCCATAAGTCCCTAACGTCCCAAACGTCCGAGTTGTCCCATATGTCTCAAACATCCCAGCCGTCCCAGACGTCCTGGATGTCCCATATGTCCCTAACGTCTCAGACGTCCTAGATGTCCCATATGTCCCTCACGTCCCAAACGTCCTAGATGTTCCATACGTCCCTAACGTCCCTGACGTCTCAGACGTCCTAGATGTCCCAGACGTCCTAGATGTCCCATATGCCCCTAACGTCCCAGACGTCCCAGACGTCCTCCTAACGTCCCAGACGTCGTAGATGTCGCATATGTCCTTAACGTCTCAGACGTCCTAGATGTCCCATATGTTCCTAACGTCCCAGACGTCCTAGTTGCCACATATGTCCTTAACGTCCCAGACGTGCCATACGTCCTAGATGTCCCAAATATCCCTAACGTCCCGGACGTCCTAGATGTCCCATATGTCTCTAACTTCCCAGACGTCCTAAACGTCCCAAATGTCCCATATGCCCTACATGTCCCTAATGTCCCAGCCGTCCTAGATGTCCCATATATCCCTAACGTCCCAGACGTCCCAGATGTCCCAGTTGTCCGTAACGTCCCAAACGTCCCAGATGTCCCATATGTCCCACCTGTCCCTAACGTTCCAATCGTCCTAGATGTCCCACATGTCCCTAACGTCCCAGCAGTCCTAGATGTCCCATATGTCCCTAACGTCTCAGACGTCCCAAATGTCCTACATGTCCCATATGTCCCTAACGTCCCAGACTTCCTAGATGTCCCATATGTCCTTAACTTCCCAGACGTCCCAGTCGTTTTAGAAGTCCCATATGTATTTAACGTTCCAGACGTCCTAGAAGTCCCTTATGTCCCTAACGTCCCAGACGTCTTAGATGTCCTATATGTCCCTAACGTCCGAGACGTCACAGACGTCCTATATGTCCCATATGTCCCTAACGTCCCAGACGTCCTAGATGTCCTATATATCTCTAACGTCCCAGATGTCCCATATGTCTCTAACGTCTCAGACGTCCCAGATGTCCCATATGTCTCTAACGTCCCAGGCGTCCTAGATGTCCCATATGTCCCTAACGTTCCAGACGTCTCTGACGCCCTATATGCCCCATATGACAACGTCCCAGACTTCCCAAACGTCGCAGACGTCTCAGATGTCCTAAATGTCCCTATCGTCCCAGACGTCCCAGATGGCCCATTTGTCCCTAACGTCCCAGGCGTTCTAGATGTCCCATATATTTCTAACGTCCCAGACGTCCCAGATGTCCCATATGTCCCTAGCGTCCCAGTGGTCCCAGATGTCTCATATGTCCCTAACGTTCCAGACGTCTCTGACGTCCGATATGCCCCATATGTCCTTAACGTCCCAGACGTTTCAGATGTCCCATATGTCCCATACTTCCCTAACGTCCCAGGCGTCCTAGATGTCCCATATGTCACTAACGTTCCAGACGTCCCAGACGTTCTAGATGCCCCATATGTCCCTAACGTCCCAGACGTTTCAGATGTCCCATATGTCCCTAACGTCCCAGACGCCCCAGATGCCCCATATGTCCCTAACGTCCCAATGTCCTAGATGTCCCATACGTCCCAGACGTCCTAGATGTCCCATATGTCCCTAACGTCTCAGACTTCTGAGATGTCCCATATGTCCCTAACGTCCCAGACGTCCCAGATGCCCCATATGTCCCTAAATCCCCAATATCCTAGATGTCCCAGACGTCCCAGACGTCCTAGATGCCCCATATGTTTCTAACGTCCCAGACGTCCCAGACGTCCCAGATATCTTAGAATTCCCAAACGTCGCAGACGTTTCAGATGTCCTAGATGCTCCATATGTTCATAACGTCCCAGACGTCCTAGATGTCCTATATGTCCCTATCGTCCCAGGCGTCCCAGATGTCCCATATGTCCCTAACGTCCCAGACGTCCCAGATATCCCAGACTTCCCAAACGTCGCAGACTTCTCAGATGTGCTAGATGTTCCATATGTCCCTAACGTCCCAGACGTCCCAGATGTCCCATATGTCCTTAACGTCCCAGACGTTCCAGACGTCCCATGTGCCCCATATGCCCCTAACGCCCCAGGCGTCCTAGACGTCCCATATGTCCTTAACGTCCCAGACGTCCCAGACGTCCTAGGGGTCCCATATGTCTTTAACGTCATTGACGTCCCAGACGTCCTAGATGTCCCATATATCCTTAACGTCCCCGACGTTTTAGATGTCCTATATGTCCTTAACGTCTCAGACGTTTCAGATGTCCCATATGTCCCTAACGTCCCAGACGTCCTAGATGTCCCATAAGTCCCTAACGGCCCAAACGTCCCAGATGCCCCATATGTCCCTAACGTCCCAGATGTCCTAGATGTCCCATAGGTTCCAGACGTCCTAGATGTCCCATATGTCCCTAACGTCCCAGACGTCCAAGATGTCCCATATGTCTCAAACGTCCCAGACGTCCCAGACGTCCTAGATGCCCCATATGTTTCTAACGTCCCAGACGTCCCAGACGTCCCAGATATCTTAGACTTCCCAAACGTCGCAGACGTCTCAGATGAACTACATGTTCCATATGTCCCTAACGTCCCAGACGTCCTAGATGTCCTATATGTCCCTAACGTCCCAGACGTCTCAGATGTCCTATATGTCCCATATGTCCCTAACGTCCCAAACGTCCTAGATGTCCTATATGTCCCTAAAGTCCCAAGCGTCCCAGATGTCCCATATGTCCCTAACGTCCCAGAAGTCCCATATGTTCCATATGTCCCTAACGTCCCAGACGTCCCAGATATCCCAGACTTCCCAAACGTCGCAGACGTCTCAAATGTCCTAGATGTTCCATATGTCCCTAACGTCCCAGACGTCCAAGATGTCCCATATGTCCCTAACGTCCCAGACGTTCCAGACGTCCCATGTGCCCCATATGCCCCTAACGTCCCAGGCGTCCTAGACGTCTCATATGTCCTTAACGTCCCAGACGTCCCAGACGTCATAGGGGTCCCATATGTCCTTAACGTCATTGACGTCCCAGACGTCCTAGCTGTCTCATATATCCCGAACGTCCCAGACGTTTTAAATTTCCTATATGTCCCTAACGTCTCAGACGTTTCAGATGTCCCATATGGCCCTAACGTCCCAGACGTCCTAGATGTCCTATATGTCCCTAACGTTTTAGACGTCCCAGATGCCCCATATGTCCCTACCGTCCCAGATGTCCTAGATGTCCCATAGGTTCCAGACGTCCTAGATGTCCCATATGTCCCTAACGTCCCAGACGTCCAAGATGTCGCATATGTCTCAAACGTCTCAGACGTCCCAGACGTCCTAGATGCCCCATATGTTTCTAACGTCCCAGACGTCCCAGACGTCCCAGATATCTTAGACTTCCCAAACGTCGCAGAAGTCTCAGATGTCCTACATGTTCCATATGTCCCTAACGTCCCAGACGTCCTAGATGTCCTACATGTCCCTAACGTCCCAGACGTCTCAGATGTCCTATATGTCCCATATGTCCCTAACGTCCCAGACGTCCTAGATGACCTATATGTCCCTAACGTCCCAGACGTTTCAGATGTCCCATATGTTCCTAACGTCCCAGACGTCCTAGATGTCCCATATGTCTCTAACGTCCCAGACGTCCCAGATGTCCAATATGTCCCTAACGTCCCAGATGTCCCAGATGTCCCAAAGGTCCCAAACGTCCTAGATGTCCCATATGTCCCTAACGTCCTAGACGTCCGAGATGTCCCATATGTCTCAAACGTCCCTGACGTCCCAGACGTCCTAGATGTCCCATATATCCCTAACGTCCCAGATGTCTTAGATGTCCCATATGTCGCTAACGTCCCAGACGTCCTAGATGCCCCATATATCCCTAACGTCCCAGACGTCTCAGATGTCCTAGATGTCCCAGACGTCCTAGGTGCCCCATATGTCTCTAACGTCCCAGACTTCCCAGATGTCCCAGATGCTCCATACGTGTCAGACGTCCTAGATTTTCTAAATGCCCTAACGTCCCAGACGTCCTAGATGTCCCATATGTCTCTAACGTCCCAGACGTCATTGATGTTTCATATGCCCCTAACGTCCCAGACGTCCCAAACGTCCCAGGTGTCCTATATGTCCCAAACGTCCAAGATGTTCCATATGTTCCTAACGTCCCAGACGTCCTAGATCTCCATATGTGCCTAACGTCCCAAACGTCCTAGATGTCCCATATGTCCCTAACGTCCCAGACGTGCTAGACGTCCTAGATGTCCCATATGTCCTTAACGTCCCAGACGTCCCAGATGTACCATATGTCCCTAACGTCTCATACGTCCCAGATGTCCCATTTGTCCCATATGTCCCTAACGTCCCAGTCGTCCTAGATGTCCTATATGTCTCTAACGTCCCAGGCGTCCCAGATGTCCCATATGTCCCTAACGTCCCAGAAGTCCCATATGTTCCATACGTCCCTAACGTCCCAGAAGTCCCATATGTACCATATGTCCCTAACGTCTCATACGTCTAAGATGTCCCATTTGTCCCATATGTCCCTAACGTCCCAGACGTCCTAGATGTCCTATATGTCTCTAACGTCCCAGGCGTCCCAGATGTACCGTTGTCCCTAACGTCCCAGAAATCCCATATGTTCCATATGTCCCTAACGTCTCATACGTCCCAGATGTCCCATTTGTCCCATATGTCCCTAACGTCCCAGACGTCCTAGATGTCCTATATGTCTCTAACGTCCCAGGCGTCCCAGATGTACCATTGTCCCTAACGTCCCAGAAGTCAAATATGTTCCATATGTCCCTAACGTCTCATACGTCCCAGATGTCCCATTTGTCCCATATGTCCCTAACGTCCCAGACGTCCTAGATGTCCTATATGTCTCTAACGTCCCAGACGTCACATATTCCCTAACGTCCCAGACGTCCAAAACGTCCTAGATGCCCCATATATCCCTAACGTCCCAAACTTCCTAGATGTCCCATATGTCCTTAACGTCCCAAACGTCCCAGATGTCCCATATCTCCCATATGTCCCTAACGTCCCAGACGACCTAGAAGTCCCATATGTCCCTAACGTCCCAGACGTCCTAGATGTCCTATTTGTCCCTAACGTCCGAGACGTCCTGGATGTCCCATATGCCCCTAACGTCCCAAACGTCCCAGATGTCTCATATGTCCCATATGTCCCTAACGTCCCACAGGTCCTAGCTGTCCCATATATCCCTAACGTCCCAGACGTCTTAGATGTCCTATATGTCCCTAACGTTTCAGACGTCCCGGATGCCCTATATGTCCCTAACGTCCCAAACGTCCCAGATGTCCCGTATGTCACATATGTCCATAACGTTCCAGACGTCCTAGATGTTTCATATGTCACTAACGTCCCAGACGTAGCAGACGTTTCAGATGTCCCATATGTTCCATACGTCCCTAACGTCCCAGGCGTCCTAGATGTCCCATATGTCACTAACGTTCCAGACGTCCCAGACGTCCTAGATGCCCCATATGTCCCTAACGTCCCAGACGTTTCAGATGTCCCATATGCCCCTAACGTCCCAGACGTCCCAGATGCCCCATATGTTCCTAACGTCCCAATGTCCTAGATGTCCCATAGGTCCCAGACGTCCTAGATGTCCCATTTGTCCCTAACGTCTCAGACGTCCGAAATGTCCCATATGTCCCTAACGTCCCAGACGTCCCAGATGCCCCATATGTCCCTAAAGTCCCAATGTCCTAGATGTCCCAGACGTCCTAGACGTCCTAGATGCCCCATATGTTTCTAACGTCCCAGACGTTCCAGATATCTTAGAATTCCCAAACGTCGCAGACGTCTCAGATGTCCTAGATGCTCCATATGTTCCTAACGTCCCAGACGTCCTAGATGTCCTATATATCCCTAACGTCCCAGGCGTCCAGATGTCCCAGATGTCCCTAACGTCCCAGACGTCCCAGATATCCCAGACTTCCCAAACGTCGCAAACGTCTCAGATGTGCTAGATGTTCCATATGTCCCTAACGTCCCAGACGTCCCAGATGTCCCATATGTCCCTAACGTCCCAGACGTTCCAGACGTCCCATGTGCCCCATATGCCCCTAACGCCCCAGGCGTCCTAGACGTCCCATATGTCCTTAACGTCCTAGTCGTCCCAGACGTCCTAGAGGTCCTATATGTCTTTTACGTCATTGACGTCCCAGACGTCCTAGATGTCCCATATATTTCTAACGTCCCAGACGTTTTAGATGTCCTATATGTCCCTAACGTCTCAGACGTTTCAGATGTCCCATATGTCCCTAACGTCCCAGACGTCCTAGATGTCCCATAAGTCCCTAACGTCCCAGACGTCCCAGATGCCCCATATGTCCCTAACGTCCCAGATGACCTATATGTCCCATAGGTTCCAGACGTCCTAGATGTCCCATATGTCCCTAACGTACCAGACGTCCAAGATGTCCCATATGTCTCAAACGTCCCAGACGTCCCAGACGTCCTAGATGCCCCATATGTTTCTAACGTCCCAGACGTCCCAGACGTCCCAGATATCTTAGACTTCTCAAACGTCGCAGACGTCTCAGATGTCCTACATGTTCCATATGTCCCTAACGCCCAGACGTCCCAGATGTCCTATATGTCCCTAACGTCCCAGACGTCTCAGATGTCCTATATGTCCCATATGTCCCTAACGTCCCAGACGTCCTAGATGTCCTATATGTCCCTAACGTCCCAAGCGTCCCAGATGTCCCATATGTCCCTAACGTCCCAGAAGTCCCATATGCTCTATATGTCCCTAACGTCCCAGACGTCCCAGATACCCCAGACTTCCCAAACGTCGCAGACGTCTCAGATGTCCTAGATGTTCCATATGTCCCTAACGTCCCAGACGTCCTAGAAGTCCCATATGTCCCTAACGTCCCAGACGTCCTAGATGTCCTATTTGTCCCTAACGTCCGAGACATCCTGGATGTCCCATATGTCCCTAACGTCCCAAACGTCCCAGATGTCACATATGTCCCATATGTCCCTAACGTCCCAGACGTCCTAGATGTCCCATATATCCCTAACGTCCCAGACGTCTTAGATGTCCTATATGTCCCTAACGTCTCAGACGTCCCGGATGTCCTATATGTCCCTAACGTCCCAAACGTCCCAGATGTCCCATATGTCACATATGTCCCTAACGTCCCAGACGTCCTAGATGTTTCATATGTCACTAACGTCCCAGACGTAGCAGACGTGCCAGATGTCCCATATGTCGCTAACGTGCCAGACATCCTAGATGTCTCATATGTCCCTAACGTCCCAGACGTCCCAGATGTCCCGTACGTCTCAGACGTCCAAGATGACCCATAAGTCCCTAACGTCCCAAACGTCCGAGTTGTCCCATATGTCTCAAACATCCCAGCCGTCCCAGACGTCCTGGATGTCCCATATGTCCCTAACGTCTCAGACGTCCTAGATGTCCCATATGTCCCTCACGTCCCAAACGTCCTAGATGTTCCATACGTCCCTAACGTCCCTGACGTCTCAGACGTCCTAGATGTCCCAGACGTCCTAGATGTCCCATATGCCCCTAACGTCCCAGACGGCCCAGACGTCCTCCTAACGTCCCAGACGTCGTAGATGTCGCATATGTCCTTAACGTCTCAGACGTCCTAGATGTCCCATATGTTCCTAACGTCCCAGACGTCCTAGTTGCCACATATGTCCTTAACGTCCCAGACGTGCCATACGTCCTAGATGTCCCAAATATCCCTAACGTCCCGGACGTCCTAGATGTCCCATATGTCTCTAACGTCCCAGACGTCCCAAACGTCCCAAATGTCCCATATGCCCTACATGTCCCTAATGTCCCAGCCGTCCTAGATGTCCCATATATCCCTAACGTCCCAGACGTCCCAGATGTCCCAGTTGTCCGTAACGTCCCAAACGTCCCAGATGTCCCATATGTCCCACCTGTCCCTAACGTTCCAATCGTCCTAGATGTCCCACATGTCCCTAACGTCCCAGCAGTTTTAGATGTCCCATATGTCCCTAACGTCTCAGACGTCCCAAATGTCCTACATGTCCCATATGTCCCTAACGTCCCAGACTTCCTAGATGTCCCATATGTCCTTAACTTCCCAGACGTCCCAGTCGTTTTAGAAGTCCCATATGTACTTAACGTTCCAGACGTCCTAGAAGTCCCATATGTCCCTAACGTCCCAGACGTCTTAGATGTCCTATATGTCCCTAACGTCCGAGACGTCACAGACGTCCTATATGTCCCATATGTCCCTAACGTCCCAGACGTCCTAGATGTCCTATATATCTCTAACGTCCCAGATGTCCCATATGTCCCTAACGTCTCAGACGTCCCAGATGTCCCATATGTCTCTAACGTCCCAGGCGTCCTAGATGTCCCATATGTCCCTAACGTTCCAGACGTCTCTGACGCCCTATATGCCCCATATGACAACGTCCCAGACTTCCCAAACGTCGCAGACGTCTCAGATGTCCTAAATGTCCCTATCGTCCCAGACGTCCCAGATGGCCCATTTGTCCCTAACGTCCCAGGCGTCCTAGATGTCCCATATATTCCTAACGTCCCAGACGTCCCAGATGTCCCATATGTCCCTAGCGTCCCAGTGGTCCCAGATGTCTCATATGTCCCTAACGTTCCAGACGTCTCTGACGTCCGATATGCCCCATATGTCCTTAACGTCCCAGACGTTTCAGATGTCCCATATGTCCCATACGTCCCTAACGTCCCAGGCGTCCTAGATGTCCCATATGTCACTAACGTTCCAGACGTCCCAGACGTCCTAGATGCCCCATATGTCCCTAACGTCCCAGACGTTTCAGATGTCCCATATGTCCCTAACGTCCCAGACGTCCCAGATGCCCCATATGTCCCTAACGTCCCAATGTCCTAGATGTCCCATAGGTCCCAGACGTCCTAGATGTCCCATATGTCCCTAACGTCTCAGACTTCTGAGATGTCCCATATGTCCCTAACGTCCCAGACGTCCCAGATGCCCCATATGTCCCTAAAGTCCCAATATCCTAGATGTCCCAGACGTCCCAGACGTCCTAGATGCCCCATATGTTTCTAACGTCCCAGACGTCCCAGACGTCCCAGATATCTTAGAATTCCCAAACGTCGCAGACGTTTCAGATGTCCTAGATGCTCCATATGTTCATAACGTCCCAGACGTCCTAGATGTCCTATATGTCCCTATCGTCCCAGGCGTCCCAGATGTCCCATATGTCCCTAACGTCCCAGACGTCCCAGATATCCCAGTCTTCCCAAACGTCGCAGACTTCTCAGATGTGCTAGATGTTCCATATGTCCCTAACGTCCCAGACGTCCCAGATGTCCCATATGTCCTTAACGTCCCAGACGTTCCAGACGTCCCATGTGCCCCATATGCCCCTAACGCCCCAGGCGTCCTAGACGTCCCATATGTCCTTAACGTCCCAGACGTCCCAGACGTCCTAGGGGTCCCATATGTCTTTAACGTCATTGACGTCCCAGACGTCCTAGATGTCCCATATATCCCTAACGTCCCAGACGTTTTAGATGTCCTATATGTCCTTAACGTCTCAGACGTTTCAGATGTCCCATATGTCCCTAACGTCCCAGACGTCCTAGATGTCCCATAAGTCCCTAACGGCCCAAACGTCCCAGATGCCCCATATGTCCCTAACGTCCCAGATGTCCTAGATGTCCCATAGGTTCCTAACGTCTCAGACGTCCCAGATGTCCCATACGTCCAGACGTCTTAGATGTCCCATATGTCCCTAACGTCCCAGACGTCCTAGATGCCCCATATGTCCCTAACGTCCCAGACGTCCTAGATGCCCCATATGTCACTCTCGTCCCAGACGTCCCAGACGTGCTAGATGCCCCATATGTTCCTAACGTCTCAGACGTCCCAGATGTCCCATACGTCCCAGACGTCTTAGATGTCCCATATGTCCCTAACGTCCCAGACGTCCTAGATGCCCCATATGTCCCTAACGTCCCAGACGTCCTAGATGTTCCATATGTCACTCTCGTCCCAGACGTCCCAGACGTGCTAGATGCCCCATATGTTCCTAACGTCTCAGACGTCCCAGATGTCCCATACGTCCCAGACGTCTTAAATGTCCCATAAGTACCTAACGTCACAGGCATCCTAGATGTCCCATACGTCTATAACGTCCCAGACGTCCCAGACGTCCTAGATGTCCCGTATGTCCTTAACGCCCTAGACGTCCTAGATGTCCTATATGTCCCTAACGTCCCAGACGTCACAGACGTCCCAGATATCTTAGAATTCCCAAACGTCGCAGACGTCTCAGATGTCCTAGATGCTCCATATGTTCCTAACGTCCCAGACGTCTTAGATGTCCTATATGTCCCTAACGTCCCAGGCGTCCCAGATGTCCCATATGTCCCTAACGTCCCAGAAGTCCCAAATGTTCCATATGTCCCTAACGTCCCAGACGTCCCAGATATACCAGACTTCCCAAACGTCGCAGACGTCTCAGATGTCTTAGATGTTCCATATGTCCCTAACGTCCCAGACGTCCAAAATGTCCCATATGTCCCTAACGTCCCAGACGTTCCAGACGTCCCATGTGCCCCATATGCCCCTAACGTCCCAGGCGTCCTAGACGTCCCATATGTCCTTAACGTCCCAGACGACCCAGACGTCCTAGGGGTCCCATATGTCCTTAATGTCATTGACGTCCCAGACGTCCTAGATGTCCCCATATATCCCGAACGTCAAAGACGTTTTAGATGTCCTATATGTCCCTAACGTCTCAGACGTTTCAGATGTCTCATATGTCCCTAACGTCCAGACGTCCTAGATGTCCCATATGTCCTTAACGTTTCAGACGTCCCAGATGCCGCATATGTCCTTAACGTCCCAGATGTCCTAGATGTCCCATAGGTTCCAGACGTCCTAGATGTCCCATATGTCTCAAACGTCCCAGACGTCCCAGACGTCCTAGATGCCTTATATGTTTCTAACGTCCCAGACGTCCAAGACGTCCCAGATATCTTAGACTTCCAAACGTCGCAGACGTCTCAGATGTCCTACATGTTCCATATGTCCCTAACGTCCCAGACGTCCTAGATGTCCTACATGTCCCTAACGTCCCAGACGTTTCAGATGTCCTATATGTCCCATATGTCCCTAACGTCCCAGACGTCCTAGATGTCCTATATGTCCCTAACGTCCCAGACGTTTCAGATGTCCCATATGTTCCTAACGTCCCAGACGTCCCTAGATGTAACATATGTCTCTAACGTCCCAGACGTCCCAGATGTCCAATATGTCCCTAACGTCTCAGATGTAACCAGATGTCCCATAGGTCCCAGACGTCCTAGATGTCCCATATGTCCCTAACGTCCCAGACTTTCTTGATGTCCCATATGTCTCAAACGTCCCTGACGTCCCAGATGTCCAATATGTCCCTAACTTCTCAGATGTCTCAGATGTCAAATAGGTCCCAGACGTCCTAGATGTCCCATATATCCCTAACGTCCCAGATGTCTTAGATGTCCCATATGTCGCTAACGTCCCAGACTTCCCAGACGTCCCAGATGCTCCATACGTGTCAGACGTCCTAGATTATCCAAATGCCCTAACGTCCCAGACGTCCAAGATTTTCATATGTTCTTAACGTCCCAGACGTCCTAGATCTCCATATGTGCCTAACGTCCCAAACGTCCTAGATGTCCCATATGTCCCTAACGTCCCAGACGTGCCAGCCGTCCTAGATGTCCCATATGTCCTTAACGTCCCAGACGTCCCAGATGTACCATATGTCGCCTAACGTATCATACGTCCCAGATGTCCTATTTGTCCCATATGTCCCTAATGTCCCAGGCGTCCCAGATGTCCCATATGTCTCGTAACGTCCCAGAAGTCCCATATGTTCCATATGTCCCTAACGTCCCAGAAGTCCCATATGTACCATATGTCCCTAACGTCTCATACGTCCCAGATGTCCCATTTTGTCACATATGTCCGTAACGTCCCAGACGTCCTAGATGTCCTATATGTCTCTAACGTCCCAGGCGTCCCAGATGTACCATTGTCCCTAACGTCCCAGAAGTCAAATATGTTCCATATGTCCCTAAAGTCTCATACGTCCCAGATGTCTCATTTGTCCCATATGTCCCTAACGTCCCAGACGTCCTAGATGTCCTATATGTCTCTAACGTCCCAGGCGTCCCAGATTTCCCATATGTCCCTAACGTCCCAGAAGTCAAATATGTTCCATATGTCCCTAACGTCTCATACGTCCCAGATGACCCATTTGTCCCATATGTCCCTAACGTCCCAAACATCCCAGATGTCAAATATTTTCTTAACGTCCCAGACGTTTAAGATGTCCCCATATGTCCCATATGACCCTAACGTCCCAGACGTACCTAGATGTTCCATATGACACTCTCGTTTCAGACGTCCCAGACGTGCTAGATGTCCCATATGTCCCTAACGTCCCAGACGTCCTAAATGTCCATATGTCCCTAACGTCCCAGACGTCCTAGATGTTCCATATGTCACTCTCGTCCCAGACGTCCCAGACGTGCTAGATGCCACCATATGTCCCTAACGATCCCAGACGTCCAAGATGTCCCATACGTCCCAGACGTCTTAGATGACCCATATGTCTCTAACGTCCCAGACGTCCAAGATGTCCCATATGTCTCAAACGTCCCAGACGTCCCAGACGTCCTAGCTGTCTCATATGTCCCTAACGTCCCAGACGTCCTAGATGTCCCATATGTCCCTCACGTCCCAACGTCCTAGATGTCCCATACGTCCCTAATGTCCCAGACGTCTCAGACGTCCTAGGTGTCCCAGACGTCCTAGATGCCCCATATGTCCCTAACGTACCAGATGTCCCAGACGTTCCAGATGTTCCAACGTCCCAGACGTCCTAGATGTCCCATATGTCTCTAACGTCCCAGACGTCCTAGATGACTCATATGCCCTTTACGTCCCAGACGTGCGCAGACGTCCTATACGTCCCAAACGTTCTAGATGTCCCATACGTCTCTAACGTTACAGACGTCCTAGATGCTACATATGTCGCTAACGTCCCAGACGTCCTAGATGTTACACATGTCCCTAACGTCTCAGACGTCCTAAATGTCCCATATGTTCTTAACGTCACAGGCATCTTAGATGTCCCATACGTCTATAACGTCCCAGACGTCCCAGACATCCTAGATGTCCTATATGTCTCTACGTCCCTGACGTAATAGATGTCCTGTATGTCCCTTACGTCCCAAACGTCCCAGATGTCCTATATGTCCTTAACGTCCCAGACATCTTAGACGTCCTAGATGTCCTATATGTCTCTACGTCCCTGACGTAATAGATGTCCTGTATGTCCCTTACGTCCCAAACGTCCCAGATGTCCTATATGTCCTTAACGTCCCAGACGTCTTAGACGTCCTAGATGTCCCATATATCCCTAACGTCCCAGACGTCTTAAATGTCCCATAAGTACCTAACGTCACAGGCATCCTAGATGTCCCATACGTCTATAACGTCCCAGACTTCCCAGACGTCCTAGATGTCCCGTATGTCCTTAACGCCCTAGAAGTCCTAGATGTCCTATATATCCCTAACGTCCCAGACGTCTCAGATGTCGCATATGTCCTTAATGTCCAAGACGTTCCAGACGTCCTAAATATCCCATATGCCCCTAACGTCCCAGACGTCGCAGACGTCCTCCTAATGTCCCAGACGTCCTAGATGTCCCGTATGTCCTTAACGCCCTAGACGTCCTAGATGTCCTATATGTCCCTAACGTCCCAGACGTCTCAGATGTCGCATATGTCCTTAACGTCCAAAACGTCTCAGACGTCCTAGATATCCCATATGCCCCTAACGTCCCAGACGTCCCAAACGTCCCAGATGTCCCATATTCCCTACATGTCCTTGACGTCCCAGCCGACCTAGATGTCACATATGTCCCTAACGTCCCACACGTCCCAGACGTCCCATATGCCCTAACGTCCCAGACGTCCAAAACGTCCTAGATGTGCCATATGTCCTTAACGTCCCAAACGTCCCAGATTTCCCATATCTCCCATATGTCCCTAACGTCCCAGACGACCTAGAAGTCCCATATGTCCCTAACGTCCCAGACGTCCTAGATGTCCTATTTGTCCCTAACGTCCCAAACGTCCCAGATGTCTCATATGTCCCATATGTCCCTAACGTCCCAGAGGTCCTAGATGTCCCATATATCCCTAACGTCCCAGACGTCTTAAATGTCCCATAAGTACCTAACGTCACAGGCATCCTAGATGTCCCATACGTCTATAACGTCCCAGACTTCCCAGACGTCCTAGATGTCCCGTATGTCCTTAACGCCCTAGAAGTCCTAGATGTCCTATATATCCCTAACGTCCCAGACGTCTCAGATGTCGCATATGTCCTTAACGTCCAAGACGTTCCAGACGTCCTAAATATCCCATATGCCCCTAACGTCCCAGACGTCGCAGACGTCCTCCTAATGTCCCAGACGTCCTAGATGTCCCGTATGTCCTTAACGCCCTAGACGTCCTAGATGTCCTATATGTCCCTAACGTCCCAGACGTCTCAGATGTCGCATATGTCCTTAACGTCCAAGACGTCTCAGACGTCCTAGATATCCCATATGCCCCTAACGTCCCAGACGTCCCAAACGTCCCAGATGTCCCATATTCCCTACATGTCCTTAACGTCCCAGCCGACCTAGATGTCCCATACGTCCCTAACGTCCCACACGTCCCAGACGTCACATATTCCCTAATGTCCCAGACGTCCAAAACGTCCTAGATGCCCCATATATCCCTAACGTCCCAAACTTCCTAGATGTCCCATATGTCCTTAACGTCCCAAACGTCCCAGATGTCCCATATCTCCCATATGTCCCTAACGTCCCAGACGACCTAGAAGTCCAATATGTCCCTAACGTCCCAGACGTCCTAGATGTCCTATTTGTCCCTAACGTCCGAGACGTCCTGGATGTCCCATATGCCCCTAACGTCCCAAACGTCCCAGATGTCTCATATGTCCCATATGTCCCTAACGTCCCACAGGTCCTAGCTGTCCCATATATCCCTAACGTCCCAGACGTCTTAGATGTCCTATATGTCCCTAACGTTTCAGACGTCCCGGATGTCCTATATGTCCCTAACGTCCCAAACGTCCCAGATGTCCCGTATGTCACATATGTCCATAACGTTCCAGACGTCCTAGATGTTTCATATGTCACTAACGTCCCAGACGTAGCAGACGTTTCAGATGTCCCATATGTTCCATACGTCCCTAACGTCCCAGGCGTCCTAGATGTCCCATATGTCACTAACGTTCCAGACGTCCCAGACGTCCTAGATGCCCCATATGTCCCTAACGTCCCAGACGTTTCAGATGTCCCATATGCCCCTAACGTCCCAGACGTCCCAGATGCCCCATATGTTCCTAACGTCCCAATGTCCTAGACGTCCCATAGGTCCCAGACGTGATAGATGTCCCATATGTCCCTAACGTCTCAGACGTCCGAAATGTCCCATATGTCCCTAACGTCCCAGACGTCCCAGATGCCCCATATGTCCCTAAAGTCCCAATGTCCTAGATGTCCCAGACGTCCCAGACGTCCTAGATGCCCCATACGTTTCTAACGTCCCAGACGTCCCAGACGTTCCAGATATCTTAGAATTCCCAAACATCGCAGACGTCTCAGATGTCCTAGATGCTCCATATGTTCCTAACGTCCCAGACGTCCTAGATGTCCTATATATCCCTAACGTCCCAGGCGTCCAGATGTCCCATATGTCCCTAACGTCCCAGACGTCCCAGATATCCCAGACTTCCCAAACGTCGCAAACGTCTCAGATGTGCTATATGTTCCATATGTCCCTAACGTCCCAGACATCCCAGATGTCCCATATGTCCCTAACGTCCCAGACGTTCCAGACGTCCCATGTGCCCCATATGCCCCTAACGCCCCAGGCGTCCTAGACGTCCCATATGTCCTTAACGTCCTAGTCGTCCCAGACGTCCTAGAGGTCCTATATGTCTTTTACGTCATTGACGTCCCAGACGTCCTAGATGTCCCATATATTTCTAACGTCCCAGACGTTTTAGATGTCCTATATGTCCCTAACGTCTCAGACGTTTCAGATGTCCCATATGTCCCTAACGTCCCAGACGTCCTAGATGTCCCATAAGTCCCTAACGTCCCAGACGTCCCAGATGCCCCATATTTCCCTAACGTCCCAGATGTCCTATATGTCCCATAGGTTCCAGACGTCCTAGATGTCCCATATGTCCCTAACGTCCCAGACGTCCAAGATGTCCCATATGTCTCAAACGTCCCAGACGTCCCAGACGTCCTAGATGCCCCATATGTTTCTAACGTCCCAGACGTCCCAGACGTCCCAGATATCTTAGACTTCCCAAACGTCGCAGACGTCTCAGATGTCCTACATGTTCCATATATCCCTAACGCCCAGACGTCCCAGATGTCCTATATGTCCCTAACGTCCCAGACGTCTCAGATGTCCTATATGTCCCATATGTCCCTAACGTCCCAGACGTCCTAGATGTCCTATATGTCCCTAACGTCCCAAGCGTCCCAGATGTCCCATATGTCCCTAACGTCCCAGAAGTCCCATATGCTCTATATGTCCCTAACGTCCCAGACGTCCCAGATACCCCAGACTTCCCAAACGTCGCAGACGTCTCAGATGTCCTAGATGTTCCATATGTCCCTAACGTCCCAGACGTCCTAGAAGTCCCATATGTCCCTAACGTCCCAGACGTCCTAGATGTCCTATTTGTCCCTAACGTCCGAGACGTCCTGGATGTCCCATATGTCCCTAACGTCCCAAACGTCCCAGATGTCACATATGTCCCATATGTCCCTAACGTCCCAGACGTCCTAGATGTCCCATATATCCCAAACGTCGCAGACGTCTCAGATGTCCTAAATGTTCCATATGTCCCTAACGCCCAGACGTCCCAGATGTCCTATATGTCCCTAACGTCCCAGACGTCTCAGATGTCCTATATGTCACATATGTCCCTAACGTCCCAGACGTCCTAGATGTTTCATATGTCACTAACGTCCCAGACGTAGCAGACGTGCCAGATGTCCCATATGTCGCTAACGTGCCAGACATCCTAGATGTCTCATATGTCCCTAACGTCCCAGACGTCCCAGATGTCCCGTACGTCTCAGACGTCCAAGATGACCCATAAGTCCCTAACGTCCCAAACGTCCGAGTTGTCCCATATGTCTCAAACATCCCAGCCGTCCCAGACGTCCTGGATGTCCCATATGTCCCTAACGTCTCAGACGTCCTAGATGTCCCATATGTCCCTCACGTCCCAAACGTCCTAGATGTTCCATACGTCCCTAACGTCCCTGACGTCTCAGACGTCCTAGATGTCCCAGACGTCCTAGATGTCCCATATGCCCCTAACGTCCCAGACGTCCCAGACGTCCTCCTAACGTCCCAGACGTCGTAGATGTCGCATATGTCCTTAACGTCTCAGACGTCCTAGATGTCCCATATGTTCCTAACGTCCCAGACGTCCTAGTTGCCACATATGTCCTTAACGTCCCAGACGTGCCATACGTCCTAGATGTCCCAAATATCCCTAACGTCCCGGACGTCCTAGATGTCCCATATGTCTCTAACGTCCCAGACGTCCTAAACGTCCCAAATGTCCCATATGCCCTACATGTCCCTAATGTCCCAGCCGTCCTAGATGTCCCATATATCCCTAACGTCCCAGACGTCCCAGATGTCCCAGTTGTCCGTAACGTCCCAAACGTCCCAGATGTCCCATATGTCCCACCTGTCCCTAACGTTCCAATCGTCCTAGATGTCCCACATGTCCCTAACGTCCCAGCAGTCCTAGATGTCCCATATGTCCCTAACGTCTCAGACGTCCCAAATGTCCTACATGTCCCATATGTCCCTAACGTCCCAGACTTCCTAGATGTCCCATATGTCCTTAACTTCCCAGACGTCCCAGTCGTTTTAGAAGTCCCATATGTATTTAACGTTCCAGACGTCCTAGAAGTCCCTTATGTCCCTAACGTCCCAGACGTCTTAGATGTCCTATATGTCCCTAACGTCCGAGACGTCACAGACGTCCTATATGTCCCATATGTCCCTAACGTCCCAGACGTCCTAGATGTCCTATATATCTCTAACGTCCCAGATGTCCCATATGTCTCTAACGTCTCAGACGTCCCAGATGTCCCATATGTCTCTAACGTCCCAGGCGTCCTAGATGTCCCATATGTCCCTAACGTTCCAGACGTCTCTGACGCCCTATATGCCCCATATGACAACGTCCCAGACTTCCCAAACGTCGCAGACGTCTCAGATGTCCTAAATGTCCCTATCGTCCCAGACGTCCCAGATGGCCCATTTGTCCCTAACGTCCCAGGCGTTCTAGATGTCCCATATATTTCTAACGTCCCAGACGTCCCAGATGTCCCATATGTCCCTAGCGTCCCAGTGGTCCCAGATGTCTCATATGTCCCTAACGTTCCAGACGTCTCTGACGTCCGATATGCCCCATATGTCCTTAACGTCCCAGACGTTTCAGATGTCCCATATGTCCCATACTTCCCTAACGTCCCAGGCGTCCTAGATGTCCCATATGTCACTAACGTTCCAGACGTCCCAGACGTTCTAGATGCCCCATATGTCCCTAACGTCCCAGACGTTTCAGATGTCCCATATGTCCCTAACGTCCCAGACGCCCCAGATGCCCCATATGTTCCTAACGTCCCAATGTCCTAGACGTCCCATAGGTCCCAGACGTGATAGATGTCCCATATGTCCCTAACGTCTCAGACGTCCGAAATGTCCCATATGTCCCTAACGTCCCAGACGTCCCAGATGCCCCATATGTCCCTAAAGTCCCAATGTCCTAGATGTCCCAGACGTCCCAGACGTCCTAGATGCCCCATACGTTTCTAACGTCCCAGACGTCCCAGACGTTCCAGATATCTTAGAATTCCCAAACGTCGCAGACGTCTCAGATGTCCTAGATGCTCCATATGTTCCTAACGTCCCAGACGTCCTAGATGTCCTATATATCCCTAACGTCCCAGGCGTCCAGATGTCCCATATGTCCCTAACGTCCCAGACGTCCCAGATATCCCAGACTTCCCAAACGTCGCAAACGTCTCAGATGTGCTATATGTTCCATATGTCCCTAACGTCCCAGACGTCCCAGATGTCCCATATGTCCCTAACGTCCCAGACGTTCCAGACGTCCCATGTGCCCCATATGCCCCTAACGCCCCAGGCGTCCTAGACGTCCCATATGTCCTTAACGTCCTAGTCGTCCCAGACGTCCTAGAGGTCCTATATGTCTTTTACGTCATTGACGTCCCAGACGTCCTAGATGTCCCATATATTTCTAACGTCCCAGACGTTTTAGATGTCCTATATGTCCCTAACGTCTCAGACGTTTCAGATGTCCCATACGTCCCTAACGTCCCAGACGTCCTAGATGTCCCATAAGTCCCTAACGTCCCAGACGTCCCAGATGCCCCATATTTCCCTAACGTCCCAGATGTCCTATATGTCCCATAGGTTCCAGACGTCCTAGATGTCCCATATGTCCCTAACGTCCCAGACGTCCAAGATGTCCCATATGTCTCAAACGTCCCAGACGTCCCAGACGTCCTAGATGCCCCATATGTTTCTAACGTCCCAGACGTCCCAGACGTCCCAGATATCTTAGACTTCCCAAACGTCGCAGACGTCTCAGATGTCCTACATGTTCCATATATCCCTAACGCCCAGACGTCCCAGATGTCCTATATGTCCCTAACGTCCCAGACGTCTCAGATGTCCTATATGTCCCATATGTCCCTAACGTCCCAGACGTCCTAGATGTCCTATATGTCCCTAACGTCCCAAGCGTCCCAGATGTCCCATATGTCCCTAACGTCCCAGAAGTCCCATATGCTCTATATGTCCCTAACGTCCCAGACGTCCCAGATACCCCAGACTTCCCAAACGTCGCAGACGTCTCAGATGTCCTAGATGTTCCATATGTCCCTAACGTCCCAGACGTCCTAGAAGTCCCATATGTCCCTAACGTCCCAGACGTCCTAGAAGTCCTATTTGTCCCTAACGTCCGAGACGTCCTGGATGTCCCATATGTCCCTAACGTCCCAAACGTCCCAGATGTCACATATGTCCCATATGTCCCTAACGTCCCAGACGTCCTAGATGTCCCATATATCCCAAACGTCGCAGACGTCTCAGATGTCCTACATGTTCCATATGTCCCTAACGCCCAGACGTCCCAGATGTCCTATATGTCCCTAACGTCCCAGACGTCTCAGATGTCCTATATGTCACATATGTCCCTAACGTCCCAGACGTCCTAGATGTTTCATATGTCACTAACGTCCCAGACGTAGCAGACGTGCCAGATGTCCCATATGTCGCTAACGTGCCAGACATCCTAGATGTCTCATATGTCCCTAACGTCCCAGACGTCCCAGATGTCCCGTACGTCTCAGACGTCCAAGATGACCCATAAGTCCCTAACGTCCCAAACGTCCGAGTTGTCCCATATGTCTCAAACATCCCAGCCGTCCCAGACGTCCTGGATGTCCCATATGTCCCTAACGTCTCAGACGTCCTAGATGTCCCATATGTCCCTCACGTCCCAAACGTCCTAGATGTTCCATACGTCCCTAACGTCCCTGACGTCTCAGACGTCCTAGATGTCCCAGACGTCCTAGATGTCCCATATGCCCCTAACGTCCCAGACGTCCCAGACGTCCTCCTAACGTCCCAGACGTCGTAGATGTCGCATATGTCCTTAACGTCTCAGACGTCCTAGATGTCCCATATGTTCCTAACGTCCCAGACGTCCTAGTTGCCACATATGTCCTTAACGTCCCAGACGTGCCATACGTCCTAGATGTCCCAAATATCCCTAACGTCCCGGACGTCCTAGATGTCCCATATGTCTCTAACGTCCCAGACGTCCTAAACGTCCCAAATGTCCCATATGCCCTACATGTCCCTAATGTCCCAGCCGTCCTAGATGTCCCATATATCCCTAACGTCCCAGACGTCCCAGATGTCCCAGTTGTCCGTAACGTCCCAAACGTCCCAGATGTCCCATATGTCCCACCTGTCCCTAACGTTCCAATCGTCCTAGATGTCCCACATGTCCCTAACGTCCCAGCAGTCCTAGATGTCCCATATGTCCCTAACGTCTCAGACGTCCCAAATGTCCTACATGTCCCATATGTCCCTAACGTCCCAGACTTCCTAGATGTCCCATATGTCCTTAACTTCCCAGACGTCCCAGTCGTTTTAGAAGTCCCATATGTATTTAACGTTCCAGACGTCCTAGAAGTCCCTTATGTCCCTAACGTCCCAGACGTCTTAGATGTCCTATATGTCCCTAACGTCCGAGACGTCACAGACGTCCTATATGTCCCATATGTCCCTAACGTCCCAGACGTCCTAGATGTCCTATATATCTCTAACGTCCCAGATGTCCCATATGTCTCTAACGTCTCAGACGTCCCAGATGTCCCATATGTCTCTAACGTCCCAGGCGTCCTAGATGTCCCATATGTCCCTAACGTTCCAGACGTCTCTGACGCCCTATATGCCCCATATGACAACGTCCCAGACTTCCCAAACGTCGCAGACGTCTCAGATGTCCTAAATGTCCCTATCGTCCCAGACGTCCCAGATGGCCCATTTGTCCCTAACGTCCCAGGCGTTCTAGATGTCCCATATATTTCTAACGTCCCAGACGTCCCAGATGTCCCATATGTCCCTAGCGTCCCAGTGGTCCCAGATGTCTCATATGTCCCTAACGTTCCAGACGTCTCTGACGTCCGATATGCCCCATATGTCCTTAACGTCCCAGACGTTTCAGATGTCCCATATGTCCCATACTTCCCTAACGTCCCAGGCGTCCTAGATGTCCCATATGTCACTAACGTTCCAGACGTCCCAGACGTTCTAGATGCCCCATATGTCCCTAACGTCCCAGACGTTTCAGATGTCCCATATGTCCCTAACGTCCCAGACGCCCCAGATGCCCCATATGTCCCTAACGTCCCAATGTCCTAGATGTCCCATACGTCCCAGACGTCCTAGATGTCCCATATGTCCCTAACGTCTCAGACTTCTGAGATGTCCCATATGTCCCTAACGTCCCAGACGTCCCAGATGCCCCATATGTCCCTAAATCCCCAATATCCTAGATGTCCCAGACGTCCCAGACGTCCTAGATGCCCCATATGTTTCTAACGTCCCAGACGTCCCAGACGTCCCAGATATCTTAGAATTCCCAAACGTCGCAGACGTTTCAGATGTCCTAGATGCTCCATATGTTCATAACGTCCCAGACGTCCTAGATGTCCTATATGTCCCTATCGTCCCAGGCGTCCCAGATGTCCCATATGTCCCTAACGTCCCAGACGTCCCAGATATCCCAGACTTCCCAAACGTCGCAGACTTCTCAGATGTGCTAGATGTTCCATATGTCCCTAACGTCCCAGACGTCCCAGATGTCCCATATGTCCTTAACGTCCCAGACGTTCCAGACGTCCCATGTGCCCCATATGCCCCTAACGCCCCAGGCGTCCTAGACGTCCCATATGTCCTTAACGTCCCAGACGTCCCAGACGTCCTAGGGGTCCCATATGTCTTTAACGTCATTGACGTCCCAGACGTCCTAGATGTCCCATATATCCTTAACGTCCCCGACGTTTTAGATGTCCTATATGTCCTTAACGTCTCAGACGTTTCAGATGTCCCATATGTCCCTAACGTCCCAGACGTCCTAGATGTCCCATAAGTCCCTAACGGCCCAAACGTCCCAGATGCCCCATATGTCCCTAACGTCCCAGATGTCCTAGATGTCCCATAGGTTCCAGACGTCCTAGATGTCCCATATGTCCCTAACGTCCCAGACGTCCAAGATGTCCCATATGTCTCAAACGTCCCAGACGTCCCAGACGTCCTAGATGCCCCATATGTTTCTAACGTCCCAGACGTCCCAGACGTCCCAGATATCTTAGACTTCCCAAACGTCGCAGACGTCTCAGATGAACTACATGTTCCATATGTCCCTAACGTCCCAGACGTCCTAGATGTCCTATATGTCCCTAAAGTCCCAAGCGTCCCAGATGTCCCATATGTCCCTAACGTCCCAGAAGTCCCATATGTTCCATATGTCCCTAACGTCCCAGACGTCCCAGATATCCCAGACTTCCCAAACGTCGCAGACGTCTCAAATGTCCTAGATGTTCCATATGTCCCTAACGTCCCAGACGTCCAAGATGTCCCATATGTCCCTAACGTCCCAGACGTTCCAGACGTCCCATGTGCCCCATATGCCCCTAACGTCCCAGGCGTCCTAGACGTCTCATATGTCCTTAACGTCCCAGACGTCCCAGACGTCATAGGGGTCCCATATGTCCTTAACGTCATTGACGTCCCAGACGTCCTAGCTGTCTCATATATCCCGAACGTCCCAGACGTTTTAAATTTCCTATATGTCCCTAACGTCTCAGACGTTTCAGATGTCCCATATGGCCCTAACGTCCCAGACGTCCTAGATGTCCTATATGTCCCTAACGTTTTAGACGTCCCAGATGCCCCATATGTCCCTACCGTCCCAGATGTCCTAGATGTCCCATAGGTTCCAGACGTCCTAGATGTCCCATATGTCCCTAACGTCCCAGACGTCCAAGATGTCGCATATGTCTCAAACGTCTCAGACGTCCCAGACGTCCTAGATGCCCCATATGTTTCTAACGTCCCAGACGTCCCAGACGTCCCAGATATCTTAGACTTCCCAAACGTCGCAGAAGTCTCAGATGTCCTACATGTTCCATATGTCCCTAACGTCCCAGACGTCCTAGATGTCCTACATGTCCCTAACGTCCCAGACGTCTCAGATGTCCTATATGTCCCATATGTCCCTAACGTCCCAGACGTCCTAGATGTCCTATATGTCCCTAACGTCCCAGACGTTTCAGATGTCCCATATGTTCCTAACGTCCCAGACGTCCTAGATGTCCCATATGTCTCTAACGTCCCAGACGTCCCAGATGTCCAATATGTCCCTAACGTCCCAGATGTCCCAGATGTCCCAAAGGTCCCAAACGTCCTAGATGTCCCATATGTCCCTAACGTCCTAGACGTCCGAGATGTCCCATATGTCTCAAACGTCCCTGACGTCCCAGACGTCCTAGATGTCCCATATATCCCTAACGTCCCAGATGTCTTAGATGTCCCATATGTCGCTAACGTCCCAGACGTCCTAGATGCCCCATATATCCCTAACGTCCCAGACGTCTCAGATGTCCTAGATGTCCCAGACGTCCTAGGTGCCCCATATGTCTCTAACGTCCCAGACTTCCAGATGTCCCAGATGCTCCATACGTGTCAGACGTCCTAGATTTTCTAAATGCCCTAACGTCCCAGACGTCCTAGATGTCCCATATGTCTCTAACGTCCCAGACGTCATTGATGTTTCATATGCCCCTAACGTCCCAGACGTCCCAAACGTCCCAGGTGTCCTATATGTCCCAAACGTCCAAGATGTTCCATATGTTCCTAACGTCCCAGACGTCCTAGATCTCCATATGTGCCTAACGTCCCAAACGTCCTAGATGTCCCATATGTCCCTAACGTCCCAGACGTGCTAGACGTCCTAAATGTCCCATATGTCCTTAACGTCCCAGACGTCCCAGATGTACCATATGTCCCTAACGTCTCATACGTCCCAGATGTCCCATTTGTCCCATATGTCCCTAACGTCCCAGTCGTCCTAGATGTCCTATATGTCTCTAACGTCCCAGGCGTCCCAGATGTCCCATATGTCCCTAACGTCCCAGAAGTCCCATATGTTCCATACGTCCCTAACGTCCCAGAAGTCCCATATGTACCATATGTCCCTAACGTCTCATACGTCTAAGATGTCCCATTTGTCCCATATGTCCCTAACGTCCCAGACGTCCTAGATGTCCTATATGTCTCTAACGTCCCAGGCGTCCCAGATGTACCGTTGTCCCTAACGTCCCAGAAATCCCATATGTTCCATATGTCCCTAACGTCTCATACGTCCCAGATGTCCCATTTGTCCCATATGTCCCTAACGTCCCAGACGTCCTAGATGTCCTATATGTCTCTAACGTCCCAGGCGTCCCAGATGTACCATTGTCCCTAACGTCCCAGAAGTCAAATGTTCCATATGTCCCTAACGTCTCATACGTCCCAGATGTCCCATTTGTCCCATATGTCCCTAACGTCCCAGACGTCCTAGATGTCCTATATGTCTCTAACGTCCCAGACGTCACATATTCCCTAACGTCCCAGACGTCCAAAACGTCCTAGATGCCCCATACATCCCTAACGTCCCAAACTTCCTAGATGTCCCATATGTCCTTAACGTCCCAAACGTCCCAGATGTCCCATATCTCCCATATGTCCCTAACGTCCCAGACGACCTAGAAGTCCCATATGTCCCTAACGTCCCAGACGTCCTAGATGTCCTATTTGTCCCTAACGTCCGAGACGTCCTGGATGTCCCATATGCCCCTAACGTCCCAAACGTCCCAGATGTCTCATATGTCCCATATGTCCCTAACGTCCCACAGGTCCTAGCTGTCCCATATATCCCTAACGTCCCAGACGTCTTAGATGTCCTATATGTCCCTAACGTTTCAGACGTCCCGGATGCCCTATATGTCCCTAACGTCCCAAACGTCCCAGATGTCCCGTATGTCACATATGTCCATAACGTTCCAGACGTCCTAGATGTTTCATATGTCACTAACGTCCCAGACGTAGCAGACGTTTCAGATGTCCCATATGTTCCATACGTCCCTAACGTCCCAGGCGTCCTAGATGTCCCATATGTCACTAACGTTCCAGACGTCCCAGACGTCCTAGATGCCCCATATGTCCCTAACGTCCCAGACGTTTCAGATGTCCCATATGCCCCTAACGTCCCAGACGTCCCAGATGCCCCATATGTTCCTAACGTCCCAATGTCCTAGATGTCCCATAGGTCCCAGACGTCCTAGATGTCCCATTTGTCCCTAACGTCTCAGACGTCCGAAATGTCCCATATGTCCCTAACGTCCCAGACGTCCCAGATGCCCCATATGTCCCTAAAGTCCCAATGTCCTAGATGTCCCAGACGTCCTAGACGTCCTAGATGCCCCATATGTTTCTAACGTCCCAGACGTTCCAGATATCTTAGAATTCCCAAACGTCGCAGACGTCTCAGATGTCCTAGATGCTCCATATGTTCCTAACGTCCCAGACGTCCTAGATGTCCTATATATATATCTAACGTCCCAGGCGTCCAGATGTCCCAGATGTCCCTAACGTCCCAGACGTCCCAGATATCCCAGACTTCCCAAACGTCGCAAACGTCTCAGATGTGCTAGATGTTCCATATGTCCCTAACGTCCCAGACGTCCCAGATGTCCCATATGTCCCTAACGTCCCAGACGTTCCAGACGTCCCATGTGCCCCATATGCCCCTAACGCCCCAGGCGTCCTAGACGTCCCATATGTCCTTAACGTCCTAGTCGTCCCAGACGTCCTAGAGGTCCTATATGTCTTTTACGTCATTGACGTCCCAGACGTCCTAGATGTCCCATATATTTCTAACGTCCCAGACGTTTTAGATGTCCTATATGTCCCTAACGTCTCAGACGTTTCAGATGTCCCATATGTCCCTAACGTCCCAGACGTCCTAGATGTCCCATAAGTCCCTAACGTCCCAGACGTCCCAGATGCCCCATATGTCCCTAACGTCCCAGATGACCTATATGTCCCATAGGTTCCAGACGTCCTAGATGTCCCATATGTCCCTAACGTACCAGACGTCCAAGATGTCCCATATGTCTCAAACGTCCCAGACGTCCCAGACGTCCTAGATGCCCCATATGTTTCTAACGTCCCAGACGTCCCAGACGTCCCAGATATCTTAGACTTCTCAAACGTCGCAGACGTCTCAGATGTCCTACATGTTCCATATGTCCCTAACGCCCAGACGTCCCAGATGTCCTATATGTCCCTAACGTCCCAGACGTCTCAGATGTCCTATATGTCCCATATGTCCCTAACGTCCCAGACGTCCTAGATGTCCTATATGTCCCTAACGTCCCAAGCGTCCCAGATGTCCCATATGTCCCTAACGTCCCAGAAGTCCCATATGCTCTATATGTCCCTAACGTCCCAGACGTCCCAGATACCCCAGACTTCCCAAACGTCGCAGACGTCTCAGATGTCCTAGATGTTCCATATGTCCCTAACGTCCCAGACGTCCTAGAAGTCCCATATGTCCCTAACGTCCCAGACGTCCTAGATGTCCTATTTGTCCCTAACGTCCGAGACGTCCTGGATGTCCCATATGTCCCTAACGTCCCAAACGTCCCAGATGTCACATATGTCCCATATGTCCCTAACGTCCCAGACGTCCTAGATGTCCCATATATCCCTAACGTCCCAGACGTCTTAGATGTCCTATATGTCCCTAACGTCTCAGACGTCCCGGATGTCCTATATGTCCCTAACGTCCCAAACGTCCCAGATGTCCCATATGTCACATATGTCCCTAACGTCCCAGACGTCCTAGATGTTTCATATGTCACTAACGTCCCAGACGTAGCAGACGTGCCAGATGTCCCATATGTCGCTAACGTGCCAGACATCCTAGATGTCTCATATGTCCCTAACGTCCCAGACGTCCCAGATGTCCCGTACGTCTCAGACGTCCAAGATGACCCATAAGTCCCTAACGTCCCAAACGTCCGAGTTGTCCCATATGTCTCAAACATCCCAGCCGTCCCAGACGTCCTGGATGTCCCATATGTCCCTAACGTCTCAGACGTCCTAGATGTCCCATATGTCCCTCACGTCCCAAACGTCCTAGATGTTCCATACGTCCCTAACGTCCCTGACGTCTCAGACGTCCTAGATGTCCCAGACGTCCTAGATGTCCCATATGCCCCTAACGTCCCAGACGACCCAGACGTCCTCCTAACGTCCCAGACGTCGTAGATGTCGCATATGTCCTTAACGTCTCAGACGTCCTAGATGTCCCATATGTTCCTAACGTCCCAGACGTCCTAGTTGCCACATATGTCCTTAACGTCCCAGACGTGCCATACGTCCTAGATGTCCCAAATATCCCTAACGTCCCGGACGTCCTAGATGTCCCATATGTCTCTAACGTCCCAGACGTCCCAAACGTCCCAAATGTCCCATATGCCCTACATGTCCCTAATGTCCCAGCCGTCCTAGATGTCCCATATATCCCTAACGTCCCAGACGTCCCAGATGTCCCAGTTGTCCGTAACGTCCCAAACGTCCCAGATGTCCCATATGTCCCACCTGTCCCTAACGTTCCAATCGTCCTAGATGTCCCACATGTCCCTAACGTCCCAGCAGTCCTAGATGTCCCATATGTCCCTAACGTCTCAGACGTTCCAAATGTCCTACATGTCCCATATGTCCCTAACGTCCCAGACTTCCTAGATGTCCCATATGTCCTTAACTTCCCAGACGTCCCAGTCGTTTTAGAAGTCCCATATGTACTTAACGTTCCAGACGTCCTAGAAGTCCCATATGTCCCTAACGTCCCAGACGTCTTAGATGTCCTATATGTCCCTAACGTCCGAGACGTCACAGACGTCCTATATGTCCCATATGTCCCTAACGTCCCAGACGTCCTAGATGTCCTATATATCTCTAACGTCCCAGATGTCCCATATGTCCCTAACGTCTCAGACGTCCCAGATGTCCCATATGTCTCTAACGTCCCAGGCGTCCTAGATGTCCCATATGTCCCTAACGTTCCAGACGTCTCTGACGCCCTATATGCCCCATATGACAACGTCCCAGACTTCCCAAACGTCGCAGACGTCTCAGATGTCCTAAATGTCCCTATCGTCCCAGACGTCCCAGATGGCCCATTTGTCCCTAACGTCCCAGGCGTCCTAGATGTCCCATATATTCCTAACGTCCCAGACGTCCCAGATGTCCCATATGTCCCTAGCGTCCCAGTGGTCCCAGATGTCTCATATGTCCCTAACGTTCCAGACGTCTCTGACGTCCGATATGCCCCATATGTCCTTAACGTCCCAGACGTTTCAGATGTCCCATATGTCCCATACGTCCCTAACGTCCCAGGCGTCCTAGATGTCCCATATGTCACTAACGTTCCAGACGTCCCAGACGTCCTAGATGCCCCATATGTCCCTAACGTCCCAGACGTTTCAGATGTCCCATATGTCCCTAACGTCCCAGACGTCCCAGATGCCCCATATGTCCCTAACGTCCCAATGTCCTAGATGTCCCATAGGTCCCAGACGTCCTAGATGTCCCATATGTCCCTAACGTCTCAGACTTCTGAGATGTCCCATATGTCCCTAACGTCCCAGACGTCCCAGATGCCCCATATGTCCCTAAAGTCCCAATATCCTAGATGTCCCAGACGTCCCAGACGTCCTAGATGCCCCATATGTTTCTAACGTCCCAGACGTCCCAGACGTCCCAGATATCTTAGAATTCCCAAACGTCGCAGACGTTTCAGATGTCCTAGATGCTCCATATGTTCATAACGTCCCAGACGTCCTAGATGTCCTATATGTCCCTATCGTCCCAGGCGTCCCAGATGTCCCATATGTCCCTAACGTCCCAGACGTCCCAGATATCCCAGACTTCCCAAACGTCGCAGACTTCTCAGATGTGCTAGATGTTCCATATGTCCCTAACGTCCCAGACGTCCCAGATGTCCCATATGTCCTTAACGTCCCAGACGTTCCAGACGTCCCATGTGCCCCATATGCCCCTAACGCCCCAGGCGTCCTAGACGTCCCATATGTCCTTAACGTCCCAGACGTCCCAGACGTCCTAGGGGTCCCATATGTCTCTAACGTCATTGACGTCCCAGACGTCCTAGATGTCCCATATATCCCTAACGTCCCAGACGTTTTAGATGTCCTATATGTCCTTAACGTCTCAGACGTTTCAGATGTCCCATATGTCCCTAACGTCCCAGACGTCCTAGATGTCCCATAAGTCCCTAACGGCCCAAACGTCCCAGATGCCCCATATGTCCCTAACGTCCCAGATGTCCTAGATGTCCCATAGGTTCCAGACGTCCTAGATGTCCCATATGTCCCTAACGTCCCAGACGTCCAAGATGTCCCATATGTCTCAAACGTCCCAGACGTCCCAGACGTCCTAGATGCCCCATATGTTTCTAACGTCCCAGACGTCCCAGACGTCCCAGATATCTTAGACTTCCCAAACGTCGCAGACGTCTCAGATGAACTACATGTTCCATATGTCCCTAACGTCCCAGACGTCCTAGATGTCCTATATGTCCCTAACGTCCCAGACGTCTCAGATGTCCTATATGTCCCATATGTCCCTAACGTCCCAAACGTCCTAGATGTCCTATATGTCCCTAACGTCCCAAGCGTCCCAGATGTCCCATATGTCCCTAACGTCCCAGAAGTCCCATATGTTCCATATGTCCCTAACGTCCCAGACGTCCCAGATATCCCAGACTTCCCAAACGTCGCAGACGTCTCAAATGTCCTAGATGTTCCATATGTCCCTAACGTCCCAGACGTCCAAGATGTCCCATATGTCCCTAACGTCCCAGACGTTCCAGACGTCCCATGTGCCCCATATGCCCCTAACGTCCCAGGCGTCCTAGACGTCTCATATGTCCTTAACGTCCCAGACGTCCCAGACGTCCTAGGGGTCCCATATGTCCTTAACGTCATTGACGTCCCAGACGTCCTAGCTGTCCCATATATCCCGAACGTCCCAGACGTTTTAAATTTCCTATATGTCCCTAACGTCTCAGACGTTTCAGATGTCCCATATGGCCCTAACGTCCCAGACGTCCTAGATGTCCTATATGTCCCTAACGTTCCAGACGTCCCAGATGCCCCATATGTCCCTACCGTCCCAGATGTCCTAGATGTCCCATAGGTTCCAGACGTCCTAGATGTCCCATATGTCCATAACGTCCCAGACGTCCAAGATGTCGCATATGTCTCAAACGTCTCAGACGTCCCAGACGTCCTAGATGCCCCATATGTTTCTAACGTCCCAGACGTCCCAGACGTCCCAGATATCTTAGACTTCCCAAACTTCGCAGAAGTCTCAGATGTCCTACATGTTCCATATGTCCCTAACGTCCCAGACGTCCTAGATGTCCTACATGTCCCTAACGTCCCAGACGTCTCAGATGTCCTATATGTCCCATATGTCCCTAACGTCCCAGACGTCCTAGATGTCCTATATGTCCCTAACGTCCCAGACGTTTCAGATGTCCCATATGTTCCTAACGTCCCAGACGTCCTAGATGTCCCATATGTCTCTAACGTCCCAGACGTCCCAGATGTCCAATATGTCCCTAACGTCCCAGATGTCCCAGATGTCCCATAGGTCCCAAACGTCCTAGATGTCCCATTTGTCCCATATGTCCCTAACGTCCCAGACGTCTTAGATGTCCTATATGTCTCTAACGTCCCAGGCGTCCCAGATTTTCCATATGTCCCTAACGTCCCAGAAGTCAAATATGTTCCATATGTCCCTAACGTCTCATACGTCCCAGATGTCCCATTTGTCCCATATGTCCCTAACGTCCCAAACATCCCAGATGTCCCATATGTCCCTAACGTCCAAGACGTTTAAGATGTCCCATATGTCCCATATGACCCTAACGTCCCAGACGTCCTAGATGTTCCATATGTCACTCTCGTTCCAGACGTCCCAGACGTGCTAGATGTCCCATATGTCCCTAACGTCCCAGACGTCCTAGATGCCCCATATGTCCCTAACGTCCCAGACGTCCTAGATGTTCCATATGTCACTCTCGTCCCAGACGTCCCAGACGTGCTAGATGCCCCATATGTTCCTAACGTCTCAGACGTCCCAGATGTCCCATACGTCCCAGACGTCTTAGATGACCCATATGTCTCTAACGTCCCAGACGTCCAAGATGTCCCATATGTTTTTAACGTCCCAGACGTCCCAGACGTCCCAGATATCTTAGACTTCCCAAACGTCGCAGAAGTCTCAGATGTCCTACATGTTCCATATGTCCCTAACGTCCCAGACGTCCTAGATGTCCTACATGTCCCTAACGTCCCAGACGTCTCAGATGTCCTATATGTCCCATATGTCCCTAACGTCCCAGACGTCCTAGATGTCCTATATGTCCCTAACGTCCCAGACGTTTCAGATGTCCCATATGTTCCTAACGTCCCAGACGTCCTAGATGTCCTATATGTCTCTAACGTCCCAGACGTCCCAGATGTCCAATATGTCTCTAACGTCCCAGATGTCCCAGATGTCCCATAGGTCCCAGACGTCCTAGATGTCCCGTATGTCCCTAACGTCCCAGACGTCCGAGATGTCCCATATGTCTCAAACGTCCCTGACGTCCCAGACGTCCTAGATGTCCCATATATCCCTAACGTCCCAGATGTCTTAGATGTCCCATATGTCGCTAACGTCCCAGACGTCCTAGATGCCCCATATATCCCTAACGTCCCAGACGTCTCAGATGTCCTAGATGTCCCAGACGTCCTAGGTGCCCCATATGTCCCTAACGTCCCAGACTTCCCAGATGTCCCAGATGCTCCATACATGTCAGACGTCCTAGATTTTCCAAATGCCCTAACGTCCCAGACGTCCTAGATGTCCCATATGTCTCTAACGTCCCAGACGTCCTTGATGTCTCATATGCCCCTAACGTCCCAGACGTCCCAAACGTCCCAGATGTCCTATATGTCCCAAACGTCCAAGATGTTCCATATGTTCCTAACGTCCCAGACGTCCTAGATCTCCATATGTGCCTAACGTCCCAAACGTCCTAGATGTCCCATATGTCCCTAACGTCCCAGACGTGCTAGACGTCCTAGATGTCCCATATGTCCTTAACGTCCCAGACGTCCCAGATGTACCATATGTCCCTAACGTCTCATACGTCCCAGATGTCCCATTTGTCCCATATGTCCCTAACGTCCCAGTCGTCCTAGATGTCCTATATGTCTCTAACGTCCCAGGCGTCCCAGATGTCCCATATGTCCCTAACGTCCCAGAAGTCCCATATGTTCCATATGTCCCTAACGTCCCAGAAGTCCCATATGTACCATATGTCCCTAACGTCTCATACGTCCCAGATGTCCCATTTGTCCCATATGTCCCTAACGTCCCAGACGTCCTAGATGTCCTATATGTCTCTAACGTCCCAGGCGTCCCAGATGTACCATTGTCCCTAACGTCCCAGATATCCCATATGTTCCATATGTCCCTAACGTCTCATACGTCCCAGATGTCCCATTTGTCCCATATGTCCCTAACGTCCCAGACGTCCTAGATGTCCTATATGTCTCTAACGTCCCAGGCGTCCCAGATGTACCATTGTCCCTAACGTCCCAGAAGTCAAATATGTTCCATATGTCCCTAACGTCTCATACGTCCCAGATGTTCCATTTGTCCCATATGTCCCTAACGTCCCAGACGTCCTAGATGTCCTATATGTCTCTAACGTCCCAGGCGTCCCAGATTTCCCATATGTCCCTAACGTCCCAGAAGTCAAATATGTTCCATATGTCCCTAACGTCTCATACGTCCCAGATGTCCCATTTGTCCCATATGTCCTTAACGTCCCAAACATCCCATATGTCCCTAACGTCCAAGACGTTTAAGATGTCCCATATGTCCCATATGACCCTAACGTCCCAGACGTCCTAGATGTTCCATATGTCACTCTCGTTCCAGACGTCCCAGACGTCCTAGATGTCCCATATGTCCCTAACGTCCCAGACGTCCTAGATGTCCCATATGTCCCTAACGTCCCAGACGTCCTAGATGTTCCATATGTCACTCTCGTCCCAGACGTCCCAGACGTGCTAGATGCCCCATATGTCCCTAACGTCCCAGACGTCCCAGATGTCCCATACGTCCCAGACGTCTTAGATGACCCATATGTCTCTAACGTCCCAGACGTCCAAGATGTCCCATATGTCCCAGACGTCCCAGACGTCCCAGATATCTTAGACTTCCCAAACGTCGCAGAAGTCTCAGATGTCCTACATGTTTCATATGTCCCTAACATCCCAGACGTCCTAGATGTCCTACATGTCCCTAACGTCCCAGACGTCTCAGATGTCTTATATGTCCCATATGTCCCTAACGTCCCAGACGTCCTAGATGTCCTATATGTCCCTAACGTCCCAGACGTTTCAGATGTCCCATATGTTCCTAACGTCCCAGACGTCCTAGATGTCCCATATGTCTCTAACGTCCCAGACGTCCCAGATGTCCAATATGTCCCTAACGTCCCAGATGTCCCAGATGTCCCATAGGTCCCAGACGTCCTAGATGTCCCATATGTCTCTAACGTCCCAGACGTCCGAGATGTCTCATATGTCTCAAACGTCCCTGACGTCCCAGACGTCCTAGATGTCCCATATATCCCTAACGTCCCAGATGTCTTAGATGTCCCATATGTCGCTAACGTCCCAGACGTCCTAGATGCCCCATATATCCCTAACGTCCCAGACGTCTCAGATGTCCTAGATGTCCCAGACGTCCTAGGTGCCCCATATGTCCCTAACGTTCCAGACTTCCCAGACGTCCCAGATTCTCCTACGTGTCAGACGTCCTTGATGTCTCATATGCCCCTAACGTCCCAGACGTCCCAGACGTCCCAGATGTCCTATATGTCCCAAACGTCCAATATGTTCCATATGTTCCTAACGTCCCAGACGTCCTAGATCTCCATATGTGCCTAACGTCCCAAACGTCCTAGATGTCCCATATGTCCCTAACGTCCCAAACGTGCCAGACGTCCTAGATGTCCCATATGTCCTTAACGTCCCAGACGTCCCAGATGTACCATATGTCCCTAACGTCTCATACGTCCCAGATGTCCCATTTGTCACATATGTCCCTAACGTCCCAGACGTCCTAGATGTCCTATATGTCTCTAACGTCCCAGGCGTCCCAGATGTCCCATATGTCCCTAACGTCCCAGAAGTCCCATATGTTCCATATGTCCCTAACGTCCCAGAAGTCCCATATATACCATATGTCCCTAACGTCTCATACGTCCCAGATGTCCCATTTGTCCCATATGTCCCTAACGTCCCAGACGTCCTAGATGTCCTATATGTCTCTAACGTCCCAGGCGTCCCAGATGTACCATTGTCCCTAACGTCCCAGAAATCCCATATGTTCCATATGCCCTAACGTCTCATACGTCCCAGATGTCCCATTTGTCCCATATGTCTTTAACGTCCCAGACGTCCTAGATGTCCTAAATGGCTCTAACGTCCCAGGCGTCCCAGATTTCCCATATGTCCCTAACGTCCCAGAAGTCAAATATACTCCATATGTCCCTAACGTCTCATACGTCCCAGATGACCCATTTGTCCCATATGTCCCTAACGTCCCAAACATCCCAGATGTCCCATATGTCCCTAACGTCCCAGACGTTTAAGATGTCCCATATGTCTCTAACGTCCCAGACGTCCTAGATGTTCCATATGTCACTCTCGTCCCAGACGTCCCAGACGTGCTAGATGTCCCATATGTCCCTAACGTCCCAGAAGTCAAATATGATCCATATGTCCCTAACGTCTCATACGTCCCAGATGTCTCATTTGTCCCATATGTCCCTAACGTCCCAGACGTCCTATATGTCCTATATGTCTCTAACGTCCCAGGCGTCCCAGATTTCCCATATGTCCCTAACGTCCCAGAAGTCAAATATGCTCCATATGTCCCTAACGTCTCATACGTCCCAGATGACCCATTTGTCCCATATGTCCCTAACGTCCCAAACATCCCAGATGTCCCATATGTCCCTAACGTCCCAGACGTTTAAGATGTCCCATATGTCCCTAACGTCCCAAACGTGCCAGACGTCCTAGATGTTCCAGACGTCCTAGATGTCCCATATGTCCCTAACGTCCCAGACGTCCTAGATGTTCCATATGTCACTCTCGTCCCAGACGTCCCAGACGTGCTAGATGCCCCATATGTCCCTAAAGTCCCAGACGTCCCAGATGTCCCATACGTCCCAGACGTCTTAGATGACCCATATGTCTCTAACGTCCCAGACGTCCAAGATGTCCCATATGTCTCAAACGTCCCAGACGTCCCAGACGTCCTAGCTGTCTCATATGTCCCTAACGTCCCAGACGTCCTAGATGTCCCATATGTCCCTCACGTCCCAAACGTCCTAGATGTCCCATACGTCCTAGATGCCCCATATGTCCCTAACGTACCAGATGTCCCAGACGTTCCAGATGTTCCAACGTCCCAGACGTCCTAGATGTCCCATATGTCTCTAACGTCCCAGACGTCCTAGATGACTCATATGCCCTTTACGTCCCAGACGTCCCAGACGTCCTATACGTCCCAAACGTTCTAGATGTCCCATACGTCCCTAACGTTACAGACGTCCTAGATGTTACACATGTCCCTAACGTCTCAGACGTTCAAATGTCCCATATGTTCTTAACGTCACAGGCATCCTAGATGTCCCATACGTCTATAACGTCCCAGACGTCCCAGACGTCCTAGATGTCCTATATGTCTCTACGTCCCTGACGTAATAGATGTCCTGTATGTCCCTTACGTCCCAAACGTCCCAGATGTCCTATATGTCCTTAACGTCCCAGACGTCTTAGACGTCCTAGATGTCCCATATATTCCTAACGTCCCAGACGTCTTAAATGTCCCATAAGTACCTAACGTCACAGGCATCCTAGATGTCCCATACGTCTATAACGTCCCAGACGTCCCAGACGTCCTAGATGTCCCGTATGTCCTTAACGCCCTAGACGTCCTAGATGTCCTATATGTCCCTAACGTCCCAGACGTCTCAGATGTCGCATATGTCCTTAACGTCCAAGACGTCCCAGACGTCCTAGATATCCCATATGCCCCTAACGTCCCAGACGTCCCAGACGTTCTCCTAATGTCCCAGACGTCCTAGATGTCCCGTATGTCCTTAACGCCCTAGACGTCCTAGATGTCCTATATGTCCCTAACGTCCCAGACGTCTCAGATTTCCCATATGTCCCTAACGTCCCAGAAGTCAAATATGTTCCATATGTCCCTAACGTCTCATACGTCCCAGATGACCCATTTGTCCCATATGTCTCTAACGTCCCAAACATCCCAGATGTCCCATATGTCCCTAACGTCCCAGACGTTTAAGATGTTCCATATGTCCCATATGACCCTAACGTCCCAGACGTCCTAGATGTTCCATATGTCACTCTCGTCCCAGACGTCCCAGACGTGCTAGATGTCCCATATGTCCCTAACGTCCCAGACGTCCTAGATGTTCCATATGTCACTCTCGTCCCAGACGTCCCAGACGTGCTAGATGCCCCATATGTCCCTAACGTCCCAGACGTCCCAGATGTCCCATACGTCCCAGACGTCTTAAATGACCCATATGTCTCTAACGTCCCAGACGTCCAAGATGTCCCATATGTCTCAAACGTCTCAGACGTCCCAGACGTCCTAGCTGTCTCATATGTCCCTAACGTCCCAGACGTCCTAGATGTCCCATATGTCCCTCACGTCCCAAACGTCCTAGATGTCCCATACGTCCCTAATGTCCCAGACGTCTCAGACGTCCTAGGTGTCCCAGTCGTCTTAGATGCCCCATATGTCCCTAACGTACCAGATGTCCCAGACGTTCCAGATGTTCCAACGTCCCAGACGTCCTAGATGTCCCATATGTCTCTAACGTCCCAGACGTCCTAGATGACTCATATGCCCTTTACGTCCCAGACGTCCCAGACGTCCTATACGTCCCAAACGTTCTAGATGTCCCATACGTCCCTAACGTTACAGACGTCATAGATGCTACATATGTCGCTAACGTTCCAGACGTCCTAGATGTTACACATGTCCCTAACGTCTCAGACGTCCTAAATGTCCCATATGTTCTTAACGTCACAGGCATCCTAGATGTCCCATACGTCTATAACGTCCCAGACGTCCCAGACGTCCTAGATGTCCTATATGTCTCTACGTCCCTGACGTAATAGATGTCCTGTATGTCCCTTACGTCCCAAACGTCCCAGATGTCCTATATGTCCTTAACGTCCCAGACGTCTTAGACGTCCTAGATGTCCCATATATCCCTAACGTCCCAGACGTCTTAAATGTCCCATAAGTACCTAACGTCACAGGCATCCTAGATGTCCCATACGTCTATAACGTCCCAGACGTCCCAGACGTCCTAGATGTCCCGAATGTTCTTAACGCCCTAGACGTCCTAGATGTCCTATATGTCCCTAACGTCCCAGACGTCACAGATGTCGCATATGTCCTTAACGTCCAAGACGTCCCAGACGTCCTCGATATCCCATATGCCCCTAACGTCCCAGACGTCCCAGACGTCCTCCTAATGTCCCAGACGTCCTAGATGTCCCGTATGTCCTTAACGCCCTAGACGTCCTAGTTGTCCTATATGTCCCTAACGTCCCAGACGTCTCAGATGTCGCATATGTCCTTAACGTCCAAGACGTCTCAGACGTCCTAGATATCCCATATGCCCCTAACGTCCCAGACGTCCCAAACGTCCTAGATGTCCCATATGTCCCTAACGTCCCACACGTCCCAGACGTCCCATACGCCCTAACGTCCCAGACGTCCAAAACGTCCTAGATGCCCCATATATCCCTAACGTCCCAAACTTCCTAGATGTCCCATATGTCCTTAACGTCCCAAACGTCCCAGAAGTCCCATATCTCCCATATGTCCCTAACGTCCCAGACGACCTAGAAGTCCCATATGTCCCTAACGTCCCAGACGTCCTAGATGTCCTATTTGTCCCTAACGTCCGAGACGTCCTGGATGTCCCATATGTCCCTAACGTCGCAAACGTCCCAGATGTCTCATATGTCCCATATGTCCCTAACGTCCCAGAGGTCCTAGATGTCCCATATATCCCTAACGTCCCAGACGTCTTAGATGTCCTATATGTCCCTAACGTCTCAGACGTCCCGGATGTCCTATATGTCCCTAACGTCCCAAACGTCCCAGATGTCCCGTATGTCACATATGTCCCTAACGTTCCAGACGTCCTAGATGTTTTATATGTCACTAACGTCCCAGACGTAGCAGACGTGCCAGATGTCCCATATGTCGCTAACGTGCCAGACATCCTAGATGTCTCATATGTCCCTAACGTCCCAGACGTCCCAGATGTCCCGTACGTCTCAGACGTCCTAGATGACCCATAAGTCCCTAACGTCCCAAACGTACGAGATGTCCCATATGTCTCAAACATCCCAGCCGTCCCAGACGTCCTGGATGTCCCATATGTCCCTAACGTCTCAGACGTCCTAGATGTCCCAAATGTCCCTCACGTCCCAAACGTCCTAGATGTTCCATACGTCCCTAACGTCTCTGACGTCTCAGACGTCCTAGATGTCCCAGACGTCCTAGATGTCCCATATGCCCCTAACGTCCCAGACGTCTTAGACGTCCTCCTAACGTCCCAGACGTCGTAGATGTCGCATATGTCCATAACGTCTCAGACGTTCTAGATGTCCTATATGTCTCTACGTCCCTGACGTAATAGATGTCCTGTATGTCCCTTACGTCCCAAACGTCCCAGATGTCCTATATGTCCTTAACGTCCCAGACTTCTTAGACGTCCTAGATGTCCCATATATCCCTAACGTCCCAGACGTCTTAAATGTCCCATAAGTACCTAACGTCACAGGCATCCTAGATGTCCCATACGTCTATAACGTCCCAGACGTCCCAGACGTCCTAGATGTCCCGTATGTCCTTAACGAACTAGACGTCCTAGATGTCCTATATGTCCCTAACGTCCCAGACGTCTCAGATGTCGCATATGTCCTTAACGTCCAAGACGTCCCAGACGTCCTCGATATCCCATATGCCCCTAACGTCCCAGACGTCCCAGACGTCCTCCTAATGTCCCAGACGTCCTAGATGTCCCGTATGTCCTTAACGCCCTAGACGTCCTAGATGTCCTATATGTCCCTAACGTCCCAGACGTCTCAGATGTCGCATATGTCCTTAACGTCCAAGACGTCTCAGACGTCCTAGATATCCCATATGCCCCTAACGTCCCAGACGTCCCAGACGTTCTCCTAATGTCCCAGACGTCCTAGATGTCCCGTATGTCCTTAACGCCCTAGACGTCCTAGATGTCCTATATGTCCTTAACGTCCCAGACGTCTCAGATTTCCCATATGTCCCTAACGTCCCAGAAGTCAAATATGTTCCATATGTCCCTAACGTCTCATACGCCCCAGATGACCCATTTGTCCCATATGTCTCTAACGTCCCAGACGTTTAAGATGTCCCATATGTCCCATATGACCCTAACGTCCCAGACGTCCTAGATATCCCATATGCCCCTAACGTCCCAGACGTCCCAGACGTCCTCCTAATGTCCCAGACGTCCTAGATGTCCCGTATGTCCTTAACGCCCTAGACGTCCTAGATGTCCTATATGTCCCTAACGTCCCAGACGTCTCAGATGTCGCATATGTCCTTAACGTCCAAGACGTCTCAGACGTCCTAGATATCCCATATGCCCCTAACGCCCCAGACGTCCCAAACGTCCCAGATGTCCCATATTCCCTACATGTCCTTAACGTCCCAGCCGACCTAGATGTCCCATATGTCCCTAACGTTCCACACGTCCCAGACGTCCCATATGCCCTAACGTCCCAGACGTCCAAAGCGTCCTAGATGCCCCATATATCCCTAACGTCCCAAACTTCCTAGATGTCCCATATGTCCTTAACGTCCCAAACGTCCCAGATGTCCCATATCTCCCATATGTTTCTAACGTCCCAGACGACCTAGAAGTCCCATATGTCCCTAACGTCCCAGACGTCCTAGATGTCCTATTTGTCCCTAACGTCCGAGACGTCCTGGATGTCCCATATGTCCCTAACGTCAAAAACGTCCCAGATGTGTCATATGTCCCATATGTCCCTAACGTCCCAGAGGTCCTAGATGTCCCATATATCCCTAACGTCCCAGACGTCTTAGATGTCCTATATGTCCCTAACGCCTCAGACGTCCCGGATGTCCTATATGTCCCTAACGTCCCAAACGTCCCAGATGTCCCGTATGTCACATATGTCCCTAACGTTCCAGACGTCCTAGATGTTTCATATGTCACTAACGTCCCAGACGTAGCAGACGTGCCAGATGTCCCATATGTCGCTAACGTGCCAGACATCCTAGATGTCTCATATGTCCTTAACGTCCCAGACGTCCCAGATGTCCCGTACGTCTCAGACGTCCTAGATGACCCATAAGTCCCTAACGTCCCAAACGTACGAGATGTCCCATATGTCCCTAACGTCTCAGACGTCCTAGATGCCCATATGTCCCTCACGTCCCAAACGTCCTAGATGTTCCATACGTCCCTAACGTCCCTGACGTCTCTGACGTCCTAGATGTCCCAGACGTCCCAGACGTCCCAGACGTCCCCCTAACGTCCCAGACGTCGTAGATGTCGCATATGTCCTTAACGTCTCAGACGTCCTAGATGTCCCATATGTTCCTAACGTCCCAGACGTCCTAGTTGCCACATATGTCCTTAACGTCCCAGACGTCCCATACGTCCTAGATGTCCCAAATATCCCTAACGTCCCAGACGTCCTAGATGTCCCATATGTCCCTAACGTCCCAGACGTCCCAAACGTCCCAGATGTCCCATATGCCCTACATGTCCCTAACGTCCCAGCCGTCCCAGGTGTCCCATATATCCCTAACGTCCCAGACGTCCCAGATGTCCCAGTTGTCCGTAACGTCCCAAACGTCCCAGTTGTCCCATATGTCCCACCTGTTCCTAACGTTCCAATCGTCCTAGATGTCTTACATGTCTCTAACGTCTCAGCAGTCTTAGATGTCCCATATGTCCCTAACGTCTCAGACGTCCCAAACGTCCTAGATGTCCCATATGTCCCTAACGTCCCAGACTTCCTAGATGTCCCATATGTCCTTAACTTCCTAGACGTCCCAGACGTTTTAGATGAACCATATGTATTTAACGTTTCAGATGTCCTAGAAGTCCCATATGTCCCTAACGTCCCAGACGTCTTTGATGTCCTATATGTCCCTAACGTCCGAGACGTCACAGACGTCCTATATGTCCCATATGTCCCTAACGTCCCAGACGTCTTAGATGTCCTATATATCTCTAACGTCCCAGATGTCCCATATGTCCCTAACGTCTCAGACGTCCCAGATGTCCCATATGTCTCTAACGTCCCAGGCGTCCTAGATGTCCCATATGTTCCTAACGTTCCAGACGTCTCTGACGCTCTATATGCCCCATATGACAACGTCCCAGACTTACCAAACGTCGCAAACGTGTCAGATGTCCTAAATTACCCTAACGTCCCAGACGTCCCAGATGGCCCATATGTCCCTAACGTCCCAAGCGTCCTAGATGTCCCATATATCCCTAACGTCCCAGACATCCCAGATGCCCCATATATCCCTAGCGTCCCAGGCGTCCTAGATGTCTCATATGTCCCTAACGTTCCAGACGTCTCTGACGTCCTATATGCCCCATATGTCCTTAACGTCCCAGACGTTTCAGATGTCCCATATGTCCCATACGTCCCTAACGTCCCAGGCGTCCTAAATGTCCCATATGTCACTAACGTTCCAGACGTCCCAGACGTCCTAGATGCCCCATATGTCCCTAACGTCCCAGACGTTTCAGATGTCCCATATGCCCCTAACGTCCCAGACGTCCCAGATGCCCCATATGTCCCTAACGTCCCAATGTCCTATATGTCCCATAGGTCCCAGACATCCTAGATGTCCCATATGTCCCTAACGTCTCAGACGTCCGAGATGTCCAATATGTCCCTAACGTCCCAGACGTCCCAGATGCCCCATATGTCCCTAAAGTCCCAATGTCCTAGATGTCCCAGACGTCCCAGACGTCCTAGATGCCCCATATGTTTCTAACGTCCCAGACGTCCCAGACGTCCCAGATATCTTAGAATTCCCAAACGCCGCAGACGTCTCAGATGTCCTAGATGCTCCATATGTTCCTAACGTCCCAGACGTCCTAGATGTCCTATATGTCCCTAACGTCCCAGGCGTCCAGATGTCCCATATGTCCCTAACGTCCCAGACGTCCCAGATATCCCAGACTTCCCAAACGTCGCAGACGTCTCAGATGTGCTAGATGTTCCATATGTCAATAACGTCCCAGACGTCCCAGATGTCTCATATGTCCTTAACGTCCCAGACGTTCCAGACGTCCCATGTGCCCCATATGCCCCTAACGCCCCAGGCGTCCTAGACGTCCCATATGTCCTTAACGTCCTAGTCGTTCCAGACGTCCTAGGGGTCCTATATGTCTTTTACGTCATTGACGTCCCAGACGTCCTAGATGTCCCATATATCCCTAACGTCCCAGAAGTTTTAGATGTCCTATATGTCCCTAACGTCTCAGACGTTTCAGATGTCCCATATGTTCCTAACGTCACAGACGTCCTAGATGTCCCATAAGTCCCTAACGTCCCAGACGTCCCAGATGCCCCATATGTCCCTAACGTCCCAGATGTCCTAGATGTCCCATAGGTTCCAGACGTCCTAGATGTCCCATATGTCCCTAACGTCCCAGACGTCCAAGATGTCCCATATGTCTCAAACGTCCCAGACGTCCTAGATGCCCCATATGTTTCTAACGTCCCAGACGTCCCAGACGTCCCAGATATCTTAGACTTCCCAAACGTCGCAGACGTCTCAGATGTCCTACATGTTCCATATGTCCCTAACGCCCAGACGTCCTAGATGTCCTATATGTCCCTAACGTCCCAGACGTCTCAGATGTCCTATATGTCCCATATGTCCCTAACTTCCCAGACGTCCTAGATGTCCTATATGTCCCTAACGTCCCAAGCGTCCCAGATGTCCCATATGTCCCTAACGTCCCAGAAGTCCCATATGCTCCATATGTCCCTAACGTCCCAGACGTCCCAGATATCCCAGACTTCCCAAACGTCGCAGACGTCTCAGATGTCCTAGATGTTCCATATGTCCCTAACGTCCCAGACGTCCTAGAAGTCCCATATGTCCCTAACGTTCCAGACGTCCTAGATGTCCTATTTGTCCCTAACGTCCGAGACGTCCTGGATGTCCCATATGTCCCTAACATCCCAAACGTCCCAGATGTCTCATATGTCCCATATGTCCCTAACGTCCCAGACGTCCTAGATTTCCCATATATCCCTAACGTCCCAGACGTCTTAGATGTCCTATATGTCCCTAACGTCTCAGACGTCCCGGATGTCCTATATGTCCCTAACGTCCCAAACGTCCCAGATGTCCCATATGTCACATATGTCCCAGTAGTAGGGATACCTCACTTCTGGGCCACTTCAAGGTCACCGATTAGACTCAGACAGACTTTCACTTCTGGATATTGCGCAACATGTTCTGGGTATTGCGCAACATCAACCGCAGGGGCAGAGCCCTAGCCGCCATATTGTGGGGCCCGCATGCGCAACACCAATCCCAGGGGCAGAGCCCTAGCCGCCGCCGGGGCACCCATGTTTTTTAAAATAAAAATGCAATTTTTTAAGGCTAATTTGTCCTCTTCGGGGAGGGGGAGGAAACCAAATGTCAAAGGTCATCGGTGTCTGTCAGTCACCAAAAATCTATCTGTCTCTCTTTAACACATAGGGTTCTACAAAAAAAACCATCTTTCTCTCTCTAACTCAAGCGAGCCCGGGAGGGCAAAGCCCCAGTCGCCAGACCCTCATGTGCAACACCAACCTCGAGGGGCAGAGCTCCATCCGCCGGGGGGCCCGCATCAGGTTTTTGTATATTTAAGGCTAATTTATTCCAGCGCTGCCAAATTTTGATGAGCGTGGGAACCGGAAAGGTGTCATCTTCATTAGCTTGGGTGCCATCTTCATAATGCCAAATGTCAAAGTTTATCGGAGTCTGTGCCGCCATATTGTGGGGCCCCCTTGAGCCGCCGGGTTCCCTTGTGCAAGTATATATTTTCGGGTAAGATATTGCGTAACATGTTCTGGATATTGCGCAACACCAACCTCGAGGGGCAGAGCCCCAGCCGCCGGACCCCCATGTTCAAGTATATATTTTCGGGTAATTTTTTAAAGCCAAATATCAAAGTTTATCGGTATCTGTCAGACACCGGGGCAGAGCTCCAGCCGCCGGGCCCGCATGCGCAATATCAACCCTAGGCCAAATGTCAAAGGTTATCGGAGTCTGTCAGACTCCAAAAATCTATCTTTCTCTCTCTAACACATAGGTTTCTACAAAATCCATCTTTCTCTCTCTAACACATAGGTTTCTATAGGTATCTCTATCTACATAACATAAAAATGTAGGAGCGCAGGGCAGAGAGGATGCAAAGGTGTCATCTCCGGGGCCCCATGTCCAAGTATATATTTTCGGGTAAATTTTTAAAAGCCAAATGACAAAGTTCATCGGAGTCCCTGTTGTAACTTGTTATTTAGTTTAGTCTGTGCGCAGCCGTTGAGAGATAGAAATGTGTATTGAAAACATAAGACTAAATCTTTTACCATTTGAAACACGTTTACTTACATATTCCGACTGGGCCAACAGTGTGGTGTTACCTGCTTCTCTAGCCCGCGCCAGATTTTTTTATTGTGTGCTTTGTATGTCACGTGGTAGTTCATGATTGGAAAGAAGGTGACGATCCGCTGTCTGAACATATTCGTTGGTCTAACAACTGCTTATTTGCAAGACTACTTTGGGAAGAAAGGAAGAAGCAATTTGGGCGCGACACAACAACGGCGTCGTCTTCAAGCACCAGTATGAATGTTGTTAGGGAGATTGAGGAGTTTGGCAAAACTAACATAATGATCAGCTTGTTAGAACATCCAAACGTTTATTTATATTGTAAATCTCTGGATCAACCAAAATACCAGTACCTGAGGAAACTTCTAAAACCCATAAAAGAAATTGGGTCTGTAATTGAACAAACCACACTACGCGAGGAGGGGTGGTGGGAGGCAGAGCCCCAGCCGCCGCACTCCTCCATGGTTTGGCATCAGATTTTAATAAAAATGCTGATTTAAGACCAATTTGTCGTTCGTCATTCAACACTGCACGGGGCGGGAGGAGGTGGAGGGAAGATTCAATGTCGCATCATCTTTTGTATATTAACATAGAATACCCAGTACTGAACATTTTTAATAAAAATGCAAATTTAAGGCCAATTTTTCGTTTGTTATTCAACCCTTATGCTTGTGAACCACATCCGCACATTTTACGGGGGACACCTAACAAACCCCAGAAATTCATGTTAAGGGGCTGACATTATAACCAAATCAAGTTCATTTATATCCTATGCCGGCAGCGCTAAAAAAACACTGGCGTAATTAGCAGTGGCAAAGTTGAACTTGCACTTGTTATGTGAATCGAAGGTCGCGCTAGTCGCTGAATGCCAAGCGCATTAAATTAGAAAGGTAATATTATGAATTTTAAATACCTGACTATTGAGGCCTAGATTTTTTACAAATTTAAAATCATTAAAGGATTATTTCTAATTATTTTTGCAAACGCAAACCACCGCTTTAAGACAAAATCAACCTTGAGTTCGTATTCATTGCAATATAATTAATATAAATTCGTACTAGAAGCAAAAAGTCATTTACAAGTTACAGAGTAATTAATTACAGTATAGACAAATATTATTATAAAAATAGTCAATCATGCAATAACAATATAATTTAAAAACGCGGAAGGGTGGTTTTAGAATTTTCAGTAATTGGGTACTCATCCGTTTATTTGTTAATTTAGGTAGGTTTGTCAAACCTTTCTATTTTAACATAAAAAACCAAGTGTTTTGCAAAGAGCCAACATTTGGTCTTAAACAGTTATTACGGCTGGAATTTGCACTAGCGGATATGTAACGCTCGGCAAAAATCGAAGGTTGCGTTACAAACGCTTGTTCGATTGTTGTGAATATTTTTTACGAATTTCTAATTATGTTGATATGGCTTTTAATATAAGACTCTAAGAAATTCTGTACTGTATTCAGTCGTGTAGTAACAGTACAAAACAATGTTTTTGTCAATCGATGTGCAGGGTTTCAATACTCCGGAATTTACTGCAAAAGAATTATCACTTTTCGATGGAAAAAGAACTAGCCACTACTTGTTCAAGCCGCCGTTTCGATTCACAAACTTAACGGTAGATTTGCAACGACAAGCAGTTTGGTTGGAAAAAAACCATCATGGACTGAAATGGAGCCGAGGATTCGTTTCCCTGTCACAGCTACCCGAAATTTTACTGCATGAAACTGAGAACGCCCACACAGTATTTTGCAAGGGTTTGCAAAAGGAGAAATACCTGAAGCAGTTTCTTGGAGATAAGGTTATTGCAGTTGCAGATTACAATTTTGAAATGGATCCTACTGCCCCAGCATGCTTTAACCATTATTTAGAATTATGTCATTGTGCTTTGAATCAATGTAAATCTTTGTATCAAAATATAATAAGTGACGGTCTGTAATGGATTAATAAAACCACATTTTAATTTTATTATGTTTTTTATTTGCGTACCTGACAAGAAAAAATAGAATTGATAAGATAAAATGTCACAGGTGATCGATATTTGAAATATATCTCCAGAAGAGCGAGCCATGGCCACTCCTAACTTGAAGTGTGAACATGCCGGTTGGTGTAGAGTTCATTTTCGTTGTAGATTTACACGGTAGTTCGAATACTGAGACACTTTCTTCCAGCATTTGAGCAAAGGGATGCTTTGGGTGGTAGTCCACATCCAGCGTTAGCGATGTATTTTCTTCTCTAGCAAAATATTTAAAAATGTTTTTTTCCAAATTGGCAATCAGTCGTTTCCGTTTTTCTCGTCGATTTTGGCTATCGCCAGCCATAGCACATACTACATACGCGTCAAATTCCAAGTCTAAATTTCTGAGTCGCGATGAATTTCTCACTATTTTATCTAAATCGTTTTTTGCATCTTTAAACCAGAAAGCGCAGCACAACTTTACAGCTTGCTTTAATGTGATTTCATGCGAAGAATCGTCACTTGGAGTCTGATCCATTATTTTATACGTGAACGAATAGTGCGCGAACTTGACGCAAGTTAAAAAACAACTAACGAGACCATGTTAATGCGCAACAATATAAAAACGAGGTTAAAATATAAATAACAAAGAGATAGCTGCTGTAAGTAGATATAGTAGCTATATAGCGGGCGTACGTTGTTTTTAGTAAATTAACCCTGTTAACATTAATAAAAAATGATTCAAAGTAAAAATCAATAATAAAAGGTATATTACCTCAATATAGCACACTACAGTAAAAGTCCACTAAAGGGCCTTGATATTTGCAATCTAGTTAAAGCAAAAATTATTTTATATACAGCCGTAGTTAAATTTTTTATTCGCTAATAAAACCTTTCTCTGCTGCTTTATAATCTATTAAGAATGCGCATAATTAGACAGGTGGCTGCTTGTTTATTGCGGCGTAGATTTTTTAATAACTCTGGGAAAGCGAAGGCCAACAAATATTAAAAATAAGCGAAATGCGAATAAACAAAAACTACATTATCGAAAATATTCAATCGGGTAATCACCTACAAATTCGACGAAACGTTTTCGTTGAAACCCAGGCTTTGGAGTATCAGCAAGACATTTCTTTCGCGTCGAAAATATTTTTCTTTTTTTTGCCTGGTAATAAAGCGCAATTCATTCAGCCTAGGTAGTGGGGCATTATGAGGAAAACGCACAGTGGTGGTGTACACTGTTTAGTGGGATTTTAGTAAATATTTAAATTAATAAGAAATGATCTAAATTGATTCAAAGTAAATATCAAAGAATCCTTGAAATAAACGGTGGTTCGGATGAAGCAGCGGCAGTTGTATTAGTATATTATTCAATTAATTGTTTACAATAGAATTTGGAAGAGAATCTGCGTAATTCGGCATTTGAGGGTTATTTGTATATTCCAGTTTTTAGTAGAATTGTAGGCAAAATTGAGTATCCAATAATCATAACAAAGAAGAGACCTTTTGTATAATAATTAGTTAAGTCTCCTGCCTGAAGAAAAACAACAACAACCAAACCTGATAAAGGATTAGGCAACCAGTTGAATGGTAGCAACATTCTGCCTGACGTAAAATGTACCAAATGTTTGTTTTATTGTTAGTAGTAGTGGTAGGATGTGCAGATGCTTTAGCTGTATGTAGTCAGATTGGCCGAGCGGTCTAAGGCGCCGGATTTAAGCTCTGGTTCCTGTAAAGGAGCGTGGGTTCGAATCCCGCATCTGACACTTTTAAAACAACAAGTAAATCATCCTATTTATTACAATTTCTCATTTAATGTTAATTTATATGCGATTTTGGGTACTAATCACGCCTTTTGAAAGATACCGATATCCATATAACCGTCACAAAAAACCGAAATAACTTCTACCAAGCATAGTGAAAGACACACTAAGGTAGCTCCTAATGCTTTAGATGATAAACGCCGTATTAGAAAATAGAAGAGTTACCATTCCATGAGGACATTATTTCCTAGAACTGCAAAATAAAAAAACACGTTTATAAAAGTTTTTTATTTGCTTTTAATTATACATATGGCGTCGCATAGTGCAACATTGGATAAGGCGCAGTAACAAAAGATTGAAAATGATGCATGCATGCATGCTTTAGCTGTATGTAGTCAGATTGGCCGGATTCAAGCTCTGGTAATATGGCGTGGGCTCGAATCCCACACTTTTAAAAACTGAAAATAAAAACAACAGCTTGTATCCGGCGCCGAATTTGTGTTGATTAATTAATATGTATTATTTTTATTTACTGCCGACATTGCTACTTCCAAATGCTTTATCCCCTCTACCAAACTGTGCAGTTAAAGGTTCGTCCAACAAAATTACATTGTTTTCATGATACCTTTTTAAAATTAACATTTGGGCTATTCTCTCTCCTTTTAAAAATCTTTCTTTGCTATCGCTCATATTGTACATCATAACTTTAATCTCTCCTAAATAATCGCTATCTATTACTCCTCCTACTACTACACAATTAGTACTACTAACAACAGAAGATCTATCACAAATCATCCCTACCGTTTCTACAGGTAATTTCATACCAAACCCGGTCCTGATTTTCACCATACTTCTTCCTTCTACACCGATATCCTCCGCAGAATATAAATCCAAACCCCCAGAACCACAATAACTCCGAGAAAATGGTACCACGCATCCTTTAAACATCCATACTAAAATCCCGTCTGGTTTATCTTTATTTATGCCAAACCCCGGACACCATATGTACTTTTTCCCATCAATTATTTTCGTCGCGCAATTCACATTAGCAGACATAAATCGCGGTGCTTCTATCACCTCCTCTTCCGTTACTTTCATTTTCTTTACTGCTGTAACATCTTCTTCCGATTTCCTTTTCTTATCTTCTAACAACACATCATAATCAAAATTTACATGCCACGGCAAAGTATAAGTATTTTGCGTACCTTCAGGCCATACGTCCATATTTCCTTCTTCTTCTTCTTCGGATATTTCCATTAATTCACGTTGGCTTTCCATATTACTTCTTGCTTGCTCGCCGCCGTTTCATAAACACTATCAACCACCTACCGTCTTATATATGCTATTATTTTGTAAAAAGAGAATATGTGCAATTGATTAGCATACTAATTAGGAAAAGGTTTTCCTTGATATTTGCAATCTAGTTAGAGTAAAAATTATTTAATATATACATTGCGTTAACAAGGAAACCTTTTTCGCATACAACTGTAGTAGTATTTGTTATTAAAAAGCTAGGGTTAATCGAGAGAACGGTAATTGCTTGGAAACTGGTAGATACCCTTGACTGCATCCCTATATTAAGTTGCCTGTTTGCTGCAGCATTTGTCATAATCCTTCAACAGCAGCTATGGCTAACTTCAAGAATGCAGAACAATTTTTCCGCCATTTTCAACAGTTTTTGGCTAGTTGCCCTCCAGCATCCTCTCAACGGTCTCTCCAGGCAGTGGTCACAATGGAGTACGCCCTGAACCTACAAGGAGAGGCCCTAGCGGAGACGACCACCTTACGGACGTGGCCTGCAGCCTTCGACGGATCGTCAGCTGTGTGGTGGCAGGCCAACGTCTTTAAGCCGGTGGAGCGGCACCTAGCAAGACTGGACGACGGAGAAGTTTTATTTATTACATACATTTGGAAATGAAATAAATATATTTAGAAATATTTCGGTGGTTTTATTTCAAAGTTATAAGCGCCGTGATCTTGAATTATACATAGTTAGTCAATTGCCGTTATGATCTCAGAACCTCGATATTCACATTTTGTAAACTACTGTGGACATTTAGCGATTGTCGACAGATGCTGGTTTCTTTTACATCAGCCAGGGAGTTCAGCTTTAATAATACACTAACTAAAAGATTAGGGTTTGCCGGTTACAAATAGGATGCCAATCTTTCTAAAGAAGAATTCATAAATCGAAATGAATCTATAAATTTAAATTTAATACCATCTCCGTCGTTAGTTTTTCGTAAAAGAAATATAGCGCTCCTTGTTTAGGGGAATAGCTTTTACTGACTAAAGTTATGAAACACCACGGGAATAATTCTAGAAGTTTTTAAATTTAGGTGCAATTACTATGGGCGGTCTGAAACTCGATGTACTTCAAATTCAAATGGCCTTTATAATCTATAAAAATTCAAGGTCACACTCTCGAAGATCACAGCAGCCACTAAGAGCGCTTATAACTTCGAAATATTACCTCTTACACAAATAACACACAGATATTTCATAAATGCCTTTATTAAATATTTTCACTCTACAATTAACCTTATTTCTAATCGTCTTTTTATGCATATGCGCACCTCATCTTCTGGTCGGTCAAGGATCATAGCATAACTGATTTTTACCGTATTATACGGATACCTGTTTAAACCTCTTAATTATCTTGTAAATCGAGGCACGCTAATGCGATCCTACGTTTTCCAATGCCATTAGATTTGTTACTAGATTATATATTTGCTGTAAAATGCTTTCGTGCGGGCAATTCAAACTGAAAATATCGAGATTCTTTTTACCGGCTTGAACTAGTGTACCCGAAAATTCGTTGTATTCATAAAAATTCTTTTTATTAAAGAAATATATGTGTCCGTTCGTATATCGAAAAACAGATTTAAAGTCAATGGGTACCCCTGGAAAATCTTTGTTAGTCGTGCCGAGTTTTGAGTATTTAAAACTACATTCGTTCACTTCCATGTAAAGGTTCGGCTCATAAAAGATGTACGTCCGACCAGAGTACGTATTAAGTACGCCGTTTATCTCAATTATATTACCTTGACCTAGAACTGTGTTTAGTTTCGGATAACCATGTACAAGTTGCATCGAAGGAAATTCCATCGCATAAATATATTTGTCTATGAAAAACACTATTTGCCCATTAGGCCGCTCATATACTGCGTCGATTTCTGTAAAATTTTTAGGTAAGAACGTTAACCAGTCAGTGAGCAAAAACGGTTCGTTATACGTCTTTTCGCCTAAATTTATCATCCATACATACTTTCCATAGAATATATAGAATTTTTGATTAACTATTAGAAATTTATCTACTGTTTTAGTTAAAGCGCATAGATCCGGTTTCCTTTCTGACTGTTTTTCTAGCGTGTCTTGCTGACGTTTAGTAGTAGTAGTAGTAGTAGTGGGACGCGCCGTAATTGCCCGAACAGTTGTGCTTGTAGAACTCGCCGTAATAATAGTTTGACTCTTCGATTTTTTTCCATATACACTTTGTATCCCCAGTATATCATCTTGAGAGAGGCCAATGTTTGACAAGTTGCTTGGTGCCCCATAATACGAATACATGATAGACTTTTTCACAGCCGAATGACGCATGCCTAAAGCATGTCCTATTTCATGAGTTAAGATTGAAAGAAGACTTGTTTGACCTTCAGGTACAATACCATCCACTCCGGTATACCAATTAACCGGCGTATTAATATGCACTTCAACTGGTTTCTGTTCGGGCCCTGGAAAGTAAGAGTGACCTAGTATGCCATCCTCAAAGTCAAACCCGCACACTTTATCAACTGTTGTATGTGTGTGATACTTATCTCTCATAGAGATTGCTATCATAGCGGTTCTATTGTACGTAAACTGAAATTCTAGGTTTGTATATTGCGACCATATGCTGAAAGCCCTTTTGGCCACATAAACTAGTTCGGCGGTAGTCGGCTGAAAATTCCACGTTATAACATGTGCATTCCACTTTGACTTATGCACTTGAAATAACCCTATTATATCTTTAACACCACATCTAGGCTGCTTCATTAAATTCAAAGTTTCCGTATTAATAGTATTTGATATTGGTAAATCGTAGCGGGCTTGAAATGTGTTTAATGCAGATGTGAAAGCCTCAGAATTTCCAATTAATTTTGTTGATGTTAAACCATGTTCACTTTCGTTGTTGCTCGATTCCAAAAACCCAAAACTCTGTAGGTATTTGATAACTTCACCTGTTTCGTTACAGTTCTGTTGGCTGACAACTGCATATCCTACTACTAACAATAAAACAAACATTTGATACATTTTACGTGTTTTAATAGATACACGTCGCACAGAATGTTGCTACACACTAATATATTTGTTTAATGATACCAACATTAAATACTGTCTTAGAACTCTTCTTTCACCTTTCTATTTATTTTACCTCGGTCAGCTGGTTGCCTAACCCGAGGCCCTTCATCAGGTTTGGTTGTTGTTGTTTTTCTACAGGTAGGAGACTTAACTAATTATTATATAAAAGCCGCTCCTTTTCGTATATTTATTATTGTTAGATATACAAAATTTCAATGCGAGGCAAAAGATAATAAGGAGTCAATAAACTATTATCACATGAAAGTGTTTTTGTTAAATCTCGGTCTTTTGTTTCTTCATGTCTGCATATATTGCAAATAGCGTTTCTATATTATGTTGAAACCTTCACTTTTACATTCTAGTATGAGCTGTAATAAAAACGACAACTTTTTATAAATGTTTTATTTTTAAAAATTGGTTGTTTTACATATCTTAATGGTCCATAAATTAATAGCATAAGCAATTGGTTGTTTTGATAAATCTCAGTATTTTTGGAACACCGGTATTGTGTTTTTCCACATCTGCGTAGATTGAAAATAGCGGTTCACTTTTACATTCCAGTTTGAGCTGTAATAAAAACGGCAACTTTTTAAAATGTTCATTTAAAAGATTAGTACAATAAGCAATTGGTTGTTTTTCCTGGACAAATTTACTAAGTTAGTGCCATACCCCTTATAAACTACAATAGCGAGTTTTACCTGTATACATCCTAAAGTTCCACAAATTTGACCAAGTTGGCATCGGACCCTTTAGACACATTTTTTCGACCAATAAAAACCAGAGCGTATTTTTTCTCGGATTTGTTAATTTTAGTTATATCTTCATCAGTCATTTTTTCGGAAATTCGTTTTGGAAGGTAAATTCGTACATCCTCGGTTTCAATGAAAACGTTCCGTCCAAATTGTGGATGATTACCCGATTGAATATTTTCGATAATGTAGTTTTTATTAATTTGCATTTCGCGTATTTTTAATATTGACTTGAGAAGCCCGACGCTGTTAACTTGTTCGAAAAATGAATTCATTTTATGATCGTTTTTAACTAAAAGTACTAGTTGGTACTAATATAATATGAACAAAGAACAGTCCTTTATATAGGAATCAGCTGCCCGGAAAAATGTGGGTGTTAGTACATCGGTTGGCCTTTGCTTTCTCTAGAATTATTACAAAATCTACTCCGCAATAAACAAGTAACCACCTTTCTAATTATGCACAGGTAGATTATCCTTCGATTCAATTGATTTTGCATGTGTTGTCTTTGGGAGTATAAAGCAGCAGAGAAAGGTTTTATTAGTGGAGGACATGAAGACACATCGAGATGATAAACCTTATTCATGTTTGATTTGCGAATAATACTACTTGAAAGGCCAGTTAAAATAAAAAATTCTACTAAATAAACGGTATCCTTGTTAGCGCGTTATGCAACGAATATATTAAATACTTTTTACTTTTAAGTAAATTAGCTGCACAATTTTAGTTAGATTGTAAATATCAAGACCATTCGAATTATTCATTTTAGCGAACTTTTTTACTGCAGTATGCACTTTTCAATGTACCTGTTATTATTGTAATTAAATGTATTTTACTCTGTATCAATTTGAATCATTTTTATTACTGTTAACAGGGCTAATTTAAATATTTACTAAAATTCACTCATACATAGCGGGGCTAAAAGCACATTAAACAATAAACGCTCGCTATATAGGTTGAATGAATTGCACTCCATTACCAAGTAAATACGCGAAATAAATGCCTAATATTAAAACAATCTTTGCCTTCCATTTCGCTTTGTTCTTAAAATTGGTGCTCGACACTGTTAGCCTATTTCGATTTGTAATTGTTTCTATTTTAAAACTAGTGTAATATGAAATAAAAACCTATATATACTGTGCAACTAGCGGCCTAAAAATGTTAAAAATCTAAGTAAAAAAGGAATTAATTAAGCAAACGTGGCGGATGTAATAGTTAACCTATAAATAATAAAAATCTAAATAAACGGTTGCAAGAGTAAAAGGTATCCTTGATAACGAGTAAATATAATTAATTTTTGCTTTAAGTAAATTTACATACTCTATTTTTAAAGCGGATTTCCTATATATACATAAATCGTTACGAGAGTTGGCAAAATTGTGTTTGCATCTGAATTAAGCGAATTATATTTTTAAAATGGCCGAAAACAGCAAGAACTTTGTTATAATAGATTTGCAAGGTTTTAAGATATCCGAAAAGAAGTTTTCGCCAAAGGAATTGGCTGGTTACGATGGAGTTGCCGTTTCGCACTATATCTTCAGTGCTCCGTTCAGCTTTTCAAAATTACCACCGCATTTACAAAATGAAGCAAAATGGCTCATGAACAATCACCACTGCATTAATTGGAACGAAGGGTTTACTCCGGTCTTCATGTTTACGAAGATCATTCAACGACTTGTCCGAGATGCAGATGTTATATACGTAAAAGGACGTGAAAAGGCCGCATTTTTAAGAAATTACACCAACAAACGCATCGTCGAGATAGAAGAACAACCGGCCCTCACCCCATCACAGCCGGCCTGCATGCATCATTTGCAATCTATTTGTTACTGCGCCTTGTCCAATGTTTTTTATTTGCGAAAACACTATATATTGGAATAATGGCCCCTGGTATGTATTTTGTTTAACATCTAAAGCACCAGGACTTCGCGTAATTTTTATTACATTGTTATTGCAAGATTGGCGGTAATCAATTATTCCGGAACTTTATATGCAAATGTAGTTGTTAATACCTAGTATTAGATTGTTGTAATTAAATAATGTTTTAAATAAAAAAATCTGGTGTGATACACTCACACAACTTCCTTTTACAGTGATTTTATAATTAGTCAAAAATTTAATTTTTAATTTTTAAGCATTTGTCAAAAATTTTCAAAAATTACGAATTCTACAAAAACGGTACAAAATAGAGCGTTAGTTGAAGAGACAAATTTTCTCTAAAATCTTAAGCAGAATTCAAAAATGTAATAATATACCGGGTGTTCTATTTAAAATAGGAGTTAATAAAAAAAATAGAAAAAAAACAAAAGAAACCCACTTTAGAAGTATGCAACTGGAAAATCACCTATCTCACGTCAATGCACATTAAAAATGTAATAAAAATGTAAAGTTTGAAAAAAATCGTTAGAGCCGTTTTTGAAAAAATCGAAAAAAACTGAAAAATTACAAGAGGAAACGCCTACTTCCGGTTATGCGATTGTCTTCAAAAGCTTGCTGTCTCATCTAAATAGTACACAAAACTTATATATGAAGTTTCAACGCCATACCTCTTTTTGTGTTTGAGATATTCTGTTCACAGACAGACAGACAGACACACAGACAGACAGACACACAGACAGACAGACAGACACACAGACCAATGAAAAAAAATATGTTTTTTGGGATCAGGGGACTCTAAAACGTAAAGATCTGTTGAAAACTCAATTTCGAATTTTTGGGGTGAATCCAATACTTCCTTTATCGTAAAAGGAAGTAAAAAACATGGTTCCTGTTTTAACATATTGATTTTAGGAGGTGTACGTGAAACAAAATATATAATAACTAACACCGCTGCTCTTAAGAATGTAATGCGAAATACCGGTTATTTATATTAGTCAACACATGTAAAAAACGGCAATGTCGTTAATTGCGGCACGATTTGAATAATGTCGTTTCTCCTACTAATTATGTTGTTATGATATGCAAATTAACCAGATCTATTTCTGAAGCAGCAATGGTGTAATTTCTCTTGTATTAACGCTGCTGTAACTGATCTTAATAATTAGAACAGTGCTGACCTTAAATTCATACTTTCAAATTTAAGGCGGTTAATATCATACTAGTGCAATTATAAACTTTGGCGAATGGCCGTGTACTGGGGATGTTATTCATATCTAACGACTTTTGAAACCGGTTTCCACGATGACAAAGATGGTACTCAAGAAATGAATATGACACCTTTGCCTCCTCTCTGTCCTCTGGGGTTGATGTGACCTAGAAACTTCCTATGCGCTTGGCATTCAGCGACTAGCGCGACCTTCGATTCACATAACAAGTGCAAGTTCAACTTTGCCACTGCTAATTACGTCAGTGTTTTTTTTAGCGCTGCCGGCATAGGATATAAATGAACTTGATTTGGTTATAATGTCAGCCCCTTAACATGAATTTCTGGGGTTTGTTAGGTGTCCCCCGTAAAATGTGCGGATGTGGTTCACAAGCATAAGGGTTGAATAACAAACGAAAAATTGGCCTTAAATTTGCATTTTTATTAAAAATGTTCAGTACTGGGTATTCTATGTTAATATACAAAAGATGATGCGACATTGAATCTTCCCTCCACCTCCTCCCGCCCCGTGCAGTGTTGAATGACGAACGACAAATTGTCTTAAATCAGCATTTTTATTAAAATCTGATGCCAAACCATGGAGGAGTGCGGCGGCTGGGGCTCTGCCTCCCACCACCCCTCCTCGCGTAGTGTGGTTTGTTCAATTACAGACCCAATTTCTTTTATGGGTTTTAGAAGTTTCCTCAGGTACTGGTATTTTGGTTGATCCAGAGATTTACAATATAAATAAACGTTTTCGAATCGTAAACCGTTTGGATGTTCTAACAAGCTGATCATTATGTTAGTTTTGCCAAACTCCTCAATCTCCCTAACAACATTCATACTGGTGCTTGAAGACGACGCCGTTGTTGTGTCGCGCCCAAATTGCTTCTTCCTTTCTTCCCAAAGTAGTCTTGCAAATAAGCAGTTGTTAGACCAACGAATATGTTCAGACAGCGGATCGTCACCTTCTTTCCAATCATGAACTACCACGTGACATACAAAGCACACAATAAAAAAATCTGGCGCGGGCTAGAGAAGCAGGTAACACCACACTGTTGGCCCAGTCGGAATATGTAAGTAAACGTGTTTCAAATGGTAAAAGATTTAGTCTTATGTTTTCAATACACATTTCTATCTCTCAACGGCTGCGCACAGACTAAACTAAATAACAAGTTACAACAGGGACTCCGATGAACTTTGTCATTTGGCTTTTAAAAATTTACCCGAAAATATATACTTGGACATGGGGCCCCGGAGATGACACCTTTGCATCCTCTCTGCCCTGCGCTCCTACATTTTTATGTTATGTAGATAGAGATACCTATAGAAACCTATGTGTTAGAGAGAGAAAGATGGATTTTGTAGAAACCTATGTGTTAGAGAGAGAAAGATAGATTTTTGGAGTCTGACAGACTCCGATAACCTTTGACATTTGGCCTAGGGTTGATATTGCGCATGCGGGCCCGGCGGCTGGAGCTCTGCCCCGGTGTCTGACAGATACCGATAAACTTTGATATTTGGCTTTAAAAAATTACCCGAAAATATATACTTGAACATGGGGGTCCGGCGGCTGGGGCTCTGCCCCTCGAGGTTGGTGTTGCGCAATATCCAGAACATGTTACGCAATATCTTACCCGAAAATATATACTTGCACAAGGGAACCCGGCGGCTCAAGGGGGCCCCACAATATGGCGGCACAGACTCCGATAAACTTTGACATTTGGCATTATGAAGATGGCACCCAAGCTAATGAAGATGACACCTTTCCGGTTCCCACGCTCATCAAAATTTGGCAGCGCTGGAATAAATTAGCCTTAAATATACAAAAAACCTGATGCGGGCCCCCCGGCGGATGGAGCTCTGCCCCTCGAGGTTGGTGTTGCACATGAGGGTCTGGCGACTGGGGCTTTGCCCTCCCGGGCTCGCTTGAGTTAGAGAGAGAAAGATGGTTTTTTTTGTAGAACCCTATGTGTTAAAGAGAGACAGATAGATTTTTGGTGACTGACAGACACCGATGACCTTTGACATTTGGTTTCCTCCCCCTCCCCGAAGAGGACAAATTAGCCTTAAAAATTGCATTTTTATTTTAAAAAACATGGGTGCCCCGGCGGCGGCTAGGGCTCTGCCCCCTGGGGTTGGTGTTGCGCATGCGGGCCCCGGCGGCTAGGGCTCTGCCCCTGCGTTTGATGTTGCGCAATACCCAGAACATGTTGCGCAATATCTTACATTTTTAATATAAAAATTTACCCGAAAATATATACTTGAACATGGGGGCCCCGGCGGCTGGGGCTCTGCCCCGCGCGATGTGAACCCGTAGCGAACCACCTTTCCCCCTTCCCCCACCACCCCGCCCCCCGCCGCGACAGGATTGAACGATTTAAGTTATTAGGGGCGTTTCTTATGACGCATACTGTATGTTACCAATCGGTGACCTTGAAGTGGCCCACTGTCAGACACCCAAAATTTGGTGGCCCACTGTCAGACTCCCAAAAATTGGTTTGGGGTCAATTGAGGTCATTTTGTCGTAGAACCCGCCTAACTCTACTACTCATGAATACGGATAAAATATAATAAAATGCAATTAAAAGTCCGCTGAAGTAGCAAATGCACTTATTAAACGCTATCTTACCGCAAATTAAGCATCTAATTGCTAGAAGGGCCATAAAGATATTTCTTTTGCAATACTAGTAACTACACGTAAAACGCACCAGAAGTGCACATAAAGCTTTATGTTTCTCTGTGGTCATTTGCATTTGCATAATCTGAAAAATACACACCCTATAAAAATCCCAGAGTGCTATATCGGTAGCCAGATGTAGTATATCGTTCATATTGTCACTAATGGGTGCCATGAATACGGATAAAATATAATAAAATGCAATGAAAGGTCCGCCGAAGTAGCAAATGCACTTATTAAACGCTATCTTACCGCAAATTAAGCATCTAATTGCTAGAAGGGCCATAAAGATATTTCTTTTGCAATACTAGTAACTACACGTAAAACGCACCAGAAGTGCACATAAAGCTTTATCTTTCCCTGTGGTCATTCGCAATTGCATAATCTGAAAAATACACACTCTATAAAAATCCCAGAGTGCTATATCGGTAGCCAGATGTAGTATATCGTTCATATTGTCACTAATGGGTGCCATGAATACGGATAAAATATAATAAAATGCAATGAAAGGTCCGCCGAAGTAGCAAATGCACTTATTAAACGCTATCTTACCGCAAATTAAGCATCTAATTGCTAGAAGGGCCATAAAGATATTTCTTTTGCAATACTAGTAACTACACGTAAAACGCACCAGAAGTGCACATAAAGCTTTATCTTTCCCTGTGGTCATTCGCAATTGCATAATCTGAAAAATACACACTCTATAAAAATCCCAGAGTGCTATATCGGTAGCCAGATGTAGTATATCGTTCATATTGTCACTAATGGGTGCCATGAATACGGATAAAATATAATAAAATGCAATGAAAGGTCCGCCGAAGTAGCAAATGCACTTATTAAACGCTATCTTACCGCAAATTAAGCATCTAATTGCTAGAAGGGCCATAAAGATATTTCTTTTGCAATACTAGTAACTACACGTAAAACGCACCAGAAGTGCACATAAAGCTTTATCTTTCCCTGTGGTCATTCGCAATTGCATAATCTGAAAAATACACACTCTATAAAAATCCCAGAGTGCTATATCGGTAGCCAGATGTAGTATGTCGTTCATATCGTCACTAAGGGGTGCCATGAATACGGATAAAATATAATAAAATGCAATGAAACGTCCGCTGAAGTAGCAAATGCACTTATTAAACGGTATCTTACCGCAAATTAAGCATCTAATTGCTAGAAGGGCCATAAAGATATTTCTTTTGCAATACTAGTAACTACACGTAAAACGCACCAGAAGTGCACATAAAGCTTTATCTTTCCCTGTGGTCATTCGCAATTGCATAATCTGAAAAATACACACTCTATAAAAATCCCAGAGTGCTATATCGGTAGCCAGATGTAGTATGTCGTTCATATCGTCACTAATGGGTGCCATGAATACGGATAAAATATAATAAAATGCAATGAAACGTCCGCTGAAGTAGCAAATGCACTTATTAAACGGTATCTTACCGCAAATTAAGCATCTAATTGCTAGAAGGGCCATAAAGATATTTCTTTTGCAATACTAGTAACTACACGTAAAACGCACCAGAAGTGCACATAAAGCTTTATCTTTCCCTGTGGTCATTCGCAATTGCATAATCTGAAAAATACACACTCTATAAAAATCCCAGAGTGCTATATCGGTAGCCAGATGTAGTATGTCGTTCATATCGTCACTAATGGGTGCCATGAATACGGATAAAATATAATAAAATGCAATGAAACGTCCGCTGAAGTAGCAAATGCACTTATTAAACGGTATCTTACCGCAAATTAAGCATCTAATTGCTAGAAGGGCCATAAAGATATTTCTTTTTCAATACTAGTAACTACACGTAAAACGCACCAGAAGTGCACATAAAGCTTTATCTTTCCCTGTGGTCATTCGCAATTGCATAATCTGAAAAATACACACTCTATAAAAATCCCAGAGTGCTATATCGGTAGCCAGATGTAGTATGTCGTTCATATCGTCACTAATGGGTGCCATGAATACGGATAAAATATAATAAAATGCAATTAAAGGTCCGCTGAAGTAGCAAATGCACTTATTAAACGCTATCTTACCGCAAATTAAGCATCTAACTGCTAGGAGGGCCATAAAGATATTTCTTTTGCAATACTAGTAACTACACGTAAAACGCACCAGAAGTGCACATAAAGCTTTATCTTTCCCTGTGGTCATTCGCAATTGCATAATCTGAAAAATACACACTCTATAAAAATCCCAGAGTGCTATATCGGTAGCCAGATGTAGTATGTCGTTCATATCGTCACTAATGGGTGCCATGAATACGGATAAAATATAATAAAATGCAATGAAACGTCCGGTGAAGTAGCAAATGCACTTATTAAACGGTATCTTACCGCAAATTAAGCATCTAATTGCTAGAAGGGCCATAAAGATATTTCTTTTGCAATACTAGTAACTACACGTAAAACGCACCAGAAGTGCACATAAAGCTTTATCTTTCCCTGTGGTCATTCGCAATTGCATAATCTGAAAAATACACACTCTATAAAAATCCCAGAGTGCTATATCGGTAGCCAGATGTAGTATATCGTTCATATTGTCACTAATGGGTGCCATGAATACGGATAAAATATAATAAAATGCAATGAAAGGTCCGCCGAAGTAGCAAATGCACTTATTAAACGCTATCTTACCGCAAAATAAGCATCTAATTGCTAGAAGGGCCATAAAGATATTTCTTTTGCAATACTAGTAACTACACGTAAAACGCACCAGAAGTGCACATAAAGCTTTATCTTTCCCTGTGGTCATTCGCAATTGCATAATCTGAAAAATACACACTCTATAAAAATCCCAGAGTGCTATATCGGTAGCCAGATGTAGTATGTCGTTCATATCGTCACTAATGGGTGCCATGAATACGGATAAAATATAATAAAATGCAATTAAAGGTCCGCTGAAGTAGCAAATGCACTTATTAAACGCTATCTTACCGCAAATTAAGCATCTAACTGCTAGGAGGGCCATAAAGATATTTCTTTTGCAATACTAGTAACTACACGTAAAACGCACCAGAAGTGCACATAAAGCTTTATCTTTCCCTGTGGTCATTCGCAATTGCATAATCTGAAAAATACACACTCTATAAAAATCCCAGAGTGCTATATCGGTAGCCAGATGTAGTATATCGTTCATATTGTCACTAATGGGTGCCATGAATACGGATAAAATATAATAAAATGCAATGAAAGGTCCGCCGAAGTAGCAAATACACTTATTAAACGCTATCTTACCGCAAATTAAGCATCTAATTGCTAGAAGGGCCATAAAGATATTTCTTTTGCAATACTAGTAACTACACGTAAAACGCACCAGAAGTGCACATAAAGCTTTATCTTTCCCTGTGGTCATTCGCAATTGCATAATCTGAAAAATACACACTCTATAAAAATCCCAGAGTGCTATATCGGTAGCCAGATGTAGTATGTCGTTCATATCGTCACTAATGGGTGCCATGAATACGGATAAAATATAATAAAATGCAATGAAACGTCAGCTGAAGTAGCAAATGCACTTATTAAACGGTATCTTACCGCAAATTAAGCATCTAATTGCTAGAAGGGCCATAAAGATATTTCTTTTGCAATACTAGTAACTACACGTAAAACGCACCAGAAGTGCACATAAAGCTTTATCTTTCCCTGTGGTCATTCGCAATTGCATAATCTGAAAAATACACACTCTATAAAAATCCCAGAGTGCTATATCGGTAGCCAGATGTAGTATGTCGTTCATATCGTCACTAATGGGTGCCATGAATACGGATAAAATATAATAAAATGCAATTAAAGGTCCGCTGAAGTAGCAAATGCACTTATTAAACGCTATCTTACCGCAAATTAAGCATCTAACTGCTAGGAGGGCCATAAAGATATTTCTTTTGCAATACTAGTAACTACACGTAAAACGCACCAGAAGTGCACATAAAGCTTTATGTTTCCCTGTAGTTATTCGCAATTGCATAATCTGAAAAATACACATTCAAAGCAAAATCCAAGAGTGCTATATCGGTAGCCAGGTGTGGTATATCGTTCATTTTGTCACTAATGGGTGCCATGAATACGGATAAAATATAATAAAATGCAATTAAAAGTCCGCTGAAGTAGCAAATGCACTTATTAAACGCTATCTTACCGCAAATTAAGCATCTAATTGCTAGAAGGGCCATAAAAATATTTCTTTTGCAATACTAGTAACTACACGTAAAACGCACCAGAAGTGCACATAAAGCTTTATGTTTCTCTGTGGTCATTTGCATTTGCATAATCTGAAAAATACACACCCTATAAAAATCCCAGAGTGCTATATCGGTAGCCAGATGTAGTATGTCGTTCATATCGTCACTAATGGGTGCCATGAATACGGATAAAATATAATAAAATGCAATTAAAGGTCCGCTGAAGTAGCAAATGCACTTATTAAACGCTATCTTACCGCAAATTAAGCATCTAACTGCTAGGAGGGCCATAAAGATATTTCTTTTGCAATACTAGTAACTACACGTAAAACGCACCAGAAGTGCACATAAAGCTTTATCTTTCCCTGTGGTCATTCGCAATTGCATAATCTGAAAAATACACACTCTATAAAAATCCCAGAGTGCTATATCGGTAGCCAGATGTAGTATATCGTTCATATTGTCACTAATGGGTGCCATGAATACGGATAAAATATAATAAAATGCAATGAAAGGTCCGCCGAAGTAGCAAATGCACTTATTAAACGCTATCTTACCGCAAATTAAGCATCTAATTGCTAGAAGGGCCATAAAGATATTTCTTTTGCAATACTAGTAACTACACGTAAAACGCACCAGAAGTGCACATAAAGCTTTATATTTCCCTGTGGTCATTCGCAATTGCATAATCTGAAAAATACACACTCTATAAAAATCCCAGGGTGCTATATCGGTAGCCAGATGTAGTATGTCGTTCATATCGTCACTAACGGGTGCCATGAATACGGATAAAATATAATAAAATGCAATGAAACGTCCGCTGAAGTAGCAAATGCACTTATTAAACGGTATCTTACCGCAAATTAAGCATCTAATTGCTAGAAGGGCCATAAAGATATTTCTTTTGCAATACTAGTAACTACACGTAAAACGCACCAGAAGTGCACATAAAGCTTTATCTTTCCCTGTGGTCATTCGCAATTGCATAATCTGAGAAATACACACTCTATAAAAATCCCAGAGTGCTATATCGGTAGCCAGATGTAGTATGTCGTTCATATCGTCACTAATGGGTGCCATGAATACGGATAATATATAATAAAATGCAATTAAAGGTCCGCTGAAGTAGCAAATGCACTTATTAAACGCTATCTTACCGCAAATTAAGCATCTAACTGCTAGGAGGGCCATAAAGATATTTCTTTTGCAATACTAGTAACTACACGTAAAACGCACCAGAAGTGCACATAAAGCTTTATGTTTCCCTGTAGTTATTCGCAATTGCATAATCTGAAAAATACACATTCAAAGCAAAATCCAAGAGTGCTATATCGGTAGCCAGGTGTGGTATATCGTTCATTTTGTCACTAATGGGTGCCATGAATACGGATAAAATATAATAAAATGCAATTAAAAGTCCGCTGAAGTAGCAAATGCACTTATTAAACGCTATCTTACCGCAAATTAAGCATCTAATTGCTAGAAGGGCCATAAAGATATTTCTTTTGCAATACTAGTAACTACACGTAAAACGCACCAGAAGTGCACATAAAGCTTTATGTTTCTCTGTGGTCATTTGCATTTGCATAATCTGAAAAATACACACCCTATAAAAATCCCAGAGTGCTATATCGGTAGCCAGATGTAGTATATCGTTCATATTGTCACTAATGGGTGCCATGAATACGGATAAAATATAATAAAATGCAATGAAAGGTCCGCCGAAGTAGCAAATGCACTTATTAAACGCTATCTTACCGCAAATTAAGCATCTAATTGCTAGGAGGGCCATAAAGATATTTCTTTTGCAATACTAGTAACTACACGTAAAACGCATCAGAAGTGCACATAAAGCTTTATCTTTCCCTGTAGTCATTCGCAATTGCATAATCTGAAAAATACATACTCTATAAAAATCCCAGAGTGCTATATCGGTAGCCAGATGTAGTATATCGTTCATATTGTCACTAATGGGTGCCATGAATACGGATAAAATATAATAAAATGCAATGAAAGGTCCGCTGAAGTAGCAAATGCACTTATTAAACGCTATCTTACCGCAAATTAAGCATCTAATTGCTAGGAGGGCCATAAAGATATTTCTTTTGCAATACTAGTAACTACACGTAAAACGCAGCAGAAGTGCACATAAAGCTTTATGTTCCCCTGTGGCCATTCGCAATTGCATAATCTGAAAAATACACACTCTATAAAAATCCCAGAGTGCTATATCGGTAGCCAGATGTAGTATATCGTTCATATTGTCACTAATGGGTGCCATGAATACGGATAAAATATAATAAAATGCAATGAAAGGTCCGCCGAAGTAGCAAATGCACTTATTAAACGCTATCTTACCGCAAATTAAGCATCTAATTGCTAGGAGGGCCATAAAGATATTTCTTTTGCAATACTAGTAACTACACGTAAAACGCATCAGAAGTGCACATAAAGCTTTATCTTTCCCTGTAGTCATTCGCAATTGCATAATCTGAAAGATACACACTCTATAAAAATCCCAGAGTGCTATATCGGAAGCCAGATGTAGTATATCGTTCATATTGTCACTAATGGGTGCCATGAATACGGATAAAATATAATAAAATGCAATGAAAGGTCCGCTGAAGTAGCAAATGCACTTATTAAACGCTATCTTACCGCAAATTAAGCATCTAATTGCTAGGAGGGCCATAAAGATATTTCTTTTGCAATACTAGTAACTACACGTAAAACGCAGCAGAAGTGCACATAAAGCTTTATGTTCCCCTGTGGTCATTCGCAATTGCATAATCTGAAAAATACACACTCTATAAAAATCCCAGAGTGCTATATCGGTAGCCAGATGTAGTATATCGTTCATATTGTCACTAATGGGTGCCATAAATACGGATAAAATATAATAAAATGCAATGAAAGGTCCGCTGAAGTAGCAAATGCACTTATTAAACGCTTTCTTACCGCAAATTAAGCATCTAATTGCTAGGAGGGCCATAAAGGTATTTCTTTTGCAATACTAGTAACTACACGTGAAACGCAGCAGAAGTGCACATAAAGCTTTATGTTCCCCTGTGGTCATTCGCAATTGCATAATCTGAAAAATACACACTCTATAAAAATCCCAGAGTGCTATATCGGTAGCCAGATGTAGTATGTCGTTCATATCGTCACTAATGGGTGCCATGAATACGGATAAAATATAATAAAATGCAATGAAACGTCCGCTGAAGTAGCAAATGCACTTATTAAACGCTATCTTACCGCAAATTAAGCATCTAATTGCTAGGAGGGCCATAAAGATATTTCTTTTTCAATACTAGTAACTACACGTAAAACGCAGCAGAAGTGCACATAAAGCTTTATGTTTCCCTGTAGTTATTCGCAATTGCATAATCTGAAAAATACACACTCAAAGCAAAATCCAAGAGTGCTATATCGGTAGCCAGGTGTGGTATATCGTTCATATTGTCACTAATGGGTGCCATGAATACGGATTAAATATAATAAAATGCAATGAAACGTCCGCTGAAGTAGCAAATGCACTTATTAAACGCTATCTTACCGCAAATTAAGCATCTAATTGCTAGGAGGGCCATAAAGATATTTCTTTTGCAATACTAGTAACTACACGTAAAACGCACCAGAAGTGCACATAAAGCTTTATGTTTCTCTGTGGTCATTTGCAATTGCGTAATCTGAAAAATACACACCCTATAAAAATCCCAGAGTGCTATATCGGTAGCCAGATTTAGTATGTCGTTCATATCGTCACAAATGGGTGCCATGAATACGGATAATATATAATAAAATGCAATGAAAAGTCCGCTAAAGTAGCAAATGCACTTATTAAATGCTATCTTACCGCAAATTAAGCATCTAATTGCTAGGAGGGCCATATAGATATTTCTTTTGCAATACTAGTACCTACACGTAAAACGCACCAGAAGTGCACATAAAGCTTTATGTTTCTCTGTAGTTATTCGCAATTGCATAATCTGAAAAATACACATTCAAAGCAAAATCCAAGAGTGCTATATCGGTAGCCAGGTGTGGTATATCGTTCATTTTGTCACTAATGGGTGCCATGAATACGGATAAAATATAATAAAATGCAATTAAAGGTTCGCTGAAGTAGCAAATGCACTTATTAAACGGTATCTTACCGCAAATTAAGCATCTAATTGCTAGAAGGGCCATAAAGATATTTCTTTTGCAATACTAGTAACTACACGTAAAACGCATCAGAAGTGCACATAAAGCTTTATCTTTCCCTGTGGTCATTCGCAATTGCATAATCTGAAAAATACACACTCTATAAAAATCCCAGAGTGCTATATCGGTAGCCAGATGTAGTATATCGTTCATATTGTCACTAATGGGTGCCATGAATACGGATAAAATATAATAAAATGCAATTAAAGGCCCGCTCAAGTAGCAAATGCACTTATTAAACGCTATCTTACTGCAAATTAAGCATCTAATTGCTAGGAGGGCCATAAAGATATTTCTTTTGCAATACTAGTACCTACACGTAAAACGCACCAGAAGTGCACATAAAGCTTTATGTTTCCCTGTAGTTATTCGCAATTGCATAATCTGAAAAATACACATTCAAAGCAAAATCCAAGAGTGCTATATCAGTAGCCAGGTGTGGTATATCGTTCATTTTGTCACTAATGGGTGCCATGAATACGGATAAAATATAATAAAATGCAATTAAAGGTCCGCTCAAGTAGCAAATGCACTTATTAAACGGTATCTTACCGCAAATTAAGCATCTAATTGCTAGAAGGGCCATAAAGATATTTCTTTTGCAATACTAGTAACTACACGTAAAACGCACCAGAAGTGCACATAAAGCTTTATCTTTCCCTGTGGTCATTCGCAATGCATAATCTGAAAAATACACACTCTATAAAAATCCCAGAGTGCTATATCGGTAGCCAGATGTAGTATGTCGTTCATATCGTCACTAATGGGTGCCATGAATACGGATAAAATATAATAAAATGCAATGAAACGTCCGCTGAAGTAGCAAATGCACTTATTAAACGGTATCTTACCGCAAATTAAGCATCTAATTGCTAGAAGGGCCATAAAGATATTTCTTTTGCAATACTAGTAACTACACGTAAAACGCATCAGAAGTGCACATAAAGCTTTATCTTTCCCTGTGGTCATTCGCAATTGCATAATCTGAAAAATACACACTCTATAAAAATCCCAGAGTGCTATATCGGTAGCCAGATGTAGTATATCGTTCATATTGTCACTAATGGGTGCCATGAATACGGATAAAATATAATAAAATGCAATGAAACGTCCGCTGAAGTAGCAAATGCACTTATTAAACGCTATCTTACCGCAAATTAAGCATCTAATTGCTAGGAGGGTCATAAAGATATTTCTTTTGCAATACTAGTAACTACACGTAAAAGGCACCAGAAGTGCACATAAAGCTTTATCTTTCCCTGTGGTCATTCGCAATTGCATAATTTGAAAGATACACACTCTATAAAAATCCCAGAGTGCTATATCGGTAGCCAGATGTAGTATATCGTTCATATTGTCAGTAATGGGTGCCATGAATACGGATAATATATAATAAAATGCAATGAAAAGTCCGCTAATGTAACAAATGCACTTATTAAATGCTATCTTACAGCAAATTAAGCATCTAATTGCTAGGAGGGCCATAAAGATATTTCTTTTGCAATACTAGTAACTACACGTAAAACGCATCAGAAGTGCACATAAAGCTTTATGTTTCTCTGTGGTCATTTGCATTTGCATAATCTGAAAAATACACACCCTATAAAAATCCCAGAGTGCTATATCGGTAGCCAGATGTAGTATATCGTTCATATTGTCACTAATGGGTGCCATGAATACGGATAAAATATAATAAAATGCAATGAAAGGTCCGCCGAAGTAGCAAATGCACTTATTAAACGCTATCTTAAAGCAAATTAAGCATCTAATTGCTAGGAGGGCCATAAAGATATTTCATTTGCAATACTAGTAACTACACGTAAAACGCATCAGAAGTGCACATAAAGCTTTATCTTTCCCTGTAGTCATTCGCAATTGCATAATCTGAAAAATACACACTCTATAAAAATCCCAGAGTGCTATATCGGTAGCCAGATGTAGTATATCGTTCATATTGTCACTAATGGGTGCCATGAATACGGATAAAATATAATAAAATGCAATGAAAGGTCCGCTGAAGTAGCAAATGCACTTATTAAACGCTATCTTACCGCAAATTAAGCATCTAATTGCTAGGAGGGCCATAAAGATATTTCTTTTGCAATACTAGTAACTACACGTAAAACGCACCAGAAGTGCACATAAAGCTTTATGTTTCCCTGTAGTTATTCGCAATTGCATAATCTGAAAAATACACACTTAAAGCAAAATCCAAGAGTGCTATATCGGTAGCCAGGTGTGGTATATCGTTCATTTTGTCACTAATGGGTGCTATGAATACGGATTAAATATAATAAAATGCAATTAAAGGTCCGCTGAAGTAGCAAATGCACTTATTAAACGCTATCTTACCGCAAATTAAGCATCTAATTGCTAGGAGGGCCATAAAGATATTTCTTTTGCAATACTAGTAACTACACGTAAAACGCACCAGAAGTGCACTTAAAGCTTTATCTTTCCCTGTGGTCATTCGCAATTGCATAATCTGAAAATTACACACTCTATAAAAATCCCAGAGTGCTATATCGGTAGCCAGATGTAGTATGTCGTTCATATCGTCACTAATGGGTGCCATGAATACGGATAAAATATAATAAAATGCAATGAAACGTCCGCTGAAGTAGCAAATGCACTTATTAAACGGTATCTTACCGCAAATTAAGCATCTAATTGCTAGAAGGGCCATAAAGATGTTTCTTTTGCAATACTAGTAACTACACGTAAAACGCACCAGAAGTGCACATAAAGCTTTATCTTTCCCTGTGGTCATTCGCAATTGCATAATCTGAAAAATACACACTCTATAAAAATCCCAGAGTGCTATATCGGTAGCCAGATGTAGTATATCGTTCATATTGTCACTAATGGGTGCCATGAATACGGATAAAATATAATAAAATGCAATTAAAGGTCCGCTCAAGTAGCAAATGCACTTATTAAACGCTATCTTACCGCAAATTAAGCATCTAATTGCTAGGAGGGCCATAAAGATATTTCTTTTGCAATACTAGTAACTACACGTAAAACGCACCAGAAGTGCACATACAGCTTTATCTTTGCCTGTGGTCATTCGCAATTGCATAATCTGAAAGATACACACTCTATAAAAATCCCAGAGTGCTATATCGGTAGCCAGATGTAGTATATCGTTCATATTGTCAGTAATGGGTGCCATGAATACGGATAATATATAATAAAATGCAATGAAAAGTCCGCTAATGTAACAAATGCACTTATTAAATGCTATCTTACAGCAAATTAAGCATCTAATTGCTAGGAGGGCCATAAAGATATTTCTTTTGCAATACTAGTAACTACACGTAAAACGCATCAGAAGTGCACATAAAGCTTTATGTTTCTCTGTGGTCATTTGCATTTGCATAATCTGAAAAATACACACCCTATAAAAATCCCAGAGTGCTATATCGGTAGCCAGATGTAGTATATCGTTCATATTGTCACTAATGGGTGCCATGAATACGGATAAAATATAATAAAATGCAATGAAAGGTCCGCCGAAGTAGCAAATGCACTTATTAAACGCTATCTTACCGCAAATTAAGCATCTAATTGCTAGGAGGGCCATAAAGATATTTCTTTTGCAATACTAGTAACTACACGTAAAACGCATCAGAAGTGCACATAAAGCTTTATCTTTCCCTGTAGTCATTCGCAATTGCATAATCTGAAAAATACACACTCTATAAAAATCCCAGAGTGCTATATCGGTAGCCAGATGTAGTATATCGTTCATATTGTCACTAATGGGTGCCATGAATACGGATTAAATATAATAAAATGCAATTAAACGTCCGCTGAAGTAGCAAAAGCACTTATTAAACGCTATCTTACCGCAAATTAAGCATCTAATTGCTAGGAGGGCCATAAAGATATTTCTTTTGCAATACTAGTAACTACACGTAAAACGCACCAGAAGTGCACATAAAGCTTTATGTTTCTCTGTGGTCATTTGCAATTGCGTAATCTGAAAAATACACACCTTATAAAAATCCCAGAGTGCTATATCGGTAGCCAGGTGTGGTATATCGTTCATATTGTCACTAATGGGTGCCATGAATACGGATTAAATATAATAAAATGCAATGAAACGTCCGCTGAAGTAGCAAATGCACTTATTAAACGCTATCTTACCGCAAATTAAGCATCTAATTGCTAGGAGGGCCATAAAGATATTTCTTTTGGTGCCATGAATACGGATAAAATATAATAAAATGCAATGAAAGGTCCGCTGAAGTAGCAAATGCACTTATTAAACGCTATCTTACCGCAAATTAAGCATCTAATTGCTAGAAGGGCCATAAAGTTATTTCTTTTGCAATACTAGTAACTACACGTAAAACGCACCAGAAGTGCACATAAAGCTTTATCTTTCCCTGTGGTCATTCGCAATTGCATAATCTGAAAAATACACACTCTATAAAAATCCCAGAGTGCTATATCGGTAGCCAGATGTAGTATATCGTTCATATTGTCACTAATGGGTGCCATGAATACGGATAAAATATAATAAAATGCAATTAAAGGTCCGCTCAAGTAGCAAATGCACTTATTAAACGCTATCTTACCGCAAATTAAGCATCTAATTGCTAGGAGGGCCATAAAGATATTTCTTTTGCAATACTAGTAACTACACGTAAAACGCACCAGAAGTGCACATACAGCTTTATCTTTGCCTGTGGTCATTCGCAATTGCATAATCTGAAAGATACACACTCTATAAAAATCCCAGAGTGCTATATCGGTAGCCAGATGTAGTATATCGTTCATATTGTCAGTAATGGGTGCCATGAATACGGATAATATATAATAAAATGCAATGAAAAGTCCGCTAATGTAACAAATGCACTTATTAAATGCTATCTTACAGCAAATTAAGCATCTAATTGCTAGGAGGGCCATAAAGATATTTCTTTTGCAATACTAGTAACTACACGTAAAACGCATCAGAAGTGCACATAAAGCTTTATGTTTCTCTGTGGTCATTTGCATTTGCATAATCTGAAAAATACACACCCTATAAAAATCCCAGAGTGCTATATCGGTAGCCAGATGTAGTATATCGTTCATATTGTCACTAATGGGTGCCATGAATACGGATAAAATATAATAAAATGCAATGAAAGGTCCGCCGAAGTAGCAAATGCACTTATTAAACGCTATCTTACCGCAAATTAAGCATCTAATTGCTAGGAGGGCCATAAAGATATTTCTTTTGCAATACTAGTAACTACACGTAAAACGCATCAGAAGTGCACATAAAGCTTTATCTTTCCCTGTAGTCATTCGCAATTGCATAATCTGAAAAATACACACTCTATAAAAATCCCAGAGTGCTATATCGGTAGCCAGATGTAGTATATCGTTCATATTGTCACTAATGGGTGCCATGAATACGGATTAAATATAATAAAATGCAATGAAACGTCCGCTGAAGTAGCAAATGCACTTATTAAACGCTATCTTACCGCAAATTAAGCATCTAATTGCTAGGAGGGCCATAAAGATATTTCTTTTGCAATACTAGTAACTACACGTAAAACGCACCAGAAGTGCACATAAAGCTTTATGTTTCTCTGTGGTCATTTGCAATTGCGTAATCTGAAAAATACACACCTTATAAAAATCCCAGAGTGCTATATCGGTAGCCAGGTGTGGTATATCGTTCATATTGTCACTAATGGGTGCCATGAATACGGATTAAATATAATAAAATGCAATGAAACGTCCGCTGAAGTAGCAAATGCACTTATTAAACGCTATCTTACCGCAAATTAAGCATCTAATTGCTAGGAGGGCCATAAAGATATTTCTTTTGGTGCCATGAATACGGATAAAATATAATAAAATGCAATGAAAGGTCCGCTGAAGTAGCAAATGCACTTATTAAACGCTATCTTACCGCAAATTAAGCATCTAATTGCTAGGAGGGCCATAAAGATATTTCTTTTGCAATACTAGTAACTACACGTAAAACGCACAAGAAGTGCACATAAAGCTTTATGTTCCCCTGTGGTCATTCGCAATTGCATAATCTGAAAAATACACACTCTATAAAAATCCCAGAGTGCTATATCGTTAGCCAGATGTAGTATGTCGTTCATATCGTCACTAATGGGTGCCATGAATACGGATAAAATATAATAATATGCAATGAAACGTCCGCTGAAGTAGCAAATGCACTTATTAAACGCTATCTTACCGCAAATTAAGCATCTAATTGCTAGGAGGGCCATAAAGATATTTCTTTTGCAATACTAGTAACTACACGTAAAACGCACCAGAAGTGCACATAAAGCTTTATGTTCCCCTGTGGTCATTCGCAATTGCATAATCTGAAAAATACACACTCTATAAAAATCCCAGAGTGCTATATCGTTAGCCAGATGTAGTATGTCGTTCATATCGTCACTAATGGGTGCCATGAATACGGATAAAATATAATAATATGCAATGAAACGTCCGCTGAAGTAGCAAATGCACTTATTAAACGCTATCTTACCGCAAATTAAGCATCTAATTGCTAGGAGGGCCATAAAGATATTTCTTTTGCAATACTAGTAACTACACGTAAAACGCACCAGAAGTGCACATAAAGCTTTATGTTTCTCTGTGGTCATTTGCAATTGCGTAATCTGAAAAATACACACCTTATAAAAATCCCAGAGTGCTATATCGGTAGCCAGGTGTGGTATATCGTTCATATTGTCACTAATGGGTGCCATGAATACGGATTAAATATAATAAAATGCAATGAAACGTCCGCTGAAGTAGCAAATGCACTTATTAAACGCTATCTTACCGCAAATTAAGCATCTAATTGCTAGGAGGGCCATAAAGATATTTCTTTTGCAATACTAGTAACTACACGTAAAACGCACCAGAAGTGCACATAAAGCTTTATCTTTCCCTGTGGTCATTCGCAATTGCATAATCTGAAAAATACACACTCTATAAAAATCCCAGAGTGCTATATCGGTAGCCAGATGTAGTATGTCGTTCATATCGTCACTAATGGGTGCCATGAATACGTATAAAATATAATAAAATGCAATGAAACGTCCGCTGAAGTAGCAAATGCACTTATTAAACGGTATCTTACCGCAAATTAAGCATCTAACTGCTAGAAGGGCCATAAAGATATTTCTTTTGCAATACTAGTAACTACACGTAAAACGCACCAGAAGTGCACATAAAGCTTTATCTTTCCCTGTGGTCATTCGCAATTGCATAATCTGAAAAATACACACTCTATAAAAATCCCAGAGTGCTACATCGGTAGCCAGATGTAGTATATCGTTCATATTGTCACTAATGGGTGCCATGAATACGGATAAAATATAATAAAATGCAATGAAAGGTCCGCTGAAGTAGCAAATGCACTTATTAAACGCTATCTTACCGCAAATTAAGCATCTAATTGCTAGGAGGGCCATAAAGATGTTTCTTTTGCAATACTAGTAACTACACGTAAAACGCACCAGAAGTGCACATAAAGCTTTATGTTTCCCTGTAGTTATTCGCAATTGCATAATCTGAAAAATACACACTCAAAGCAAAATCCAAGAGTGCTATATCGGTAGCCAGGTGTGGTATATCGTTCATATTGTCACTAATGGGTGCCATGAATACGGATTAAATATAATAAAATGCAATGAAAAGTCCGCTGAAGTAGCAAATGCACTTATTAAACGCTATCTTACCGCAAATTAAGCATCTAATTGCTAGGAGCGCCATAAAGATATTTCTCTTGCAATACTAGTAACTACACGTAAAACGCACCAGAAGTGCACATAAAGCTTTATGTTTCCCTGTGGTCATTCGCAATTGCATAATCTGAAAAATACACACTCTATAAAAATCCCAGAGTGCTATATCGGTAGCCAGATGTACTATGTCGTTCATATCGTCACTAATGGGTGCCATGAATACGGATAAAATATAATAAAATGCAATTAAACGTTCGCTGAAGTAGCAAATGCACTTCTTAAACGCTATCTTACCGCAAATTAAGCATCTAATTGCTAGGAGAGCCATAAAGATATTTCTTTTGCAATACTAGTAACTACACGTAAAACGCACCAGAAGTGCACATAAAGCTTTATGTTTCCCTGTGGTCATTCGCAATTGCATAATCTGAAAAATACACACTCTATAAAAATCCAGAGTGCTATATCGGTAGCCAGATGTAGTATATCGTTCATATTGTCATTAATGGGTGCCATGAATACGGATAAAATATAATAAAATGCAATTAAAGGTCCGCTCAAGTAGCAAATGCACTTATTAAACGCTATCTTACTGCAAATTAAGCATCTAATTGCTAGGAGGGCCATAAAGATATTTCTTTTGCAATACTAGTAACTACACGTAAAACGCACCAGAAGTGCACATAAAGCTTTATGTTTCTCTGTGGTCATTTGCAATTGCGTAATCTGAAAAATACACACCCTATAAAAATCCCAGAGTGCTATATCGGTAGCCAGATTTAGTATGTCGTTCATATCGTCACAAATGGGTGCCATGAATACGGATAATATATAATAAAATGCAATGAAAAGTCCGCTAAAGTAGCAAATGCACTTATTAAATGCTATCTTACCGCAAATTAAGCATCTAATTGCTAGGAGGGCCATATAGATATTTCTTTTGCAATACTAGTACCTACACGTAAAACGCACCAGAAGTGCACATAAAGCTTTATGTTTCTCTGTAGTTATTCGCAATTGCATAATCTGAAAAATACACATTCAAAGCAAAATCCAAGAGTGCTATATCGGTAGCCAGGTGTGGTATATCGTTCATTTTGTCACTAATGGGTGCCATGAATACGGATAAAATATAATAAAATGCAATTAAAGGTTCGCTGAAGTAGCAAATGCACTTATTAAACGGTATCTTACCGCAAATTAAGCATCTAATTGCTAGAAGGGCCATAAAGATATTTCTTTTGCAATACTAGTAACTACACGTAAAAACGCATCAGAAGTGCACATAAAGCTTTATCTTTCCCTGTGGTCATTCGCAATTGCATAATCTGAAAAATACACACTCTATAAAAATCCCAGAGTGCTATATCGGTAGCCAGATGTAGTATATCGTTCATATTGTCACTAATGGGTGCCATGAATACGGATAAAATATAATAAAATGCAATTAAAGGCCCGCTCAAGTAGCAAATGCACTTATTAAACGCTATCTTACTGCAAATTAAGCATCTAATTGCTAGGAGGGCCATAAAGATATTTCTTTTGCAATACTAGTACCTACACGTAAAACGCACCAGAAGTGCACATAAAGCTTATGTTTCCCTGTAGTTATTCGCAATTGCATAATCTGAAAAATACACATTCAAAGCAAAATCCAAGAGTGCTATATCAGTAGCCAGGTGTGGTATATCGTTCATTTTGTCACTAATGGGTGCCATGAATACGGATAAAATATAATAAAATGCAATTAAGGTCCGCTGAAGTAGCAAATGCACTTATTAAACGCTATCTTACCGCAAATTAAGCATCTAATTGCTAGGAGGGCCATAAAGATATTTCTTTTGCAATACTAGTAACTACACGTAAAACGCACCAGAAGTGCACATAAAGCTTTATCTTTCCCTGTGGTCATTCGCAATTGCATAATCTGAAAAATACACACTCTATAAAAATCCCAGAGTGCTATATCGGTAGCCAGATGTAGTATATCGTTCATATCGTCACTAATGGGTGCCATGAATACGGATAAAATATAATAAAATGCAATGAAACGTCCGCTGAAGTAGCAAATGCACTTATTAAACGGTATCTTACCGCAAATTAAGCATCTAATTGCTAGAAGGGCCATAAAGATATTTCTTTTGCAATACTAGTAACTACACGTAAAACGCACCAGAAGTGCACATAAAGCTTTATCTTTCCCTGTGGTCATTCGCAATTGCATAATCTGAAAAATACACACTCTATAAAAATCCCAGAGTGCTATATCGGTAGCCAGATGTAGTATGTCGTTCATATCGTCACTAATGGGTGCCATGAATACGGATAAAATATAATAAAATGCAATGAAACGTCCGCTGAAGTAGCAAATGCACTTATTAAACGGTATCTTACCGCAAATTAAGCATCTAATTGCTAGAAGGGCCATAAAGATATTTCTTTTGCAATACTAGTAACTACACGTAAAACGCACCAGAAGTGCACATAAAGCTTTATCTTTCCCTGTGGTCATTCGCAATTGCATAATCTGAAAAAATACACACTCTATAAAAATCCCAGAGTGCTATATCGGTAGCCAGATGTAGTATGTCGTTCATATCGTCACTAATGGGTGCCATGAATACGGATAAAATATAATAAAATGCAATGAAACGTCCGCTGAAGTAGCAAATGCACTTATTAAACGGTATCTTACCGCAAATTAAGCATCTAATTGCTAGAAGGGCCATAAAGATATTTCTTTTGCAATACTAGTAACTACACGTAAAACGCATCAGAAGTGCACATAAAGCTTTATCTTTCCCTGTGGTCATTCGCAATTGCATAATCTGAAAAATATACACTCTATAAAAATCCCAGAGTGCTATATCGGTAGCCAGATGTAGTATATCGTTCATATTGTCACTAATGGGTGCCATGAATACGGATAAAATATAATAAAATGCAATGAAACGTCCGCTGAAGTAGCAAATGCACTTATTAAACGCTATCTTACCGCAAATTAAGCATCTAATTGCTAGGAGGGCCATAAAGATATTTCTTTTGCAATACTAGTAACTACACGTAAAAGGCACCAGAAGTGCACATAAAGCTTTATCTTTCCCTGTGGTCATTCGCAATTGCATAATTTGAAAGATACACACTCTATAAAAATCCCAGAGTGCTATATCGGTAGCCAGATGTAGTATATCGTTCATATTGTCAGTAATGGGTGCCATGAATACGGATAATATATAATAAAATGCAATGAAAAGTCCGCTAATGTAACAAATGCACTTATTAAATGCTATCTTACAGCAAATTAAGCATCTAATTGCTAGGAGGGCCATAAAGATATTTCTTTTGCAATACTAGTAACTACACGTAAAACGCATCAGAAGTGCACATAAAGCTTTATGTTTCTCTGTGGTCATTTGCATTTGCATAATCTGAAAAATACACACCCTATAAAAATCCCAGAGTGCTATATCGGTAGCCAGATGTAGTATATCGTTCATATTGTCACTAATGGGTGCCATGAATACGGATAAAATATAATAAAATGCAATGAAAGGTCCGCCGAAGTAGCAAATGCACTTATTAAACGCTATCTTAAAGCAAATTAAGCATCTAATTGCTAGGAGGGCCATAAAGATATTTCATTTGCAATACTAGTAACTACACGTAAAACGCATCAGAAGTGCACATAAAGCTTTATCTTTCCCTGTAGTCATTCGCAATTGCATAATCTGAAAAATACACACTCTATAAAAATCCCAGAGTGCTATATCGGTAGCCAGATGTAGTATATCGTTCATATTGTCACTAATGGGTGCCATGAATACGGATAAAATATAATAAAATGCAATGAAAGGTCCGCTGAAGTAGCAAATGCACTTATTAAACGCTATCTTACCGCAAATTAAGCATCTAATTGCTAGGAGGGCCATAAAGATATTTCTTTTGCAATACTAGTAACTACACGTAAAACGCACCAGAAGTGCACATAAAGCTTTATGTTTCCCTGTAGTTATTCGCAATTGCATAATCTGAAAATACACACTTAAAGCAAAATCCAAGAGTGCTATATCGGTAGCCAGGTGTGGTATATCGTTCATTTTGTCACTAATGGGTGCTATGAATACGGATTAAATATAATAAAATGCAATTAAAGGTCCGCTGAAGTAGCAAATGCACTTATTAAACGCTATCTTACCGCAAATTAAGCATCTAATTGCTAGGAGGGCCATAAAGATATTTCTTTTGCAATACTAGTAACTACACGTAAAACGCACCAGAAGTGCACATAAAGCTTTATCTTTCCCTGTGGTCATTCGCAATTGCATAATCTGAAAATTACACACTCTATAAAAATCCCAGAGTGCTATATCGGTAGCCAGATGTAGTATGTCGTTCATATCGTCACTAATGGGTGCCATGAATACGGATAAAATATAATAAAATGCAATGAAACGTCCGCTGAAGTAGCAAATGCACTTATTAAACGGTATCTTACCGCAAATTAAGCATCTAATTGCTAGAAGGGCCATAAAGATGTTTCTTTTGCAATACTAGTAACTACACGTAAAACGCACCAGAAGTGCACATAAAGCTTTATCTTTCCCTGTGGTCATTCGCAATTGCATAATCTGAAAAATACACACTCTATAAAAATCCCAGAGTGCTATATCGGTAGCCAGATGTAGTATATCGTTCATATTGTCACTAATGGGTGCCATGAATACGGATAAAATATAATAAAATGCAATTAAAGGTCCGCTCAAGTAGCAAATGCACTTATTAAACGCTATCTTACCGCAAATTAAGCATCTAATTGCTAGGAGGGCCATAAAGATATTTCTTTTGCAATACTAGTAACTACACGTAAAACGCACCAGAAGTGCACATACAGCTTTATCTTTGCCTGTGGTCATTCGCAATTGCATAATCTGAAAGATACACACTCTATAAAAATCCCAGAGTGCTATATCGGTAGCCAGATGTAGTATATCGTTCATATTGTCAGTAATGGGTGCCATGAATACGGATAATATATAATAAAATGCAATGAAAAGTCCGCTAATGTAACAAATGCACTTATTAAATGCTATCTTACAGCAAATTAAGCATCTAATTGCTAGGAGGGCCATAAAGATATTTCTTTTGCAATACTAGTAACTACACGTAAAACGCATCAGAAGTGCACATAAAGCTTTATGTTTCTCTGTGGTCATTTGCATTTGCATAATCTGAAAAATACACACCCTATAAAAATCCCAGAGTGCTATATCGGTAGCCAGATGTAGTATATCGTTCATATTGTCACTAATGGGTGCCATGAATACGGATAAAATATAATAAAATGCAATGAAAGGTCCGCCGAAGTAGCAAATGCACTTATTAAACGCTATCTTACCGCAAATTAAGCATCTAATTGCTAGGAGGGCCATAAAGATATTTCTTTTGCAATACTAGTAACTACACGTAAAACGCATCAGAAGTGCACATAAAGCTTTATCTTTCCCTGTAGTCATTCGCAATTGCATAATCTGAAAAATACACACTCTATAAAAATCCCAGAGTGCTATATCGGTAGCCAGATGTAGTATATCGTTCATATTGTCACTAATGGGTGCCATGAATACGGATTAAATATAATAAAATGCAATGAAACGTCCGCTGAAGTAGCAAATGCACTTATTAAACGCTATCTTACCGCAAATTAAGCATCTAATTGCTAGGAGGGCCATAAAGATATTTCTTTTGCAATACTAGTAACTACACGTAAAACGCACCAGAAGTGCACATAAAGCTTTATGTTTCTCTGTGGTCATTTGCAATTGCGTAATCTGAAAAATACACACCTTATAAAAATCCCAGAGTGCTATATCGGTAGCCAGGTGTGGTATATCGTTCATATTGTCACTAATGGGTGCCATGAATACGGATTAAATATAATAAAATGCAATGAAACGTCCGCTGAAGTAGCAAATGCACTTATTAAACGCTATCTTACCGCAAATTAAGCATCTAATTGCTAGGAGGGCCATAAAGATATTTCTTTTGGTGCCATGAATACGGATAAAATATAATAAAATGCAATGAAAGGTCCGCTGAAGTAGCAAATGCACTTATTAAACGCTATCTTACCGCAAATTAAGCATCTAATTGCTAGAAGGGCCATAAAGATATTTCTTTTGCAATACTAGTAACTACACGTAAAATGCACCAGAAGTGCACATAAAGCTTTATCTTTCCCTGTGGTCATTCGCAATTGCATAATCTGAAAAATACACACTCTATAAAAATCCCAGAGTGCTATATCGGTAGCCAGATGTAGTATATCGTTCATATTGTCACTAATGGGTGCCATGAATACGGATAAAATATAATAAAATGCAATTAAAGGTCCGCTCAAGTAGCAAATGCACTTATTAAACGCTATCTTACCGCAAATTAAGCATCTAATTGCTAGGAGGGCCATAAAGATATTTCTTTTGCAATACTAGTAACTACACGTAAAACGCACCAGAAGTGCACATACAGCTTTATCTTTGCCTGTGGTCATTCGCAATTGCATAATCTGAAAGATACACACTCTATAAAAATCCCAGAGTGCTATATCGGTAGCCAGATGTAGTATATCGTTCATATTGTCAGTAATGGGTGCCATGAATACGGATAATATATAATAAAATGCAATGAAAAGTCCGCTAATGTAACAAATGCACTTATTAAATGCTATCTTACAGCAAATTAAGCATCTAATTGCTAGGAGGGCCATAAAGATATTTCTTTTGCAATACTAGTAACTACACGTAAAACGCATCAGAAGTGCACATAAAGCTTTATGTTTCTCTGTGGTCATTTGCATTTGCATAATCTGAAAAATACACACTCTATAAAAATCCCAGAGTGCTATATCGGTAGCCAGATGTAGTATATCGTTCATATCGTCACTAATGGGTGCCATGAATACGGATAAAATATAATAAAATGCAATGAAACGTCCGCTGAAGTAGCAAATGCACTTATTAAACGGTATCTTACCGCAAATTAAGCATCTAATTGCTAGAAGGGCCATAAAGATATTTCTTTTGCAATACTAGTAACTACACGTAAAACGCACCAGAAGTGCACATAAAGCTTTATCTTTCCCTGTGGTCATTCGCAATTGCATAATCTGAAAAATACACACTCTATAAAAATCCCAGAGTGCTATATCGGTAGCCAGATGTAGTATGTCGTTCATATCGTCACTAATGGGTGCCATGAATACGGATAAAATATAATAAAATGCAATGAAACGTCCGCTGAAGTAGCAAATGCACTTATTAAACGGTATCTTACCGCAAATTAAGCATCTAATTGCTAGAAGGGCCATAAAGATATTTCTTTTGCAATACTAGTAACTACACGTAAAACGCACCAGAAGTGCACATAAAGCTTTATCTTTCCCTGTGGTCATTCGCAATTGCATAATCTGAAAAATACACACTCTATAAAAATCCCAGAGTGCTATATCGGTAGCCAGATGTAGTATGTCGTTCATATCGTCACTAATGGGTGCCATGAATACGGATAAAATATAATAAAATGCAATGAAACGTCCGCTGAAGTAGCAAATGCACTTATTAAACGGTATCTTACCGCAAATTAAGCATCTAATTGCTAGAAGGGCCATAAAGATATTTCTTTTGCAATACTAGTAACTACACGTAAAACGCATCAGAAGTGCACATAAAGCTTTATCTTTCCCTGTGGTCATTCGCAATTGCATAATCTGAAAAATACACACTCTATAAAAATCCCAGAGTGCTATATCGGTAGCCAGATGTAGTATATCGTTCATATTGTCACTAATGGGTGCCATGAATACGGATAAAATATAATAAAATGCAATGAAACGTCCGCTGAAGTAGCAAATGCACTTATTAAACGCTATCTTACCGCAAATTAAGCATCTAATTGCTAGGAGGGCCATAAAGATATTTCTTTTGCAATACTAGTAACTACACGTAAAAGGCACCAGAAGTGCACATAAAGCTTTATCTTTCCCTGTGGTCATTCGCAATTGCATAATTTGAAAGATACACACTCTATAAAAATCCCAGAGTGCTATATCGGTAGCCAGATGTAGTATATCGTTCATATTGTCAGTAATGGGTGCCATGAATACGGATAATATATAATAAAATGCAATGAAAAGTCCGCTAATGTAACAAATGCACTTATTAAATGCTATCTTACAGCAAATTAAGCATCTAATTGCTAGGAGGGCCATAAAGATATTTCTTTTGCAATACTAGTAACTACACGTAAAACGCATCAGAAGTGCACATAAAGCTTTATGTTTCTCTGTGGTCATTTGCATTTGCATAATCTGAAAAATACACACCCTATAAAAATCCCAGAGTGCTATATCGGTAGCCAGATGTAGTATATCGTTCATATTGTCACTAATGGGTGCCATGAATACGGATAAAATATAATAAAATGCAATGAAAGGTCCGCCGAAGTAGCAAATGCACTTATTAAACGCTATCTTAAAGCAAATTAAGCATCTAATTGCTAGGAGGGCCATAAAGATATTTCATTTTCAATACTAGTAACTACACGTAAAACGCATCAGAAGTGCACATAAAGCTTTATCTTTCCCTGTAGTCATTCGCAATTGCATAATCTGAAAAATACACACTCTATAAAAATCCCAGAGTGCTATATCGGTAGCCAGATGTAGTATATCGTTCATATTGTCACTAATGGGTGCCATGAATACGGATAAAATATAATAAAATGCAATGAAAGGTCCGCTGAAGTAGCAAATGCACTTATTAAACGCTATCTTAAAGCAAATTAAGCATCTAATTGCTAGGAGGGCCATAAAGATATTTCATTTTCAATACTAGTAACTACACGTAAAACGCATCAGAAGTGCACATAAAGCTTTATCTTTCCCTGTAGTTATTCGCAATTGCATAATCTGAAAAATACACACTTAAAGCAAAATCCAAGAGTGCTATATCGGTAGCCAGGTGTGGTATATCGTTCATTTTGTCACTAATGGGTGCTATGAATACGGATTAAATATAATAAAATGCAATTAAAGGTCCGCTGAAGTAGCAAATGCACTTATTAAACGCTATCTTACCGCAAATTAAGCATCTAATTGCTAGGAGGGCCATAAAGATATTTCTTTTGCAATACTAGTAACTACACGTAAAACGCACCAGAAGTGCACATAAAGCTTTATCTTTCCCTGTGGTCATTCGCAATTGCATAATCTGAAAATTACACACTCTATAAAAATCCCAGAGTGCTATATCGGTAGCCAGATGTAGTATGTCGTTCATATCGTCACTAATGGGTGCCATGAATACGGATAAAATATAATAAAATGCAATGAAACGTCCGCTGAAGTAGCAAATGCACTTATTAAACGGTATCTTACCGCAAATTAAGCATCTAATTGCTAGAAGGGCCATAAAGATGTTTCTTTTGCAATACTAGTAACTACACGTAAAACGCACCAGAAGTGCACATAAAGCTTTATCTTTCCCTGTGGTCATTCGCAATTGCATAATCTGAAAAATACACACTCTATAAAAATCCCAGAGTGCTATATCGGTAGCCAGATGTAGTATATCGTTCATATTGTCACTAATAGGTGCCATGAATACGGATAAAATATAATAAAATGCAATTAAAGGTCCGCTCAAGTAGCAAATGCACTTATTAAACGCTATCTTACCGCAAATTAAGCATCTAATTGCTAGGAGGGCCATAAAGATATTTCTTTTGCAATACTAGTAACTACACGTAAAACGCACCAGAAGTGCACATACAGCTTTATCTTTGCCTGTGGTCATTCGCAATTGCATAATCTGAAAGATACACACTCTATAAAAATCCCAGAGTGCTATATCGGTAGCCAGATGTAGTATATCGTTCATATTGTCAGTAATGGGTGCCATGAATACGGATAATATATAATAAAATGCAATGAAAAGTCCGCTAATGTAACAAATGCACTTATTAAATGCTATCTTACAGCAAATTAAGCATCTAATTGCTAGGAGGGCCATAAAGATATTTCTTTTGCAATACTAGTAACTACACGTAAAACGCATCAGAAGTGCACATAAAGCTTTATGTTTCTCTGTGGTCATTTGCATTTGCATAATCTGAAAAATACACACCCTATAAAAATCCCAGAGTGCTATATCGGTAGCCAGATGTAGTATATCGTTCATATTGTCACTAATGGGTGCCATGAATACGGATAAAATATAATAAAATGCAATGAAAGGTCCGCCGAAGTAGCAAATGCACTTATTAAACGCTATCTTACCGCAAATTAAGCATCTAATTGCTAGGAGGGCCATAAAGATATTTCTTTTGCAATACTAGTAACTACACGTAAAACGCATCAGAAGTGCACATAAAGCTTTATCTTTCCCTGTAGTCATTCGCAATTGCATAATCTGAAAAATACACACTCTATAAAAATCCCAGAGTGCTATATCGGTAGCCAGATGTAGTATATCGTTCATATTGTCACTAATGGGTGCCATGAATACGGATTAAATATAATAAAATGCAATGAAACGTCCGCTGAAGTAGCAAATGCACTTATTAAACGCTATCTTACCGCAAATTAAGCATCTAATTGCTAGGAGGGCCATAAAGATATTTCTTTTGCAATACTAGTAACTACACGTAAAACGCACCAGAAGTGCACATAAAGCTTTATGTTTCTCTGTGGTCATTTGCAATTGCGTAATCTGAAAAATACACACCTTATAAAAATCCCAGAGTGCTATATCGGTAGCCAGGTGTGGTATATCGTTCATATTGTCACTAATGGGTGCCATGAATACGGATTAAATATAATAAAATGCAATGAAACGTCCGCTGAAGTAGCAAATGCACTTATTAAACGCTATCTTACCGCAAATTAAGCATCTAATTGCTAGGAGGGCCATAAAGATATTTCTTTTGGTGCCATGAATACGGATAAAATATAATAAAATGCAATGAAAGGTCCGCTGAAGTAGCAAATGCACTTATTAAACGCTATCTTACCGCAAATTAAGCATCTAATTGCTAGAAGGGCCATAAAGATATTTCTTTTGCAATACTAGTAACTACACGTAAAACGCACCAGAAGTGCACATAAAGCTTTATCTTTCCCTGTGGTCATTCGCAATTGCATAATCTGAAAAATACACACTCTATAAAAATCCCAGAGTGCTATATCGGTAGCCAGATGTAGTATATCGTTCATATTGTCACTAATGGGTGCCATGAATACGGATAAAATATAATAAAATGCAATTAAAGGTCCGCTCAAGTAGCAAATGCACTTATTAAACGCTATCTTACCGCAAATTAAGCATCTAATTGCTAGGAGGGCCATAAAGATATTTCTTTTGCAATACTAGTAACTACACGTAAAACGCACCAGAAGTGCACATACAGCTTTATCTTTGCCTGTGGTCATTCGCAATTGCATAATCTGAAAGATACACACTCTATAAAAATCCCAGAGTGCTATATCGGTAGCCAGATGTAGTATATCGTTCATATTGTCAGTAATGGGTGCCATGAATACGGATAATATATAATAAAATGCAATGAAAAGTCCGCTAATGTAACAAATGCACTTATTAAATGCTATCTTACAGCAAATTAAGCATCTAATTGCTAGGAGGGCCATAAAGATATTTCTTTTGCAATACTAGTAACTACACGTAAAACGCATCAGAAGTGCACATAAAGCTTTATGTTTCTCTGTGGTCATTTGCATTTGCATAATCTGAAAAATACACACCCTATAAAAATCCCAGAGTGCTATATCGGTAGCAGATGTAGTATATCGTTCATATTGTCACTAATGGGTGCCATGAATACGGATAAAATATAATAAAATGCAATGAAAGGTCCGCCGAAGTAGCAAATGCACTTATTAAACGCTATCTTACCGCAAATTAAGCATCTAATTGCTAGGAGGGCCATAAAGATATTTCTTTTGCAATACTAGTAACTACACGTAAAACGCATCAGAAGTGCACATAAAGCTTTATCTTTCCCTGTAGTCATTCGCAATTGCATAATCTGAAAAATACACACTCTATAAAAATCCCAGAGTGCTATATCGGTAGCCAGATGTAGTATATCGTTCATATTGTCACTAATGGGTGCCATGAATACGGATTAAATATAATAAAATGCAATGAAACGTCCGCTGAAGTAGCAAATGCACTTATTAAACGCTATCTTACCGCAAATTAAGCATCTAATTGCTAGGAGGGCCATAAAGATATTTCTTTTGCAATACTAGTAACTACACGTAAAACGCACCAGAAGTGCACATAAAGCTTTATGTTTCTCTGTGGTCATTTGCAATTGCGTAATCTGAAAAATACACACCTTATAAAAATCCCAGAGGGCTATATCGGTAGCCAGGTGTGGTATATCGTTCATATTGTCACTAATGGGTGCCATGAATACGGATTAAATATAATAAAATGCAATGAAACGTCCGCTGAAGTAGCAAATGCACTTATTAAACGCTATCTTACCGCAAATTAAGCATCTAATTGCTAGGAGGGCCATAAAGATATTTCTTTTGGTGCCATGAATACGGATAAAATATAATAAAATGCAATGAAAGGTCCGCTGAAGTAGCAAATGCACTTATTAAACGCTATCTTACCGCAAATTAAGCATCTAATTGCTAGGAGGGCCATAAAGATATTTCTTTTGCAATACTAGTAACTACACGTAAAACGCACAAGAAGTGCACATAAAGCTTTATGTTCCCCTGTGGTCATTCGCAATTGCATAATCTGAAAAATACACACTCTATAAAAATCCCAGAGTGCTATATCGTTAGCCAGATGTAGTATGTCGTTCATATCGTCACTAATGGGTGCCATGAATACGGATAAAATATAATAATATGCAATGAAACGTCCGCTGAAGTAGCAAATGCACTTATTAAACGCTATCTTACCGCAAATTAAGCATCTAATTGCTAGGAGGGCCATAAAGATATTTCTTTTGCAATACTAGTAACTACACGTAAAACGCACCAGAAGTGCACATAAAGCTTTATGTTTCCCTGTAGTTATTCGCAATTGCATAATCTGAAAAATACACACTCAAAGCAAAATCCAAGAGTGCTATATCGGTAGCCAGGTGTGGTATATCGTTCATATTGTCACTAATGGGTGCCATGAATACGGATTAAATATAATAAAATGCAATGAAACGTCCGCTGAAGTAGCAAATGCACTTATTAAACGCTATCTTACGGCAAATTAAGCATCTAATTGCTAGGAGGGCCATAAAGATATTTCTTTTGCAATACTAGTAACTACACGTAAAACGCACCAGAAGTGCACATAAAGCTTTATGTTTCTCTGTGGTCATTTGCAATTGCGTAATCTGAAAAATACACACCTTATAAAAATCCCAGAGTGCTATATCGGTAGCCAGGTGTGGTATATCGTTCATATTGTCACTAATGGGTGCCATGAATACGGATTAAATATAATAAAATGCAATGAAACGTCCGCTGAAGTAGCAAATGCACTTATTAAACGCTATCTTACCGCAAATTAAGCATCTAATTGCTAGGAGGGCCATAAAGATATTTCTTTTGCAATACTAGTAACTACACGTAAAACGCACCAGAAGTGCACATAAAGCTTTATCTTTCCCTGTGGTCATTCGCAATTGCATAATCTGAAAAATACACACTCTATAAAAATCCCAGAGTGCTATATCGGTAGCCAGATGTAGTATGTCGTTCATATCGTCACTAATGGGTGCCATGAATACGTATAAAATATAATAAAATGCAATGAAACGTCCGCTGAAGTAGCAAATGCACTTATTAAACGGTATCTTACCGCAAATTAAGCATCTAATTGCTAGAAGGGCCATAAAGATATTTCTTTTGCAATACTAGTAACTACACGTAAAACGCACCAGAAGTGCACATAAAGCTTTATCTTTCCCTGTGGTCATTCGCAATTGCATAATCTGAAAAATACACACTCTATAAAAATCCCAGAGTGCTACATCGGTAGCCAGATGTAGTATATCGTTCATATTGTCACTAATGGGTGCCATGAATACGGATAAAATATAATAAAATGCAATGAAAGGTCCGCCGAAGTAGCAAATGCACTTATTAAACGCTATCTTAAAGCAAATTAAGCATCTAATTGCTAGGAGGGCCATAAAGATATTTCATTTGCAATACTAGTAACTACACGTAAAACGCATCAGAAGTGCACATAAAGCTTTATCTTTCCCTGTAGTCATTCGCAATTGCATAATCTGAAAAATACACACTCTATAAAAATCCCAGAGTGCTATATCGGTAGCCAGATGTAGTATATCGTTCATATTGTCACTAATGGGTGCCATGAATACGGATAAAATATAATAAAATGCAATGAAAGGTCCGCTGAAGTAGCAAATGCACTTATTAAACGCTATCTTACCGCAAATTAAGCATCTAATTGCTAGGAGGGCCATAAAGATATTTCTTTTGCAATACTAGTAACTACACGTAAAACGCACCAGAAGTGCACATAAAGCTTTATGTTTCCCTGTAGTTATTCGCAATTGCATAATCTGAAAAATACACACTTAAAGCAAAATCCAAGAGTGCTATATCGGTAGCCAGGTGTGGTATATCGTTCATTTTGTCACTAATGGGTGCTATGAATACGGATTAAATATAATAAAATGCAATTAAAGGTCCGCTGAAGTAGCAAATGCACTTATTAAACGCTATCTTACCGCAAATTAAGCATCTAATTGCTAGGAGGGCCATAAAGATATTTCTTTTGCAATACTAGTAACTACACGTAAAACGCACCAGAAGTGCACATAAAGCTTTATCTTTCCCTGTGGTCATTCGCAATTGCATAATCTGAAAATTACACACTCTATAAAAATCCCAGAGTGCTATATCGGTAGCCAGATGTAGTATGTCGTTCATATCGTCACTAATGGGTGCCATGAATACGGATAAAATATAATAAAATGCAATGAAACGTCCGCTGAAGTAGCAAATGCACTTATTAAACGGTATCTTACCGCAAATTAAGCATCTAATTGCTAGAAGGGCCATAAAGATGTTTCTTTTGCAATACTAGTAACTACACGTAAAACGCACCAGAAGTGCACATAAAGCTTTATCTTTCCCTGTGGTCATTCGCAATTGCATAATCTGAAAAATACACACTCTATAAAAATCCCAGAGTGCTATATCGGTAGCCAGATGTAGTATATCGTTCATATTGTCAGTAATGGGTGCCATGAATACGGATAATATATAATAAAATGCAATGAAAAGTCCGCTAATGTAACAAATGCACTTATTAAATGCTATCTTACAGCAAATTAAGCATCTAATTGCTAGGAGGGCCATAAAGATATTTCTTTTGCAATACTAGTAACTACACGTAAAACGCATCAGAAGTGCACATAAAGCTTTATGTTTCTCTGTGGTCATTTGCATTTGCATAATCTGAAAAATACACACCCTATAAAAATCCCAGAGTGCTATATCGGTAGCCAGATGTAGTATATCGTTCATATTGTCACTAATGGGTGCCATGAATACGGATAAAATATAATAAAATGCAATGAAAGGTCCGCCGAAGTAGCAAATGCACTTATTAAACGCTATCTTACCGCAAATTAAGCATCTAATTGCTAGGAGGGCCATAAAGATATTTCTTTTGCAATACTAGTAACTACACGTAAAACGCATCAGAAGTGCACATAAAGCTTTATCTTTCCCTGTAGTCATTCGCAATTGCATAATCTGAAAAATACACACTCTATAAAAATCCCAGAGTGCTATATCGGTAGCCAGATGTAGTATATCGTTCATATTGTCACTAATGGGTGCCATGAATACGGATTAAATATAATAAAATGCAATGAAACGTCCGCTGAAGTAGCAAATGCACTTATTAAACGCTATCTTACCGCAAATTAAGCATCTAATTGCTAGGAGGGCCATAAAGATATTTCTTTTGCAATACTAGTAACTACACGTAAAACGCACCAGAAGTGCACATAAAGCTTTATGTTTCTCTGTGGTCATTTGCAATTGCGTAATCTGAAAAATACACACCTTATAAAAATCCCAGAGTGCTATATCGGTAGCCAGGTGTGGTATATCGTTCATATTGTCACTAATGGGTGCCATGAATACGGATTAAATATAATAAAATGCAATGAAACGTCCGCTGAAGTAGCAAATGCACTTATTAAACGCTATCTTACCGCAAATTAAGCATCTAATTGCTAGGAGGGCCATAAAGATATTTCTTTTGGTGCCATGAATACGGATAAAATATAATAAAATGCAATGAAAGGTCCGCTGAAGTAGCAAATGCACTTATTAAACGCTATCTTACCGCAAATTAAGCATCTAATTGCTAGGAGGGCCATAAAGATATTTCTTTTGCAATACTAGTAACTACACGTAAAACGCACAAGAAGTGCACATAAAGCTTTATGTTCCCCTGTGGTCATTCGCAATTGCATAATCTGAAAAATACACACTCTATAAAAATCCCAGAGTGCTATATCGTTAGCCAGATGTAGTATGTCGTTCATATCGTCACTAATGGGTGCCATGAATACGGATAAAATATAATAATATGCAATGAAACGTCCGCTGAAGTAGCAAATGCACTTATTAAACGCTATCTTACAGCAAATTAAGCATCTAATTGCTAGGAGGGCCATAAAGATATTTCTTTTGCAATACTAGTAACTACACGTAAAACGCACCAGAAGTGCACATAAAGCTTTATGTTTCCCTGTAGTTATTCGCAATTGCATAATCTGAAAAATACACACTCAAAGCAAAATCCAAGAGTGCTATATCGGTAGCCAGGTGTGGTATATCGTTCATATTGTCACTAATGGGTGCCATGAATACGGATTAAATATAATAAAATGCAATGAAACGTCCGCTGAAGTAGCAAATGCACTTATTAAACGCTATCTTACCGCAAATTAAGCATCTAATTGCTAGGAGGGCCATAAAGATATTTCTTTTGCAATACTAGTAACTACACGTAAAACGCACCAGAAGTGCACATAAAGCTTTATGTTTCTCTGTGGTCATTTGCAATTGCGTAATCTGAAAAATACACACCTTATAAAAATCCCAGAGTGCTATATCGGTAGCCAGGTGTGGTATATCGTTCATATTGTCACTAATGGGTGCCATGAATACGGATTAAATATAATAAAATGCAATGAAACGTACGCTGAAGTAGCAAATGCACTTATTAAACGCTATCTTACCGCAAATTAAGCATCTAATTGCTAGGAGGGCCATAAAGATATTTCTTTTGCAATACTAGTAACTACACGTAAAACGCACCAGAAGTGCACATAAAGCTTTATCTTTCCCTGTGGTCATTCGCAATTGCATAATCTGAAAAATACACACTCTATAAAAATCCCAGAGTGCTATATCGGTAGCAGATGTAGTATATCGTTCATATTGTCACTAATGGGTGCCATGAATACGGATAAAATATAATAAAATGCAATGAAAGGTCCGCCGAAGTAGCAAATGCACTTATTAAACGCTATCTTACCGTAAATTAAGCATCTAATTGCTAGGAGGGCCATAAAGATATTTCTTTTGCAATACTAGTAACTACACGTAAAACGCATCAGAAGTGCACATAAAGCTTTATCTTTCCCTGTAGTCATTCGCAATTGCATAATCTGAAAAATACACACTCTATAAAAATCCCAGAGTGCTATATCGGTAGCCAGATGTAGTATATCGTTCATATTGTCAGTAATGGGTGCCATGAATACGGATAATATATAATAAAATGCAATGAAAAGTCCGCTAATGTAACAAATGCACTTATTAAATGCTATCTTACAGCAAATTAAGCATCTAATTGCTAGGAGGGCCATAAAGATATTTCTTTTGCAATACTAGTAACTACACGTAAAACGCATCAGAAGTGCACATAAAGCTTTATGTTTCTCTGTGGTCATTTGCATTTGCATAATCTGAAAAATACACACCCTATAAAAATCCCAGAGTGCTATATCGGTAGCAGATGTAGTATATCGTTCATATTGTCACTAATGGGTGCCATGAATACGGATAAAATATAATAAAATGCAATGAAAGGTCCGCCGAAGTAGCAAATGCACTTATTAAACGCTATCTTACCGCAAATTAAGCATCTAATTGCTAGGAGGGCCATAAAGATATTTCTTTTGCAATACTAGTAACTACACGTAAAACGCATCAGAAGTGCACATAAAGCTTTATCTTTCCCTGTAGTCATTCGCAATTGCATAATCTGAAAAATACACACTCTATAAAAATCCCAGAGTGCTATATCGGTAGCCAGATGTAGTATATCGTTCATATTGTCACTAATGGGTGCCATGAATACGGATTAAATATAATAAAATGCAATGAAACGTCCGCTGAAGTAGCAAATGCACTTATTAAACGCTATCTTACCGCAAATTAAGCATCTAATTGCTAGGAGGGCCATAAAGATATTTCTTTTGCAATACTAGTAACTACACGTAAAACGCACCAGAAGTGCACATAAAGCTTTATGTTTCTCTGTGGTCATTTGCAATTGCGTAATCTGAAAAATACACACCTTATAAAAATCCCAGAGGGCTATATCGGTAGCCAGGTGTGGTATATCGTTCATATTGTCACTAATGGGTGCCATGAATACGGATTAAATATAATAAAATGCAATGAAACGTCCGCTGAAGTAGCAAATGCACTTATTAAACGCTATCTTACCGCAAATTAAGCATCTAATTGCTAGGAGGGCCATAAAGATATTTCTTTTGGTGCCATGAATACGGATAAAATATAATAAAATGCAATGAAAGGTCCGCTGAAGTAGCAAATGCACTTATTAAACGCTATCTTACCGCAAATTAAGCATCTAATTGCTAGGAGGGCCATAAAGATATTTCTTTTGCAATACTAGTAACTACACGTAAAACGCACAAGAAGTGCACATAAAGCTTTATGTTCCCCTGTGGTCATTCGCAATTGCATAATCTGAAAAATACACACTCTATAAAAATCCCAGAGTGCTATATCGTTAGCCAGATGTAGTATGTCGTTCATATCGTCACTAATGGGTGCCATGAATACGGATAAAATATAATAATATGCAATGAAACGTCCGCTGAAGTAGCAAATGCACTTATTAAACGCTATCTTACCGCAAATTAAGCATCTAATTGCTAGGAGGGCCATAAAGATATTTCTTTTGCAATACTAGTAACTACACGTAAAACGCACCAGAAGTGCACATAAAGCTTTATGTTTCCCTGTAGTTATTCGCAATTGCATAATCTGAAAAATACACACTCAAAGCAAAATCCAAGAGTGCTATATCGGTAGCCAGGTGTGGTATATCGTTCATATTGTCACTAATGGGTGCCATGAATACGGATTAAATATAATAAAATGCAATGAAACGTCCGCTGAAGTAGCAAATGCACTTATTAAACGCTATCTTACCGCAAATTAAGCATCTAATTGCTAGGAGGGCCATAAAGATATTTCTTTTGCAATACTAGTAACTACACGTAAAACGCACCAGAAGTGCACATAAAGCTTTATGTTTCTCTGTGGTCATTTGCAATTGCGTAATCTGAAAAATACACACCTTATAAAAATCCCAGAGTGCTATATCGGTAGCCAGGTGTGGTATATCGTTCATATTGTCACTAATGGGTGCCATGAATACGGATTAAATATAATAAAATGCAATGAAACGTCCGCTGAAGTAGCAAATGCACTTATTAAACGCTATCTTACCGCAAATTAAGCATCTAATTGCTAGGAGGGCCATAAAGATATTTCTTTTGCAATACTAGTAACTACACGTAAAACGCACCAGAAGTGCACATAAAGCTTTATCTTTCCCTGTGGTCATTCGCAATTGCATAATCTGAAAAATACACACTCTATAAAAATCCCAGAGTGCTATATCGGTAGCCAGATGTAGTATGTCGTTCATATCGTCACTAATGGGTGCCATGAATACGTATAAAATATAATAAAATGCAATGAAACGTCCGCTGAAGTAGCAAATGCACTTATTAAACGGTATCTTACCGCAAATTAAGCATCTAATTGCTAGAAGGGCCATAAAGATATTTCTTTTGCAATACTAGTAACTACACGTAAAACGCACCAGAAGTGCACATAAAGCTTTATCTTTCCCTGTGGTCATTCGCAATTGCATAATCTGAAAAATACACACTCTATAAAAATCCCAGAGTGCTACATCGGTAGCCAGATGTAGTATATCGTTCATATTGTCACTAATGGGTGCCATGAATACGGATAAAATATAATAAAATGCAATGAAAGGTCCGCCGAAGTAGCAAATGCACTTATTAAACGCTATCTTAAAGCAAATTAAGCATCTAATTGCTAGGAGGGCCATAAAGATATTTCATTTGCAATACTAGTAACTACACGTAAAACGCATCAGAAGTGCACATAAAGCTTTATCTTTCCCTGTAGTCATTCGCAATTGCATAATCTGAAAAATACACACTCTATAAAAATCCCAGAGTGCTATATCGGTAGCCAGATGTAGTATATCGTTCATATTGTCACTAATGGGTGCCATGAATACGGATAAAATATAATAAAATGCAATGAAAGGTCCGCTGAAGTAGCAAATGCACTTATTAAACGCTATCTTACCGCAAATTAAGCATCTAATTGCTAGGAGGGCCATAAAGATATTTCTTTTGCAATACTAGTAACTACACGTAAAACGCACCAGAAGTGCACATAAAGCTTTATGTTTCCCTGTAGTTATTCGCAATTGCATAATCTGAAAAATACACACTTAAAGCAAAATCCAAGAGTGCTATATCGGTAGCCAGGTGTGGTATATCGTTCATTTTGTCACTAATGGGTGCTATGAATACGGATTAAATATAATAAAATGCAATTAAAGGTCCGCTGAAGTAGCAAATGCACTTATTAAACGCTATCTTACCGCAAATTAAGCATCTAATTGCTAGGAGGGCCATAAAGATATTTCTTTTGCAATACTAGTAACTACACGTAAAACGCACCAGAAGTGCACATAAAGCTTTATCTTTCCCTGTGGTCATTCGCAATTGCATAATCTGAAAATTACACACTCTATAAAAATCCCAGAGTGCTATATCGGTAGCCAGATGTAGTATGTCGTTCATATCGTCACTAATGGGTGCCATGAATACGGATAAAATATAATAAAATGCAATGAAACGTCCGCTGAAGTAGCAAATGCACTTATTAAACGGTATCTTACCGCAAATTAAGCATCTAATTGCTAGAAGGGCCATAAAGATGTTTCTTTTGCAATACTAGTAACTACACGTAAAACGCACCAGAAGTGCACATAAAGCTTTATCTTTCCCTGTGGTCATTCGCAATTGCATAATCTGAAAAATACACACTCTATAAAAATCCCAGAGTGCTATATCGGTAGCCAGATGTAGTATATCGTTCATATTGTCAGTAATGGGTGCCATGAATACGGATAATATATAATAAAATGCAATGAAAAGTCCGCTAATGTAACAAATGCACTTATTAAATGCTATCTTACAGCAAATTAAGCATCTAATTGCTAGGAGGGCCATAAAGATATTTCTTTTGCAATACTAGTAACTACACGTAAAACGCATCAGAAGTGCACATAAAGCTTTATGTTTCTCTGTGGTCATTTGCATTTGCATAATCTGAAAAATACACACCCTATAAAAATCCCAGAGTGCTATATCGGTAGCCAGATGTAGTATATCGTTCATATTGTCACTAATGGGTGCCATGAATACGGATAAAATATAATAAAATGCAATGAAAGGTCCGCCGAAGTAGCAAATGCACTTATTAAACGCTATCTTACCGCAAATTAAGCATCTAATTGCTAGGAGGGCCATAAAGATATTTCTTTTGCAATACTAGTAACTACACGTAAAACGCATCAGAAGTGCACATAAAGCTTTATCTTTCCCTGTAGTCATTCGCAATTGCATAATCTGAAAAATACACACTCTATAAAAATCCCAGAGTGCTATATCGGTAGCCAGATGTAGTATATCGTTCATATTGTCACTAATGGGTGCCATGAATACGGATTAAATATAATAAAATGCAATGAAACGTCCGCTGAAATAGCAAATGCACTTATTAAACGCTATCTTACCGCAAATTAAGCATCTAATTGCTAGGAGGGCCATAAAGATATTTCTTTTGCAATACTAGTAACTACACGTAAAACGCACCAGAAGTGCACATAAAGCTTTATGTTTCTCTGTGGTCATTTGCAATTGCGTAATCTGAAAAATACACACCTTATAAAAATCCCAGAGTGCTATATCGGTAGCCAGGTGTGGTATATCGTTCATATTGTCACTAATGGGTGCCATGAATACGGATTAAATATAATAAAATGCAATGAAACGTCCGCTGAAGTAGCAAATGCACTTATTAAACGCTATCTTACCGCAAATTAAGCATCTAATTGCTAGGAGGGCCATAAAGATATTTCTTTTGGTGCCATGAATACGGATAAAATATAATAAAATGCAATGAAAGGTCCGCTGAAGTAGCAAATGCACTTATTAAACGCTATCTTACCGCAAATTAAGCATCTAATTGCTAGGAGGGCCATAAAGATATTTCTTTTGCAATACTAGTAACTACACGTAAAACGCACAAGAAGTGCACATAAAGCTTTATGTTCCCCTGTGGTCATTCGCAATTGCATAATCTGAAAAATACACACTCTATAAAAATCCCAGAGTGCTATATCGTTAGCCAGATGTAGTATGTCGTTCATATCGTCACTAATGGGTGCCATGAATACGGATAAAATATAATAATATGCAATGAAACGTCCGCTGAAGTAGCAAATGCACTTATTAAACGCTATCTTACAGCAAATTAAGCATCTAATTGCTAGGAGGGCCATAAAGATATTTCTTTTGCAATACTAGTAACTACACGTAAAACGCACCAGAAGTGCACATAAAGCTTTATGTTTCCCTGTAGTTATTCGCAATTGCATAATCTGAAAAATACACACTCAAAGCAAAATCCAAGAGTGCTATATCGGTAGCCAGGTGTGGTATATCGTTCATATTGTCACTAATGGGTGCCATGAATACGGATTAAATATAATAAAATGCAATGAAACGTCCGCTGAAGTAGCAAATGCACTTATTAAACGCTATCTTACCGCAAATTAAGCATCTAATTGCTAGGAGGGCCATAAAGATATTTCTTTTGCAATACTAGTAACTACACGTAAAACGCACCAGAAGTGCACATAAAGCTTTATGTTTCTCTGTGGTCATTTGCAATTGCGTAATCTGAAAAATACACACCTTATAAAAATCCCAGAGTGCTATATCGGTAGCCAGGTGTGGTATATCGTTCATATTGTCACTAATGGGTGCCATGAATACGGATTAAATATAATAAAATGCAATGAAACGTACGCTGAAGTAGCAAATGCACTTATTAAACGCTATCTTACCGCAAATTAAGCATCTAATTGCTAGGAGGGCCATAAAGATATTTCTTTTGCAATACTAGTAACTACACGTAAAACGCACCAGAAGTGCACATAAAGCTTTATCTTTCCCTGTGGTCATTCGCAATTGCATAATCTGAAAAATACACACTCTATAAAAATCCCAGAGTGCTATATCGGTAGCCAGATGTAGTATGTCGTTCATATCGTCACTAATGGGTGCCATGAATACGTATAAAATATAATAAAATGCAATGAAACGTCCGCTGAAGTAGCAAATGCACTTATTAAACGGTATCTTACCGCAAATTAAGCATCTAATTGCTAGAAGGGCCATAAAGATATTTCTTTTGCAATACTAGTAACTACACGTAAAACGCACCAGAAGTGCACATAAAGCTTTATCTTTCCCTGTGGTCATTCGCAATTGCATAATCTGAAAAATACACACTTTATAAAAATCCCAGAGTGCTACATCGGTAGCCAGATGTAGTATATCGTTCATATTGTCACTAATGGGTGCCATGAATACGGATAAAATATAATAAAATGCAATGAAAGGTCCGCTGAAGTAGCAAATGCACTTATTAAACGCTATCTTACCGCAAATTAAGCATCTAATTGCTAGGAGGGCCATAAAGATATTTCTTTTGCAATACTAGTAACTACACGTAAAACGCACCAGAAGTGCACATAAAGCTTTATGTTTCCCTGTAGTTATTCGCAATTGCATAATCTGAAAAATACACACTCAAAGCAAAATCCAAGAGTGCTATATCGGTAGCCAGGTGTGGTATATCGTTCATATTGTCACTAATGGGTGCCATGAATACGGATTAAATATAATAAAATGCAATGAAAAGTCCGCTGAAGTAGCAAATGCACTTATTAAACGCTATCTTACCGCAAATTAAGCATCTAATTGCTAGGAGGGCCATAAAGATATTTCTCTTGCAATACTAGTAACTACACGTAAAACGCACCAGAAGTGCACATAAAGCTTTATGTTTCCCTGTGGTCATTCGCAATTGCATAATCTGAAAAATACACACTCTATAAAAATCCCAGAGTGCTATATCGGTAGCCAGATGTACTATGTCGTTCATATCGTCACTAATGGGTGCCATGAATACGGATAAAATATAATAAAATGCAATTAAACGTTCGCTGAAGTAGCAAATGCACTTCTTAAACGCTATCTTACCGCAAATTAAGCATCTAATTGCTAGGAGAGCCATAAAGATATTTCTTTTGCAATACTAGTAACTACACGTAAAACGCACCAGAAGTGCACATAAAGCTTTATGTTTCCCTGTGGTCATTCGCAATTGCATAATCTGAAAAATACACACTCTATAAAAATCCCAGAGTGCTATATCGGTAGCCAGATGTACTATGTCGTTCATATCGTCACTAATGGGTGCCATGAATACGGATAAAATATAATAAAATGCAATGAAACGTTCGCTGAAGTAGCAAATGCTCTTCTTAAACGCTATCTTACCGCAAATTAAGCATCTAATTGCTAGGAGGGCCATAAACATATTTCTCTTGCAATACTAGTAACTACACGTAAAACGCACCAGAAGTGCACATAAAGCTTTATGTTTCCCTGTGGTCATTCGCAATTGCATAATCTGAAAAATACACACTCTATAAAAATCCCAGAGTGCTATATCGGTAGCCAGATGTAGTATGTCGTTCATATCGTCACTAATGGGTGCCACGAATACGGATAAAATATAATAAGATGCAATGAAACGTCGCTGAAGTAGCAAATGCACTTATTAAACGCTATCTTACCGCAAATTAAGCATCTAATTGCTAGGAGAGCCATAAAGATATTTCTTTTGCAATACCAGTAACTACACGTAAAACGCACCAGAAGTGCACATAAAGCTTTATCTTTCCCTGTGGTCATTCGCAATTGCATAATCTGAAAAATACACACTCTATAAAAATCCCAGAGTGCTATATCGGTAGCCAGATGTAGTATATCGTTCATATTGTCACTAATGGGTGCCATGAATACGGATGATATATAATAAAATGCAATGAAAAGTCCGCTAAAGTAGCAAATGCACTAATTAAATGCTATCTTACTGCAAATTAAGCATCTAATTGCTAGGAGGGCCATATAGATATTTCTTTTGCAATACTAGTACCTACACGTAAAACGCAACAGAAGTGCACATAAAGATTTATCTTTCCCTGTAGTTATTCGCAATTGCATAATCTGAAAAATACACATTCAAAGCAAAATCCAAGAGTGCTATATCGGTAGCCAGGTGTGGTATATCGTTCATTTTGTCACTAATGGGTGCTATGAATACGGATAAAATATAATAAAATGCAATTAAAGGTCCGCTGAAGTAGCAAATGCACTTATTAAACGCTATCTTACCGCAAATTAAGCATCTAATTGCTAGGAGGTCCATAAAGATATTTCTTTTGCAATACTAGTACCTACACGTAAAACGCACCAGAAGTGCACATAAAGCTTTATGTTTCGCTATAGTTATTCGCAATTGCATAATCTGAAAAATACACATTCAAAGCAAAATCCAAGAGTGCTATATCGGTAGCCAGGTGTGGTATATCGTTCATTTCGTCACTAATGGGTGCCATGAATACGGATTAAATATAATAAAATGCAATGAAACGTCCGCTGAAGTAGCAAATGCACTTATTAAACGCTATCTTACCGCAAATTAAGCATCTAATTGCTAGGAGGGCCATAAAGATATTTCTTTTGCAATACTGTAACTACACGTAAAACGCACCAGAAGTGCACATAAAGCTTTATGTTTCCCTGTGGTCATTCGCAATTGCATAATCTGAAAAATACACACTCTATAAAAATCCCAGAGTGCTATATCGGTAGCCAGATGTACTATGTCGTTCATATCGTCACTAATGGGTGCCATGAATACGGATAAAATATAATAAAATGCAATGAAACGTTCGCTGAAGTAGCAAATGCACTTCTTAAACGCTATCTTACCGCAACTTAAGCATCTAATTGCTAGGAGGGCCATAAACATATTTCTCTTGCAATACTAATAACTACACGTAAAACGCACCAGAAGTGCACATAAAGCTTTATGTTTCCCCGTGGTCATTCGCAATTGCATAATCTGAAAAATACACACTCTATAAAAATCCCAGAGTGCTATATCGGTAGCCAGATGTAGTATGTCGTTCATATCGTCACTAATGGGTGCCACGAATACGGATAAAATATAATAAGATGCAATGAAACGTCGCTGAAGTAGCAAATGCACTTATTAAACGCTATCTTACCGCAAATTAAGCATCTAATTGCTAGGAGAGCCATAAAGATATTTCTTTTGCAATACCAGTAACTACACGTAAAACGCATCAGAAGTGCACATAAAGCTTTATCTTTCCCTGTGGTCATTCGCAATTGCATAATCTGAAAAATACACACTCTATAAAAATCCCAGAGTGCTATATCGGTAGCCAGATGTAGTATATCGTTCATATTGTCACTAATGGGTGCCATGAATACGGATGATATATAATAAAATGCAATGAAAAGTCCGCTAAAGTAGCAAATGCACTTATTAAATGCTATCTTACTGCAAATTAAGCATCTAATTGCTAGGAGGGCCATATAGATATTTCTTTTGCAATACTAGTACCTACACGTAAAACGCAACAGAAGTGCACATAAAGATTTATCTTTCCCTGTAGTTATTCGCAATTGCATAATCTGAAAAATACACATTCAAAGCAAAATCCAAGAGTGCTATATCGGTAGCCAGGTGTGGTATATCGTTCATTTTGTCACTAATGGGTGCCATGAATACGGATAAAATATAATAAAATGCAATGAAAGGTCCGCTGAAGTAGCAAATGCACTTATTAAACGCTATCTTACCGCAAATTAAGCATCTAATTGCTAGGAGGGCCATAAAGATATTTCTTTTGCAATACTAGTAACTACACGTAAAACGCACCAGAAGTGCACATAAAGCTTTATGTTTCCCTGTGGTCATTCGCAATTGCATAATCTGAAAAATACACACTCAAAGCAAAATCCAAGAGTGCTATATCGGTAGCCAGGTGTGGTATATCGTTCATATTGTCACTAATGGGTGCCGTGAATACGGATTAAATATAATAAAATGCAATGAAAAGTCCGCTGAAGTAGCAAATGCACTTATTAAATGCTATCTTACCGCAAATTAAGCATCTAATTGCTAGGAGGGCCATAAAGATATTTCTCTTGCAATACTAGTAACTACACGTAAAACGCACCAGAAGTGCACATAAAGCTTTATGTTTCCCTGTGGTCATTCGCAATTGCATAATCTGAAAAATACACACTCTATAAAAATCCCAGAGTGCTATATCGGTAGCCAGATGTACTATGTCGTTCATATCGTCACTAATGGGTGCCATGAATACGGATAAAATATAATAAAATGCAATGAAACGTTCGCTGAAGTAGCAAATGCACTTCTTAAACGCTATCTTACCGCAAATTAAGCATCTAATTGCTAGGAGAGCCATAAAGATATTTCTTTTGCAATACTAGTAACTACACGTAAAACGCACCAGAAGTGCACATAAAGCTTTATGTTTCCCTGTGGTCATTCGCAATTGCATAATCTGAAAAATACACACTCTATAAAAATCCCAGAGTGCTATATCGGTGGCCAGATGTACTATGTCGTTCATATCGTCACTAATGGGTGCCATGAATACGGATTAAATATAATAAAATGCAATGAAACGTTCGCTGAAGTAGCAAATGCACTTCTTAAACGCTATCTTACCGCAAATTAAGCATCTAATTGCTAGGAGAGCCATAAAGATATTTCTTTTGCAATACTAGTAACTACACGTAAAACGCACCAGAAGTGCACATAAAGCTTTATGTTTCCCTGTAGTTATTCGCAATTGCATAATCTGAAAAATACACACTCAAAGCAAAATCCAAGAGTGCTATATCGGTAGCCAGGTGTGGTATATCGTTCATATTGTCACTAATGGGTGCCGTGAATACGGATTAAATATAATAAAATGCAATGAAAAGTCCGCTGAAGTAGCAAATGCACTTATTAAATGCTATCTTACCGCAAATTAAGCATCTAATTGCTAGGAGGGCCATAAAGATATTTCTCTTGCAATACTAGTAACTACACGTAAAACGCACCAGAAGTGCACATAAAGCTTTATGTTTCCCTGTGGTCATTCGCAATTGCATAATCTGAAAAATACACACTCTATAAAAATCCCAGAGTGCTATATCGGTAGCCAGATGTACTATGTCGTTCATATCGTCACTAATGGGTGCCATGAATACGGATAAAATATAATAAAATGCAATGAAACGTTCGCTGAAGTAGCAAATGCACTTCTTAAACGCTATCTTACCGCAAATTAAGCATCTAATTGCTAGGAGAGCCATAAAGATATTTCTTTTTTAGACGACCACGTATGAAAGTAACATTATCGCGACAGCAGCCTACTACAGAAAGTTGACAATTTCATACACTAGCACGATATTATATCGTGCTAGTCATATCGTAACGGCACAAAGTTATTCACATCACGGCCTGCTTAATTGTGTGACAAACGTCACTTTGACGTTTGTCACACAATTAAGCAGACCTTGATTCAAATAATACAGAGTACAGACGCTTTTGCTTTATTCGTTGCTATGCTTCCAACAAGCTCTAATTTTTTTATAATTGTACCAATAATAATATAACGATCAATTTTGCAAACGAAATAAAAACAATTCTTAAAAATAGAATTTACTTTGAGTGGTCGTCTTAAAAATAGTGTTCATAACTCGCCCGAAAGTGCAAATATCTGTGCTCGTGTTTTAGATCCACTCGGGCTTCGCTTCGCTACGCCCTCGTTTGTCTAATCAACACTCGCACGATATTTGCTACTTTCGACGCTTGTCATGAAAATAACTATTGCAATACTAGTAACTACACGTAAAACGCACCAGAAGTGCACATAAAGCTTTATGTTTCCCTGTGGTCATTCGCAATTGCATAATCTGAAAAATACACACTCTATAAAAATCCCAGAGTGCTATATCGGTGGCCAGATGTACTATGTCGTTCATATCGTCACTAATGGGTGCCATGAATACGGATTAAATATAATAAAATGCAATGAAAGGTCCGCTGAAGTAGCAAATGCACTTATTAAACGCTATCTTACCGCAAATTAAGCATCTAATTGCTAGGAGGGCCATAAAGATATTTCTTTGCAATACTAGTAACTACACGTAAAACGCACCAGAAGTGCACATAAAGCTTTATGTTTCCCTGTAGTTATTCGCAATTGCATAATCTGAAAAATACACACTCAAAGCAAAATCCAAGAGTGCTATATCGGTAGCCAGGTGTGGTATATCGTTCATATTGTCACTAATGGGTGCCATGAATACGGATTAAATATAATAAAATGCAATGAAAAGTCCGCTGAAGTAGCAAATGCACTTATTAAACGCTATCTTACCGCAAATTAAGCATCTAATTGCTAGGAGGGCCATAAAGATATTTCTCTTGCAATACTAGTAACTACACGTAAAACGCACCAGAAGTGCACATAAAGCTTTATGTTTCCCTGTGGTCATTCGCAATTGCATAATCTGAAAAATACACACTCTATAAAAATCCCAGAGTGCTATATCGGTAGCCAGATGTACTATGTCGTTCATATCGTCACTAATGGGTGCCATGAATACGGATAAAATATAATAAAATGCAATGAAACGTTCGCTGAAGTAGCAAATGCACTTCTTAAACGCTATCTTACCGCAAATTAAGCATCTAATTGCTAGGAGAGCCATAAAGATATTTCTTTTGCAATACTAGTAACTACACGTAAAACGCACCAGAAGTGCACCTAAAGCTTTATGTTTCCCTGTGGTCATTCGCAATTGCATAATCTGAAAAATACACACTCTATAAAAATCCCAGAGTGCTATATCGGTAGCCAGATGTACTATGTCGTTCATATCGTCACTAATGGGTGCCATGAATACGGATAAAATATAATAAAATGCAATGAAACGTTCGCTGAAGTAGCAAATGCACTTCTTAAACGCTATCTTACCGCAAATTAAGCATCTAATTGCTAGGAGGGCCATAAACATATTTCTCTTGCAATACTAGTAACTACACGTAAAACGCACCAGAAGTGCACATAAAGCTTTATGTTTCCCTGTGGTCATTCGCAATTGCATAATCTGAAAAATACACACTCTATAAAAATCCCAGAGTGCTATATCGGTAGCCAGATGTAGTATGTCGTTCATATCGTCACTAATGGGTGCCACGAATACGGATAAAATATAATAAGATGCAATGAAACGTCGCTGAAGTAGCAAATGCACTTATTAAACGCTATCTTACCGCAAATTAAGCATCTAATTGCTAGGAGAGCCATAAAGATATTTCTTTTGCAATACCAGTAACTACACGTAAAACGCACCAGAAGTGCACATAAAGCTTTATCTTTCCCTGTGGTCATTCGCAATTGCATAATCTGAAAAATACACACTCTATAAAAATCCCAGAGTGCTATATCGGTAGCCAGATGTAGTATATCGTTCATATTGTCACTAATGGGTGCCATGAATACGGATGATATATAATAAAATGCAATTAAAGGTCCGCTGAAGTAGCAAATGCACTTATTAAACGCTATCTTACCGCAAATTAAGCATCTAATTGCTAGGAGGGCCATTAAGATATTTCTTTGGCAATACTAGTAACTACACGTAAAACGCACAAGAAGTGCACATAAAGTTTTATGTTCCCCTGTGGTCATTCGCAATTGCATAATCTGAAAGATACACACTCTATAAAAATCCCAGAGTGCTATATCGGTAGCCAGATGTAGTATATCGTTCATATTGTCACTAATGGGTGCCATGAATACGGATAATATATAATAGAATGCAATGAAAAGTACGCTAAAGTAGCAAATGCACTTATTAAATGCTATCTTACCGCAAATTAGGCATCTAATTGCTACGAGGGCCATATAGATATTTCTTTTGCAATACTAGTACCTACACGTAAAACGCACCAGAAGTGCACATAAAGCTTTATGTTTCTCTGTGGTCATTTGCAATTGCATAATCTGAAAAATACACACCCTATAAAAATCCCAGAGTGCTATATCGGTAGCCAGATGTAGTATATCGTTCATATTGTCACTAATGGGTGCCATGAATACGGATAAAATATAATAAAATGCAATGAAAGGTCCGCTGAAGTAGCAAATGCACTTATTAAACGCTATCTTACCGCAAATTAAGCATCTAATTGCTAGGAGGGCCATAAAGATATTTCTTTTGCAATACTAGTAACTACACGTAAAACGCACCAGAAGTGCACATAAAACTTTATGTTTCCCTGTGGTCATTCGCAATTGCATAATCTGAAAAATACACACTCTATAAAAATCCCAGAGTGCTATATCGGTAGCCAGATGTAGTATATCGTTCATATTGTCACTAATGGGTGCCATGAATACGGATAAAATATAATAAAATGCAATGAAAGGTCCGCTGAAGTAGCAAATGCACTTATTAAACGCTATCTTACCGCAAATTAAGCATCTAATTGCTAGGAGGGCCATAAAGATATTTCTTTTGCAATACTAGTAACTACACGTAAACCGCACCAGAAGTGCACATAAAGCTTTATGTTTCCCTGTAGTTATTCGCAATTGCATAATCTGAAAAATACACACTCAAAGCAAAATCCCAGAGTGCTATATCGGTAGCCAGATGTAGTATATCGTTCATATCGTCACTAATGGGTGCCATGAATACGGATAAAATATAATAAAATGCAATGAAACGTCCGCTGAAGTAGCAAATGCACTTATTAAACGCTATCTTACCGCAAATTAAGCATCTAATTGCTAATAGGGCCATAAAGATATTTCTCTTGCAATACTAGTAACTACACGTAAAACGCACCAGAAGTGCACATAAAGCTTTATGTTTCCCTGTGGTCATTCGCAATTGCATAATCTGAAAAATACACACTCTATAAAAATCCCAGAGTGCTATATTGGTAGCCAGATGTAGTATGTCGTTCATATTGTCACTAATGGGTGCCATGAATACGGATAATATATAATAAAATGCAATGAAGAGTCCGCTAAAGTAGCAAATGCACTTTTTAAATGCTATCTTACCGCAAATTAAGCATCTAATTGCTAGGAGGGCCATATAGATATTTCTCTTGCAATACTAGTAACTACACGTAAAACGCACCAGAAGTGCACATAAAGCTTTATGTTTCCCTGTAGTTATTCACAATTGCATAATCTGAAAAATACACACCCTATAAAAATCCCAGAGTGCTATATCGGTAGCCAGATGTAGTATGTCGTTCATATTGTCACTAATGGGTGCCATGAATACGGATAAAATATAATAAAATGCAATGAAACGTCCGCTGAAGTAGCAAATGTACTTATTAAACGCTATCTTACCGCAAATTAAGCATCTAATTGCAAGGAGGGCCATAAAGATATTTCCTTTGCAATACTAGTAACTACACGTAAAAGGCACCAGAAGTGCACATAAGGCTTTATCTTTCCCTGTGGTCATTCGCAATTGCATAATCTGAAAAATACACACTCTATAAAAATCCCAGAGTGCTATATCGGTAGCCAGATGTAGTATGTCGTTCATATCGTCACTAATGGGTGCCATGAATACGGATAAAATATAATAAAATGCAATGAAACGTCCGCTGAAGTAGCAAATGCACTTATTAAACGCTATCTTAACGCAAATTAAGCATCTAATTGCTAGGAGGGCCATAAAGATATTTCTCTTGCAATACTAGTAACTACACGTAAAACGCACCAGAAGTGCACATAAAGCTTTATCTTTCCCTGTGGTCATTCGCAATTGCATAATCTGAAAAATACACACTCTATAAAAATCCCAGAGTGCTATATTGGTAGCCAGATGTAGTATGTCGTTCATATTGTCACTAATGGGTGCCATGAATACGGATAATATATAATAAAATGCAATGAAAAGCCCGCTAAAGTAGCAAATGCACTTATTAAATGCTATCTTACGGCAAATTAAGCATCTAATTGCTAGGAGGGCCATACAGATATTTCTTTTGCAATACTAGTACCTACACGTAAAACGCACCAGAAGTGCACATAAAGCTTTATGTTTCCCTGTGGTCATTCGCAATTGCATAATCTGAAAAATACACACTCTATAAAAATCCCAGAGTGCTATATCGGTAGCCAGATGTAGTATGTCGTTCATATTGTCACTAATGGGTGCCATGAATACGGATAAAATATAATAAAATGCAATGAAACGTTCGCTGAAGTAGCAAATGCACTTATTAAACGCTATCTTATCGCAAATTAAGCATCTAATTGCTAGGAGGGCCATAAAGATATTTCTTTTGCAATACTAGTAACTACACGTAAAAGGCACCAGAAGTGCACATAAAGCTTTATCTTTCCCTGTGGTCATTCGCAATTGCATAATCTGAAAAATACACACTCTATAAAAATCCCAGAGTGCTATATCGGTAGCCAGATGTAGTAAGTCGTTCATATTGTCACTAATGGGTGCCATGAATACGGATAATATATAATAAAATGAAATGAAAAGTCCGCTAAAGTAGCAAATGCACTTATTAAATGCTATCTTACCGCAAATTAAGCATCTAATTGCTAGGAGGGCCACATAGATATTTCTCTTGCAATACTAGTAACTACACGTAAAACGCACCAGAAGTGCACATAAAGCTTTATGTTTCCCTGTAGTTATTCACAATTGCATAATCTGAAAAATACACACCCTATAAAAATCCCAGAGTGCTATATCGGTAGCCAGATGTAGTATGACGTTCATATCGTCACAAATGGGTGCCATGAATACGGATAATATATAATAAAATGCAATGAAAAGTCCGCTAAAGTAGCAAATGCACTTATTAAATGCTATCTTACCGCAAATTAAGCATCTAATTGCTAGGAGGGCCACATAGATATTTCTCTTGCAATACTAGTAACTACACGTAAAACGCACCAGAAGTGCACATAAAGCTTTATGTTTCCCTGTAGTTATTCACAATTGCATAATCTGAAAAATACACACCCTATAAAAATCCCAGAGTGCTATATCGGTAGCCAGATGTAGTATGTCGTTCATATTGTCACTAATGGGTGCCATGAATACGGATAAAATATAATAAAATGCAATGAAACGTCCGCTGAAGTAGCAAATGCACTTATTAAACGCTATCTTACCGCAAATTAAGCATCTAATTGCTAGGAGGGCCATAAAGATATTTCTTTTGCAATACTAGTAACTACACGTAAAAGGCACCAGAAGTGCACATAAAGCTTTATCTTTCCCTGTGGTCATTCGCAATTGCATAATCTGAAAAATACACACTCTATAAAAATCCCAGAGTGCTATATCGGTAGCCAGATGTAGTATGTCGTTCATATTGTCACTAATGGGTGCCATGAATACGGATAATATATAATAAAATGCAATGAAAACTCCGCTAAAGTAGCAAATGCACTTATTAAATGCTATCTTACCGCAAATTAAGCATCTAATTGCTAGGAGGGCCATAAAGATATTTCTCTTGCAATACTAGTAACTACACGTAAAACGCACCAGAAGTGCACATAAAGCTTGTTAAGTCATTTTGCTGTTTCAGATGCTTAATTGCATTTCACGCCGTTAGTTAGGTCATTTTGGTATTTTAAATAGTCGCCTAGGCTTTAGAGCAGCGTGCCCGTATGCTAAGCCCTTTTAGCTCTTTATTTGGCTCCATCGCCTAATTCCAGAATCACGATTTCGCACATATTTAGCCCCAAAAGCAGTATTTGTCGTCGGTTGGAGCTCTCCTCTGATGGCGTTTTTCTGAATTCTGAATAGCACGCTGTGGCGGCGTGATACCAGCGTGGCCCGCATTGGTTTGTTTCATTTAGCACGCTGTGGCGGCGTGATACCAGCGTGGCCCGCATTGGTTGGTTTCATTTCATCGCCTTGCGATTCGCTGTGGTTTAGTCACGTGAGGACGCGGCCAAGGTGACCTTTGCGAACGCTTCCCTCTGGGGCATTCAGCCGAGAGCCGTCGAACGAACAAGAGGTCGCAGAGGTTGTGCTTTCGTGCGGCGCTTCCGCCCTTGGCGGGGGCGTCAGCCCTTTTCCCGTCGAGTGCTGTTTCAGCGACTTTGTGATATACTGTTTCGCCTTAAGTGGCAGTCGTCCGGAGCCCATTGCAGAGAGCGCTTGTGTGGTGGTTGGGAGTCGGAATTTGTCGAGTGGTCTTCGGCGTAACGTGGGTGTTTTTGGAGCCCAGTTCCTGCTACTGTTAGTGAGGGGTCGTGCCCCCTTCATCTCGACCTACGAGGATTTGGTTCAGCAGAACGAGTGAGGCCCCCATTCTTTTCGTCGTCCCGTTGTACGCGTCCTGACGCGTCTCCCGTCGCCATTGAGGCGGTTATGCATTCACCCCCTTTCGCCGTTGTAACACCGAAGGTACCTACCACCTACGATTGCAGCTCGTCGCAACTCAACTGTACCAGGCTCCCTCGCCGCCTACGCATTAAGGTATGTGCCTTTAACCTGATTACCGCTGTGAACGCGAGTGTTACTTATTACTACTCATTACTGCGCTAGTGTATTCATTCAGACTTGCAGACTGTTCATGCCGTGAAGGCTAATGTAAATCGTCGCTGCCCTTGCATAAGGCAACGTGTATCTTTGTACCTACTCATTACTACGCTAGTGTATTCATTCAGACTTGCAGACTGTTCATGCCGTGAAGGCTAATGTAAATCGTCGCTGCCCGCCGTATAAGGCCACGTACATGTTTGTACTTGTTACTACCCATTATTGCTGTTCACTAATGTTCAACATCTGTCGTTAAGTTTAGAGCGCGCGTGCCAGCTGGTGCCCTTAATTATAGATTAAGGTTAGATACAGGGCGACGCATTCTGCTACCCCATTGTAACCCGAAGTTAAATATATGATTGGTTAGTTAAGGGAACTATTGTTTGTTTCGGCTTGTGCATGTTCTGTTACAGATAGACGCCCCTTTATTGTACGAACTATTGTACGACGGAACGAGGAAGCTGTGAGCGTGCAGGTGAGCGAGACAGCTGCGTAGTCGTGGACAGATGGACACCTAATCACAATCCTTGCTTAAGGCAATCCCGAAATTGTCATTTGACCTTGCAACTCTTGAGTAAGCTTATTGGCGGAGTATCTTTTGCATGCTTCGCTCCCGTCTAACCGTCCAGGCCCGGTTAGCCGGGTTAAGACAGGCTTGGTGGCGCCCTCATAATTTCGACATACCCTGTATATATTATGCCACAACGCGCTTGCCCAGAACGTATCGTGTGACTCACGCCCGACTCCCTGAGCGTTCCAGCCGTGGCCTATTAGCCTATTTCGAACCGATTTCAGGGCAAGTGTGCCAGTTTTCCAGGACTGATTCAGTGGTGCGATGCTCACCTTGGGTGGGTGTCGTAAAGTTCTTTTAATACCGTAACAGGCTAATTTTGGCTTCCCAACGTGTGGGCCTGTTCTTTTCTGATATTCGTCTTCTCGTCAAGCCCCTTCGTTGTGCGTCTTAATTTTGGTTCCCTAACGTGGGGTTTTGTCTGTTTGGTTTTGTCGTCAAGCCACCCGTTGTGCCTTAATTTTGGCTATTCCAACGTTTGGAGCCTATTGGTGCACGACAACGCTCGACCTCATTTTGGGGTTTTCTTTTTTTTGCGTTGTGTGTCTTAATTTTGTCGCTCAACGCGGGGCTTTTCAGGCCTTTCTGGCTTTGCTTTGCCTAGCCTTGTTGTGTCATTTATATCGTTGTCACAAATGTTTTTTTTTCGTCATTTCGAAGTGGTATGGACTGGCAAACCGTTTTTTTTCTTAGTAGAATATTTTACCGAGCTTCTTTTCTTGTTTTCTATTTGTCTTTTCCTGTTTTCTTCTGTTTTCTATATGTCTTTTCTTGTCTTTTCCTGTTCTTAGTTTATTTTCATTAGTTTTCTTGACCGTGTATATGTTTTTTCTTAGTTGTCATTTGTCTTTACGTTTCTTTTCTTGTTTTCTATATGTTTTTTTCTTGTCTTTTCTTATTTTCTATTTGTAGTTTTGTGTTTTGTTGTTGTTTATCGCCTTTTTGAGTTTTCTTTTTGTGTTTTTTTATGTCTTTTCATATTTTGAGTATCTTTTTCGTCATTTTTACCGTCGTTTCTTGTTTTTCTTAGCCAGTTCATACTACCGTTGCATTTAGTGCAGATTTTATCCCGTATTAGTCGGATTTAGTACCAGATGTTGTTGAGTGAAGGTACCGACCTTGTTTTTTTAAGTCTTTTCGAAGGCTTAGTTGGGAGTTTCGATTCCCTGTCGTTTACATTGTTTAGCCTTGGGCTAAGTTGACACTTTTGTTGTACCGAACTGACGTTTATCGATTTTGACGTTCACGTTAGCGAGGTTTATCGATTTTGACGTTGATCATTACCGATTTTGACAATTTTTTTTTTGCTATCGTTTGGTGTTGTACCGAGTTGATTTTTGGTGAACAGGTTGGAATTCATTTTCACCTTCATTACCGTGTCTTGGTTTGTTGATAAGTTTTGGTGTGCTGTTGGTGTGCTTGGGGAGATTCGCTCGTGCGGTTATTACGTCCCTCAGGCCATCTTCTTAGTTGGTTTGGTGTAGTTATTTTCGTTGGCCTTTATCTCATACTCATTATTATCATGTATCGCCCAACCTGGTTTACCGACTTCTTCGTGGACACCCCTAACAGTCATAGTAGTGTTTTGTACACTTTCCGGTAGTATTTAACGAGTCTTTACCGCTGGTCGGAATGCTTCGTATTTGTTGACGTTTTGTTGTCATTTACCGTACCCTTTTTGTCTGATGACGTCATGTTGTCAAGTATCGTGTTCTTTGTGAACAGTTTCGTTGAAGCTTCTGAGCTTTGTGTGGCAGTAATGCGCTGCTGTTCGCATGAGGCCTCTTTGGTATTCAAGTTTTCAAGTATTAAGTATTTAAAGATTTTTGACTTTTTTTTTGTAGTGATGCCCTGTTGTTTTCGTGGCCTAACGCTCTTTTACCGTACCGTTGGCCGTCGCCATTTTCAACCACCTGTGTGGGATTACATAAAGAGAGCGTGTTTCTGGTCATTTTGTTTCGTGCGGACCCTGTCGTCGTAAGGTAGTCCCTTTGGGCCGCATGGAGTTCTGAAAAGGATTTATTGGGCATGCGTCATCGAACGCCTACACCCTTGGAGACTTGGTTCTTCCGGATTTTCTTTTGGTGTTCGGTGTTGGAGTCACTTTCGAGCTCGCGCTTTGCGGTTTAATAGTCGACTTGGCTCCGGCATCGGCATTGATTGAGGATTTCGGTGGACTGAGTTTTTCCTATTACTGATTATGACTATTTTTGACAGTTTCTGTCACAACCATTTCCCTTTTTTTTTGGTGGTTCATCCTCTTCTCTTGGGTACTCATACCAGTTGTGGGATCCACACAATGCGCCGATCTCGTGACGCGCAGCGTGCCCTCTTCAGGTAACCCTTGGGTGGGACTTTGGACTTCCATTTCTATACCCCCCCCCCTCCCTGTGTTCTTTTGGAACGGTTGGTCGGAAGTGTCCACAGGTGTAAGACTTGTTTTTTTTTACCCGATTTTGACACAAATTTACGTATTTTCTACTGGCGTATCCAGTCTTTCTTCTTCCTCTTCTCTCTTCCCACCTTTGCACCCTATCTGGTCGCCAGTGTGCGTAATCCCTTTGGGGGTGCACTCTATCGTATCGAATGTTTCTTTTGTTTTGTTCGTTTTTCGTTGTTGCGTTTTCGTTTGAGTTCTCGTTACGTTGTCGCAAAATGCCTCGTTGTTTTTTAAGAGACTTCGGGGAACTCTCTTTCAAGTAAGGGGAGTGTTAAGTCATTTTGCTGTTTCAGATGCTTAATTGCATTTCACGCCGTTAGTTAGGTCATTTTGGTATTTTAAATAGTCGCCTAGGCTTTAGAGCAGCGTGCCCGTATGCTAAGCCCTTTTAGCTCTTTATTTGGCTCCATCGCCTAATTCCAGAATCACGATTTCGCACATATTTAGCCCCAAAAGCAGTATTTGTCGTCGGTTGGAGCTCTCCTCTGATGGCGTTTTTCTGAATTCTGAATAGCACGCTGTGGCGGCGTGATACCAGCGTGGCCCGCATTGGTTTGTTTCATTTAGCACGCTGTGGCGGCGTGATACCAGCGTGGCCCGCATTGGTTGGTTTCATTTCATCGCCTTGCGATTCGCTGTGGTTTAGTCACGTGAGGACGCGGCCAAGGTGACCTTTGCGAACGCTTCCCTCTGGGGCATTCAGCCGAGAGCCGTCGAACGAACAAGAGGTCGCAGAGGTTGTGCTTTCGTGCGGCGCTTCCGCCCTTGGCGGGGGCGTCAGCCCTTTTCCCGTCGAGTGCTGTTTCAGCGACTTTGTGATATACTGTTTCGCCTTAAGTGGCAGTCGTCCGGAGCCCATTGCAGAGAGCGCTTGTGTGGTGGTTGGGAGTCGGAATTTGTCGAGTGGTCTTCGGCGTAACGTGGGTGTTTTTGGAGCCCAGTTCCTGCTACTGTTAGTGAGGGGTCGTGCCCCCTTCATCTCGACCTACGAGGATTTGGTTCAGCAGAACGAGTGAGGCCCCCATTCTTTTCGTCGTCCCGTTGTACGCGTCCTGACGCGTCTCCCGTCGCCATTGAGGCGGTTATGCATTCACCCCCTTTCGCCGTTGTAACACCGAAGGTACCTACCACCTACGATTGCAGCTCGTCGCAACTCAACTGTACCAGGCTCCCTCGCCGCCTACGCATTAAGGTATGTGCCTTTAACCTGATTACCGCTGTGAACGCGAGTGTTACTTATTACTACTCATTACTGCGCTAGTGTATTCATTCAGACTTGCAGACTGTTCATGCCGTGAAGGCTAATGTAAATCGTCGCTGCCCTTGCATAAGGCAACGTGTATCTTTGTACCTACTCATTACTACGCTAGTGTATTCATTCAGACTTGCAGACTGTTCATGCCGTGAAGGCTAATGTAAATCGTCGCTGCCCGCCGTATAAGGCCACGTACATGTTTGTACTTGTTACTACCCATTATTGCTGTTCACTAATGTTCAACATCTGTCGTTAAGTTTAGAGCGCGCGTGCCAGCTGGTGCCCTTAATTATAGATTAAGGTTAGATACAGGGCGACGCATTCTGCTACCCCATTGTAACCCGAAGTTAAATATATGATTGGTTAGTTAAGGGAACTATTGTTTGTTCCGGCTTGTGCATGTTCTGTTACAGATAGACGCCCCTTTATTGTACGAACTATTGTACGACGGAACGAGGAAGCTGTGAGCGTGCAGGTGAGCGAGACAGCTGCGTAGTCGTGGACAGATTGACACCTAATCACAATCCTTGCTTAAGGCAATCCCGAAATTGTCATTTGACCTTGCAACTCTTGAGTAAGCTTATTGGCGGAGTATCTTTTGCATGCTTCGCTCCCGTCTAACCGTCCAGGCCCGGTTAGCCGGGTTAAGACAGGCTTGGTGGCGCCCTCATAATTTCGACATACCCTGTATATATTATGCCACAACGCGCTTGCCCAGAACGTATCGTGTGACTCACGCCCGACTCCCTGAGCGTTCCAGCCGTGGCCTATTAGCCTATTTCGAACCGATTTCAGGGCAAGTGTGCCAGTTTTCCAGGACTGATTCAGTGGTGCGATGCTCACCTTGGGTGGGTGTCGTAAAGTTCTTTTAATACCGTAACAGGCTAATTTTGGCTTCCCAACGTGTGGGCCTGTTCTTTTCTGATATTCGTCTTCTCGTCAAGCCCCTTCGTTGTGCGTCTTAATTTTGGTTCCCTAACGTGGGGTTTTGTCTGTTTGGTTTTGTCGTCAAGCCACCCGTTGTGCCTTAATTTTGGCTATTCCAACGTTTGGAGCCTATTGGTGCACGACAACGCTCGACCTCATTTTGGGGTTTTCTTTTTTTTGCGTTGTGTGTCTTAATTTTGTCGCTCAACGCGGGGCTTTTCAGGCCTTTCTGGCTTTGCTTTGCCTAGCCTTGTTGTGTCATTTATATCGTTGTCACAAATGTTTTTTTTTCGTCATTTCGAAGTGGTATGGACTGGCAAACCGTTTTTTTTCTTAGTAGAATATTTTACCGAGCTTCTTTTCTTGTTTTCTATTTGTCTTTTCCTGTTTTCTTCTGTTTTCTATATGTCTTTTCTTGTCTTTTCCTGTTCTTAGTTTATTTTCATTAGTTTTCTTGACCGTGTATATGTTTTTTCTTAGTTGTCATTTGTCTTTACGTTTCTTTTCTTGTTTTCTATATGTTTTTTTCTTGTCTTTTCTTATTTTCTATTTGTAGTTTTGTGTTTTGTTGTTGTTTATCGCCTTTTTGAGTTTTCTTTTTGTGTTTTTTTATGTCTTTTCATATTTTGAGTATCTTTTTCGTCATTTTTACCGTCGTTTCTTGTTTTTCTTAGCCAGTTCATACTACCGAGATCTCTCGTTGCATTTAGTGCAGATTTTATCCCGTATTAGTCGGATTTAGTACCAGATGTTGTTGAGTGAAGGTACCGACCTTGTTTTTTTAAGTCTTTTCGAAGGCTTAGTTGGGAGTTTCGATTCCCTGTCGTTTACATTGTTTAGCCTTGGGCTAAGTTGACACTTTTGTTGTACCGAACTGACGTTTATCGATTTTGACGTTCACGTTAGCGAGGGTTTATCGATTTTGACGTTGATCATTACCGATTTTGACAATTTTTTTTTGCTATCGTTTGGTGTTGTACCGAGTTGATTTTGGTGAACAGGTTGGAATTCATTTTCACCTTCATTACCGTGTCTTGGTTTGTTGATAAGTTTTGGTGTGCTGTTGGTGTGCTTGGGGAGATTCGCTCGTGCGGTTATTACGTCCCTCAGACCATCTTCTTAGTTGGTTTGGTGTAGTTATTTTCGTTGGCCTTTATCTCATACTCATTATTATCATGTATCGCCCAACCTGGTTTACCGACTTCTTCGTGGACACCCCTAACAGTCATAGTAGTGTTTTGTACACTTTCCGGTAGTATTTAACGAGTCTTTACCGCTGGTCGGAATGCTTCGTATTTGTTGACGTTTTGTTGTCATTTACCGTACCCTTTTTGTCTGATGACGTCATGTTGTCAAGTATCGTGTTCTTTGTGAACAGTTTCGTTGAAGCTTCTGAGCTTTGTGTGGCAGTAATGCGCTGCTGTTCGCATGAGGCCTCTTTGGTATTCAAGTTTTCAAGTATTAAGTATTTAAAGATTTTTGACTTTTTTTTTGTAGTGATGCCCTGTTGTTTTCGTGGCCTAACGCTCTTTTACCGTACCGTTGGCCGTCGCCATTTTCAACCACCTGTGTGGGATTACATAAAGAGAGCGTGTTTCTGGTCATTTTGTTTCGTGCGGACCCTGTCGTCGTAAGGTAGTCCCTTTGGGCCGCATGGAGTTCTGAAAAGGATTTATTGGGCATGCGTCATCGAACGCCTACACCCTTGGAGACTTGGTTCTTCCGGATTTTCTTTTGGTGTTCGGTGTTGGAGTCACTTTCGAGCTCGCGCTTTGCGGTTTAATAGTCGACTTGGCTCCGGCATCGGCATTGATTGAGGATTTCGGTGGACTGAGTTTTTCCTATTACTGATTATGACTATTTTTGACAGTTTCTGTCACAACCATTTCCCTTTTTTTTTTGGTGGTTCATCCTCTTCTCTTGGGTACTCATACCAGTTGTGGGATCCACACAATGCGCCGATCTCGTGACGCGCAGCGTGCCCTCTTCAGGTTAACCCTTGGGTGGGACTTTGGACTTCCATTTCTATACCCCCCCCCTCCCTGTGTTCTTTTGGAACGGTTGGTCGGAAGTGTCCACAGGTGTAAGACTTGTTTTTTTTTACCCGATTTTGACACAAATTTACGTATTTTCTACTGGCGTATCCATTCTTTCTTCTTCCTCTTCTCTCTTCCCACCTTTGCACCCTATCTGGTCGCCAGTGTGCGTAATCCCTTTGGGGGTGCACTCTATCGTATCGAATGTTTTTTTTGTTTTGTTCGTTTTTCGTTGTTGCGTTTTCGTTTGAGTTCTCGTTACGTTGTCGCAAAATGCCTCGTTGTTTTTTAAGAGACTTCGGGGAACTCTCTTTCAAGTAAGGGGAGTGTTAAGTCATTTTGCTGTTTCAGATGCTTAATTGCATTTCACGCCGTTAGTTAGGTCATTTTGGTATTTTAAATAGTCGCCTAGGCTTTAGAGCAGCGTGCCCGTATGCTAAGCCCTTTTAGCTCTTTATTTGGCTCCATCGCCTAATTCCAGAATCACGATTTCGCACATATTTAGCCCCAAAAGCAGTATTTGTCGTCGGTTGGAGCTCTCCTCTGATGGCGTTTTTCTGAATTCTGAATAGCACGCTGTGGCGGCGTGATACCAGCGTGGCCCGCATTGGTTTGTTTCATTTAGCACGCTGTGGCGGCGTGATACCAGCGTGGCCCGCATTGGTTGGTTTCATTTCATCGCCTTGCGATTCGCTGTGGTTTAGTCACGTGAGGACGCGGCCAAGGTGACCTTTGCGAACGCTTCCCTCTGGGGCATTCAGCCGAGAGCCGTCAACGAACAAGAGGTCGCAGAGGTTGTGCTTTCGTGCGGCGCTTCCGCCCTTGGCGGGGGCGTCAGCCCTTTTCCCGTCGAGTGCTGTTTCAGCGACTTTGTGATATACTGTTTCGCCTTAAGTGGCAGTCGTCCGGAGCCCATTGCAGAGAGCGCTTGTGTGGTGGTTGGGAGTCGGAATTTGTCGAGTGGTCTTCGGCGTAACGTGGGTGTTTTTGGAGCCCAGTTCCTGCTACTGTTAGTGAGGGGTCGTGCCCCCTTCATCTCGACCTACGAGGATTGGTTCAGCAGAACGAGTGAGGCCCCCATTCTTTTCGTCGTCCCGTTGTACGCGTCCTGACGCGTCTCCCGTCGCCATTGAGGCGGTTATGCATTCACCCCCTTTCGCCGTTGTAACACCGAAGGTACCTACCACCTACGATTGCAGCTCGTCGCAACTCAACTGTACCAGGCTCCCTCGCCGCCTACGCATTAAGGTATGTGCCTTTAACCTGATTACCGCTGTGAACGCGAGTGTTACTTATTACTACTCATTACTGCGCTAGTGTATTCATTCAGACTTGCAGACTGTTCATGCCGTGAAGGCTAATGTAAATCGTCGCTGCCCTTGCATAAGGCAACGTGTATCTTTGTACCTACTCATTACTACGCTAGTGTATTCATTCAGACTTGCAGACTGTTCATGCCGTGAAGGCTAATGTAAATCGTCGCTGCCCGCCGTATAAGGCCACGTACATGTTTGTACTTGTTACTACCCATTATTGCTGTTCACTAATGTTCAACATCTGTCGTTAAGTTTAGAGCGCGCGTGCCAGCTGGTGCCCTTAATTATAGATTAAGGTTAGATACAGGGCGACGCATTCTGCTACCCCATTGTAACCCGAAGTTAAATATATGATTGGTTAGTTAAGGGAACTATTGTTTGTTTCGGCTTGTGCATGTTCTGTTACAGATAGACGCCCCTTTATTGTACGAACTATTGTACGACGGAACGAGGAAGCTGTGAGCGTGCAGGTGAGCGAGACAGCTGCGTAGTCGTGGACGGATTGACACCTAATCACAATCCTTGCTTAAGGCAATCCCGAAATTGTCATTTGACCTTGCAACTCTTGAGTAAGCTTATTGGCGGAGTATCTTTTGCATGCTTCGCTCCCGTCTAACCGTCCAGGCCCGGTTAGCCGGGTTAAGACAGGCTTGGTGGCGCCCTCATAATTTCGACATACCCTGTATATATTATGCCACAACGCGCTTGCCCAGAACGTATCGTGTGACTCACGCCCGACTCCCTGAGCGTTCCAGCCGTGGCCTATTAGCCTATTTCGAACCGATTTCAGGGCAAGTGTGCCAGTTTTCCAGGACTGATTCAGTGGTGCGATGCTCACCTTGGGTGGGTGTCGTAAAGTTCTTTTAATACCGTAACAAGCTTTATCTTTCCCTGTGGTCATTCGCAATTGCATAATCTGAAAAATACACACCCTATAAAAATCCCAGAGTGCTATATCGGTAGCCAGATGTAGTATGTCGTTCATATTGTCACTAATGGGTGCCATGAATACGGATAAAATATAATAAAATGCAATGAAACGTCCGCTGAAGTAGCAAATGCACTTATTAAACGCTATCTTACCGCAAATTAAGCATCTAATTGCTAGGAGGGCCATAAAGATATTTCTTTTGCAATACTAGTAACTACACGTAAAAGGCACCAGAAGTGCACATAAAGCTTTATCTTTCCCTGTGGTCATTCGCAATTGCATAATCTGAAAAATACACACTCTATAAAAATCCCAGAGTGCTATATCGGTAGCCAGATGTAGTATGTCGTTCATATTGTCACTAATGGGTGCCATGAATACGGATAAAATATAATAAAATGCAATGAAACGTCCGCTGAAGTAGCAAATGCACTTATTAAACGCTATCTTACCGCAAATTAAGCATCTAATTGCTAGGAGGGCCATAAAGATATTTCTTTTGCAATACTAGTAACTACACGTAAAAGGCACCAGAAGTGCACATAAAGCTTTATCTTTCCCTGTGGTCATTCGCAATTGCATAATCTGAAAGATACACACTCTATAAAAATCCCAGAGTGCTATATCGGTAGCCAGATATTGTCACTAATGGGTGCCATGAATACGGATAATATATAATAAAATGCAATGAAAAGTCCGCTAAAGTAGCAAATGCAGTTACTAAATGCTATCTTACCGCAAATTAAGCATCTAATTGCTAGGAGGGCCATATAGATATTTCTTTTGCAATACTAGTACCTACACCTAAAACGCACCAGAAGTGCACATAAAGCTTTATGTTTCTCTGTGGTCATTCGCAATTGCATAATCTGAAAAATACACACCCTATAAAAATCCCAGAGTGGTATATCGGTAGCCAGATGTAGTATGACGTTCATATCGTCACAAATGGGTGCCATGAATACGGATAATATATAATAAAATGCAATGAAAAGTCCGCTAAAGTAGCAAATGCACTTATTAAATGCTATCTTACCGCAAATTAAGCATCTAATTGCTAGGAGGGCCATATAGATATTTCTTTTGCAATACTAGTACCTACACGTAAAACGCACCAGAAGTGCACATAAAGCTTTATGTTTCCCTGTAGTTATTCGCAATTGCATAATCTGAAAAATACACACCCTATAAAAATCCCAGAGTGCTATATCGGTAGCCAGATGTAGTATGTCGTTCATATTGTCACTAATGGGTGCCATGAATACGGATAAAATATAATAAAATGCAATGAAACGTCCGCTGAAGTAGCAAATGCACTTATTAAACGCTATCTTACCGCAAATTAAGCATCTAATTGCTAGGAGGGCCATAAAGATATTTCTTTTGCAATACTAGTAACTACACGTAAAAGGCACCAGAAGTGCACATAAAGCTTTATCTTTCCCTGTGGTCATTCGCAATTGCATAATCTGAAAAATACACACTCTATAAAAATCCCAGAGTGCTATATCGGTAGCCAGATGTAGTATGTCGTTCATATTGTCACTAATGGGTGCCATGAATACGGATAATATATAATAAAATGCAATGAAAAGTCCGCTAAGGTAGCAAATGCACTTATTAAATGCTATCTTACCGCAAATTAAGCATCTAATTGCTAGGAGGGCCATAAAGATACTTTTCTTGCAATACTAGTAACTACACGTAAAACGCACCAGAAGTGCACATAAAGCTTTATGTTTCCCTGTAGTTATTCACAATTGCATAATCTGAAAAATACACACCCTATAAAAATCCCAGAGTGCTATATCGGTAGCCAGATGTAGTATGACGTTCATATCGTCACAAATGGGTGCCATGAATACGGATAAAATATAATAAAATGCAATGAAACGTCCGCTGAAGTGGCAAATGCACTTATTAAACGCTATCTTACCGCAAATTAAGCATCTAATTGCTAGGCGGGCCATAAAGATATTTCTTTTGCAATACTAGTAACTACACGTAAAAGGCACCAGAAGTGCACAAAAAGCTTTATCTTTCCCTGTGGTCATTCGCAATTGCATAATCTGAAAGATACACACTCGATAAAAATCCCAGAGTGCTATATCGGTAGCCAGATATTGTCACTAATGGGTGCCATGAATACGGATAATATATAATAAAATGCAATGAAAAGTCCGCTAAAGTAGCAAATGCAGTTACTAAATGCTATCTTGCCGCAAATTAAGCATCTAATTGCTAGGAGGGCCATAAAGATATTTCTTTTGCAATACTAGTACCTACACGTAAAACGCACCAGAAGTGCACATAAAGCTTTATGTTTCTCTGTGGTCATTCGCAATTGCATAATCTGAAAAATACACACCCTATAAAAATCCCAGAGTGGTATATCGGTAGCCAGATGTAGTATGCCGTTCATATCGTCAGAAATGGGGACCATGAATACGGATAATATATAATAAAATGCAATGAAAAGTCCGCTAAAGTAGCAAATGCAGTTACTAAATGCTATCTTACCGCAAATTAAGCATCTAATTGCTAGGAGGGCCATATAGATATTTCTTTTGCAATACTAGTACCTACACGTAAAACGCACCAGAAGTGCACATAAAGCTTTATGTTTCTCTGTGGTCATTCGCAATTGCATAATCTGAAAAATACACACCCTATAAAAATCCCAGAGTGGTATATCGGTAGCCAGATGTAGTATGACGTTCATATCGTCACAAATGGGTGCCATGAATACGGATAATATATAATAAAATGCAATGAAAAGTCCGCTAAAGTAGCAAATGCACTTATTAAACGCTATCTTACCGCAAATTAAGCATCTAATTGCTAGGAGGGCCATAAAGATATTTCTTTTGCAATACTAGTAACTACACGTAAAACGCACCAGAAGTGCACATAAAGCTTTATCTTTCCCTGTGGTCATTCGCAATTGCAGAATCTGAAAAATACACACTCTATAAAAATCCCAGAGTGCTATATTGGTAGCCAGATGTAGTATGTCGTTCATATTGTCACTAATGGGTGCCATGAATACGGATAATATATAATAAAATGCAATGAAAAGTCCGCTAAAGTAGCAAATGCACTTATTAAACGCTATCTTACCGCAAATTAAGCATCTAATTGCTAGGAGGGCCATACAGATATTTCTCTTGCAATACTAGTAACTACACGTAAAACGCACCAGAAGTGCACATAAAGCTTTATGTTTCCCTGTAGTTATTCACAATTGCATAATCTGAAAAATACACACCCTATAAAAATCCCAGAGTGCTATATCGGTAGCCAGATGTAGTATGTCGTTCATATTGTCACTAATGGGTGCCATGAATACCGATAAAATATAATAAAATGCAATGAAACGTCCGCTGAAGTAGCAAATGCACTTATTAAACGCTATCTTACCCCAAATTAAGCATCTAATTGCTAGGAGGGCCATAAAGATATTTCTTTTGCAATACTAGTAACTACACGTAAAAGGCACCAGAAGTGCACATAAAGCTTTATCTTTCCCTGTGGTCATTCGCAATTGCATAATCTGAAAAATACACACTCTATAAAAATCCCAGAGTGCTATATCGGTAGCCAGATGTAGTATGTCGTTCATATTGTCACTAATGGGTGCCATGAATACGGATAATATATAATAAAATGCAATGAAAAGTCCGCTACAGTAACAAATGCATTTATTAAATGCTATCTTTCCGCAAATTAAGCATCTAATTGCTAGGAGGGCCATACAGATATTTCTCTTGCAATACTAGTAACTACACGTAAAACGCACCAGAAGTGCACATAAAGCTTTATGTTTCCCTGTAGTTATTCACAATTGCATAATCTGAAAAATACACACCCTATAAAAATCCCAGAGTGCTATATCGGTAGCCAGATGTAGTATGTCGTTCAAATTGTCACTAATGGGTGCCATGAATACCGATAAAATATAATAAAATGCAATGAAACGTCCGCTGAAGTAGCAAATGCACTTATTAAACGCTATCTTACCGCAAATTAAGCATCTAATTGCTAGGAGGGCCATAAAGATATTTCTTTTGCAATACTAGTAACTACACGTAAAAGGCACCAGAAGTGCACATAAAGCTTTATCTTTCCCTGTGGTCATTCGCAATTGCATAATCTGAAAAATACACACTCTATAAAAATCCCAGAGTGCTATATCGGTAGCCAGATGTAGTATGTCGTTCATATTGTCACTAATGGGTGCCATGAATACGGATAATATATAATAAAATGCAATGAAAAGTCCGCTACAGTAGCAAATGCATTTATTAAATGCTATCTTTCCGCAAATTAAGCATCTAATTGCTAGGAGGGCCATACAGATATTTCTCTTGCAATACTAGTAACTACACGTAAAACGCACCAGAAGTGCACATAAAGCTTTATGTTTCCCTGTGGTCATTCACAATTGCATAATCTGAAAAATACACACCCTATAAAAATCCCAGAGTGCTATATCGGTAGCCAGATGTAGTATGACGTTCATATCGTCACAAATGGGTGCCATGAATACGGATAATATATAATAAAATGCAATGAAAAGTCCGCTAAAGTAGCAAATGCACTTATTAAACGCTATCTTACCGCAAATTAAGCATCTAATTGCTAGGAGGGCCATATAGATATTTCTTTTGCAATACTAGTACCTACACGTAAAACGCACCAGAAGTGCACATAAAGCTTTATCTTTCCCTGTGGTCATTCACAATTGCATAATCTGAAAAATACACACCCTATAAAAATCCCAGAGTGCTATATCGGTAGCCAGATGTAGTATGACGTTCATATCGTCACAAATGGGTGCCATGAATACGGATAATATATAATAAAATGCAATGAAAAGTCCGCTAAAGTAGCAAATGCACTTATTAAACGCTATCTTACCGCAAATTAAGCATCTAATTGCTAGGAGGGCCATATAGATATTTCTTTTGCAATACTAGTACCTACACGTAAAACGCACCAGAAGTGCACATAAAGCTTTATGTTTCTCTGTGGTCATTCGCAATTGCATAATCTGAAAAATACACACCCTATAAAAATCCCAGAGTGGTATATCGGTAGCCAGATGTAGTATGACGTTCATATCGTCACAAATGGGTGCCATGAATACGGATAATATATAATAAAATGCAATGAAAAGTCCGCTAAAGTAGCAAATGCACTTATTAAACGCTATCTTACCGCAAATTAAGCATCTAATTGCTAGGAGGGCCATAAAGATATTTCTTTTGCAATACTAGTAACTACACGTAAAACGCACCAGAAGTGCACATAAAGCTTTATCTTTCCCTGTGGTCATTCGCAATTGCAGAATCTGAAAAATACACACTCTATAAAAATCCCAGAGTGCTATATTGGTAGCCAGATGTAGTATGTCGTTCATATTGTCACTAATGGGTGCCATGAATACGGATAATATATAATAAAATGCAATGAAAAGTCCGCTAAAGTAGCAAATGCACTTATTAAACGCTATCTTACCGCAAATTAAGCATCTAATTGCTAGGAGGGCCATACAGATATTTCTCTTGCAATACTAGTAACTACACGTAAAACGCACCAGAAGTGCACATAAAGCTTTATGTTTCCCTGTAGTTATTCACAATTGCATAATCTGAAAAATACACACCCTATAAAAATCCCAGAGTGCTATATCGGTAGCCAGATGTAGTATGACGTTCATATCGTCACAAATGGGTGCCATGAATACGGATAATATATAATAAAATGCAATGAAAAGTCCGCTAAAGTAGCAAATGCAGTTACTAAATGCTATCTTACCGCAAATTAAGCATCTAATTGCTAGGAGGGCCATATAGATATTTCTTTTGCAATACTAGTACCTACACGTAAAACGCACCAGAAGTGCACATAAAGCTTTATGTTTCTCTGTGGTCATTCGCAATTGCATAATCTGAAAAATACACACCCTATAAAAATCCCAGAGTGGTATATCGGTAGCCAGATGTAGTATGTCGTTCATATTGTCACTAATGGGTGCCATGAATACGGATAATATATAATAAAATGCAATGAAAAGTCCGCTACAGTAGCAAATGCATTTATTAAATGCTATCTTTCCGCAAATTAAGCATCTAATTGCTAGGAGGGCCATACAGATATTTCTCTTGCAATACTAGTAACTACACGTAAAACGCACCAGAAGTGCACATAAAGCTTTATGTTTCCCTGTAGTTATTCACAATTGCATAATCTGAAAAATACACACCCTATAAAAATCCCAGAGTGCTATATCGGTAGCCAGATGTAGTATGTCGTTCATATTGTCACTAATGGGTGCCATGAATACCGATAAAATATAATAAAATGCAATGAAACGTCCGCTGAAGTAGCAAATGCACTTATTAAACGCTATCTTACCGCAAATTAAGCATCTAATTGCTAGGAGGGCCATAAAGATATTTCTTTTGCAATACTAGTAACTACACGTAAAAGGCACCAGAAGTGCACATAAAGCTTTATCTTTCCCTGTGGTCATTCGCAATTGCATAATCTGAAAAATACACACTCTATAAAAATCCCAGAGTGCTATATCGGTAGCCAGATGTAGTATGTCGTTCATATTGTCACTAATGGGTGCCATGAATACGGATAATATATAATAAAATGCAATGAAAAGTCCGCTACAGTAGCAAATGCATTTATTAAATGCTATCTTTCCGCAAATTAAGCATCTAATTGCTAGGAGGGCCATACAGATATTTCTCTTGCAATACTAGTAACTACACGTAAAACGCACCAGAAGTGCACATAAAGCTTTATGTTTCCCTGTAGTTATTCACAATTGCATAATCTGAAAAATACACACCCTATAAAAATCCCAGAGTGCTATATCGGTAGCCAGATGTAGTATGTCGTTCATATTGTCACTAATGGGTGCCATGAATACCGATAAAATATAATAAAATGCAATGAAACGTCCGCTGAAGTAGCAAATGCACTTATTAAACGCTATCTTACGCAAATTAAGCATCTAATTGCTAGGAGGGCCATATAGATATTTCTCTTGCAATACTAGTAACTACACGTAAAACGCACCAGAAGTGCACATAAAGGTTTATGTTTCCCTGTAGTTATTCACAATTCCATAATCTGAAAAATACACACCCTATAAAAATGCCAGAGTGCTATATCGGTAGCCAGATGTAGTATGACGTTCATATCGTCACAAATGGGTGCCATGAATACGGATAAAATATAATAAAATGCAATGAAACGTCCGCTAAAGTAGCAAATGCACTTATTAAACGCTATCTTACCGCAAATTAAGCATCTAATTGCTAGGCGGGCCATAAAGATATTTCTTTTGCAATACTAGTAACTACACGTAAAAGGCACCAGAAGTGCACATAAAGCTTTATCTTTCCCTGTAGTCATTCGCAATTGCATAATCTGAAAGATACACACTCTATAAAATTCCCAGAGTGCTATATCGGTAGCCAGATATTGTCAATAATGGGTGACATGAATACGGATAATAAATAATAAAATGCAATGAAAAGTCCGCTAAAGTAGCAACTGCACTTACTAAATGCTATCTTACCGCAAATTAAGCATCTAATTGCTAGGAGGGCCATATAGATATTTCTTTTGCAATACTAGTACCTACACGTAAAACGCACCAGAAGTGCACATAAATCTTTATGTTTCTCTGTGGTCATTCGCAATTGCATAATCTGAAAAATACACACCCTATAAAAATCCCAGAGTGGTATATCGGTAGCCAGATGTAGTATGACGTTCATATCGTCACAAATGGGTGCCATGAATACGGATAATATATAATAAAATGCAATGAAAAGTCCGCTAAAGTAGCAAATGCACTTATTAAATGCTATCTTACCGCAAATTAAACATCTAATTGCTAGGAGGGCCATATAGATATTTCTTTTGCAATACTAGTACCTACACGTAAAACGCACCAGAAGTGCACATAAAGCTTTATGTTTCCCTGTAGTTATTCGCAATTGCATAATCTGAAAAATACACATTCAAAGCAAAATTCAAGAGTGCTATATCGGTAGCCAGGTGTGGTATATCATTCATTTTGTCACTAATGGGTGTCATGAATACGGATAAAATATAATAAAATGCAATGAAATGTCCGCTGAAGTAGCAAATGCACTTATTAAATGCTATCTTACCGCAAATTAAGCATCTAATTGCTAGGAGGGCCATAAAGATGTTTCTTTTGCAATACCAGTAACTACACGTAAAAGGCACCAGAAGTGCACATAAAGCTTTATCTTTCCCTGTGGTCATTCGCAATTGCATAATCTGAAAAATACACACCCTATAAAAATCCCAGAGTGCTATATCGGTAGCCAGATGTAGTATGACGTTCATATCGTCACAAATGGGTGCCATGAATACGGATAAAATATAATAAAATGCAATGAAACGTCCGCTGAAGTAGCAAATGCACTTATTAAACGCTATCTTACCGCAAATTAAGCATCTAATTGCTAGGCGGGCCATAAAGATATTTCTTTTGCAATACTAGTAACTACACGTAAAAGGCACCAGAAGTGCACATAAAGCTTTATCTTTCCCTGTGGTCATTCGCAATTGCATAATCTGAAAGATACACACTCTATAAAAATCCCAGAGTGCTATATCGGTAGCCAGATATTGTCACTAATGCGTGCCATGAATTCGAATAATATATAATAAAATGCAATGAAAAGTCCGCTAAAGTAGCAAATGCACTTACTAAATGCTATCTTACCGCAAATTAAGCATCTAATTGCTAGGAGGGCCATATAGATATTTCTTTTGCAATACTAGTACCTACACGTATAACGCACCAGAAGTGCACATAAAGCTCTATGTTTCTCTGTGGTCATTCGCAATTGCATAATCTGAAAAATACACACTCAAAGCAAAATCCAAGAGTGCTATATCGGTAGCCAGGTGTGGTATATCGTTCATATTGTCACTAATGGGTGCCATGAATACGGATAATATTTAATAAAATGCAATGAAAAGTCCGCTAAAGTATCAAATGCACTTATTAAATGCTATCTTACCGCAAATTAAGCATCTAATTGCTAGGAGGGCCATATAGATATTTCTTTTGCAATACTAGTACCTACACGTAAAACGCACCAGAAGTGCACATAAAGCTTTATGTTTCCCTGTAGTTATTCGCAATTGCATAATCTGAAAAATACACATTCAAAGCAAAATTCAAGAGTGCTATATCGGTAGCCAGGTGTGGTATATCATTCATTTTGTCACTAATGGGTGTCATGAATACGGATAAAATATAATAAAATGCAATGAAAGGTTTGCTGAAGTAGCAAAGGCACTTATTAAACGCTATCTTACCGCAAATTAAGCATCTAATTGCTAGGGGGCCATAAAGATATTTCTTTTGCAATACTAGTAACTACAAGTAAAAGGCACCAGAAGTGCACATAAAGCTTTATCTTTCCCTGTGGTCATTCGCAATTGCATAATCTGAAAAATACACACTCTATAAAAATCCCAGAGTGCTATATCGGTAGCCAGATGTAGTATGTCGTTCATATTGTCACTAATGGGTGCCATGAATACGGATAATATATAATAAAATGCAATGAAAAGTCCGCTAAAGTAGCAAATGCACTTATTAAATGCTATCTTACCGCAAATTAAGCATCTAATTGCTAGGAGGGCCATATAGATATTTCTCTTGCAATACTAGTAACTACACGTAAAACGCACCAGAAGTGCACATAAAGCTTTATGTTTCCCTGTAGTTATTCACAATTGCATAATCTGAAAAATACACACCCTATAAAAATCCCAGAGTGCTATATCGGTAGCCAGATGTAGTATGACGTTCATATTGTCACTAATGGGTGCCATGAATACGGATAATATATAATAAAATGCAATGAAAAGTCCGCTAAAGTAGCAAATGCACTTATTAAATGCTATCTTACCGCAAATTAAGCATCTAATTGCTAGGAGGGCCATATAGATATTTCTCTTGCAATACTAGTAACTACACGTAAAACGCACCAGAAGTGCACATAAAGCTTTATGTTTCCCTGTAGTTATTCACAATTGCATAATCTGAAAAATACACACCCTATAAAAATCCCAGAGTGCTATATCGGTAGCCAGATGTAGTATGTCGTTCATATTGTCACTAATGGGTGCCATGAATACTGATAAAATATAATAAAATGCAATGAAACGTCCGCTGAAGTAGCAAATGCACTTATTAAACGCTATCTTACAGCAAATTAAGCATCTAATTGCTAGGAGGGCCATAAAGATATTTCTTTTGCAATACTAGTAACTACACGTAAAAGGCACCAGAAGTGCACATAAAGCTTTATCTTTCCCTGTGGTCATTCGCAATTGCATAATCTGAAAAATACACACTCTATAAAAATCCCAGAGTGCTATATCGGTAGCCAGATGTAGTATGTCGTTCATATTGTCACTAATGGGTGCCATGAATACGGCTAATATATAATAAAATGCAATGAAAAGTCCGCTAAAGTAGCAAATGCACTTATTAAATGCTATCTTACCGCAAATTAAGCATCTAATTGCTAGGAGGGCCATATAGATATTTCTCTTGCAATACTAGTAACTACACGTAAAACGCACCAGAAGTGCACATAAAGCTTTATGTTTCCCTGTAGTTATTCACAATTGCATAATCTGAAAAATACACACCCTATAAAAATCCCAGAGTGCTATATCGGTAACCAGATGTAGTATGTCGTCCATATTGTCACTAATGGGTGCCATGAATACAGATAAAATATAATAAAATGCAATGAAACGTCCGCTGAAGTAGCAAATGCACTTATTAAACGCTATCTTACAGCAAATTAAGCATCTAATTGCTAGGAGGGCCATAAAGATATTTCTTTTGCAATACTAGTAACTACACGTAAAAGGCACCAGAAGTGCACATAAAGCTTTATCTTTCCCTGTGGTCATTCGCAATTGCATAATCTGAAAAATACACACTCTATAAAAATCCCAGAGTGCTATATCGGTAGCCAGATGTAGTATGTCGTTCATATTGTCACTAATGGGTGCCATGAATACGGCTAATATATAATAAAATGCAATGAAAAGTCCGCTAAAGTAGCAAATGCACTTATTAAATGCTATCTTACCGCAAATTAAGCATCTAATTGCTAGGAGGGCCATATAGATATTTCTCTTGCAATACTAGTAACTACACGTAAAACGCACCAGAAGTGCACATAAAGCTTTATGTTTCCCTGTAGTTATTCACAATTGCATAATCTGAAAAATACACACCCTATAAAAATCCCAGAGTGCTATATCGGTAGCCAGATGTAGTATGACGTTCATATTGTCACTAATGGGTGCCATGAATACGGATAATATATAATAAAATGCAATGAAAAGTCCGCTAAAGTAGCAAATGCACTTATTAAATGCTATCTTACCGCAAATTAAGCATCTAATTGCTAGGAGGGCCATATAGATATTTCTCTTGCAATACTAGTAACTACACGTAAAACGCACCAGAAGTGCACATAAAGCTTTATGTTTCCCTGTAGTTATTCACAATTGCATAATCTGAAAAATACACACCCTATAAAGATCCCAGAGTGCTATATCGGTAGCCAGATGTAGTATGTCGTTCATATTGTCACTAATGGGTGCCATGAATACTGATAAAATATAATAAAATGCAATGAAACGTCCGCTGAAGTAGCAAATGCACTTATTAAACGCTATCTTACAGCAAATTAAGCATCTAATTGCTAGGAGGGCCATAAAGATATTTCTTTTGCAATACTAGTAACTACACGTAAAAGGCACCAGAAGTGCACATAAAGCTTTATCTTTCCCTGTGGTCATTCGCAATTGCATAATCTGAAAAATACACACTCTATAAAAATCCCAGAGTGCTATATCGGTAGCCAGATGTAGTATGTCGTTCATATTGTCACTAATGGGTGCCACGAATACGGATAATATATAATAAAATGCAATGAAAAGTCCGCTAAAGTAGCAAATGCACTTATTAAATGCTATCTTACCGCAAATTAAGCATCTAATTGCTAGGAGGGCCATATAGATATTTCTCTTGCAATACTAGTAACTACACGTAAAACGCACCAGAAGTGCACATAAAGCTTTATGTTTCCCTGTAGTTATTCACAATTGCATAATCTGAAAAATACACACCCTATAAAAATCCCAGAGTGCTATATCGGTAGCCAGATGTAGTATGTCGTTCATATTGTCACTAATGGGTGCCATGAATACAGATAAAATATAATAAAATGCAATGAAACGTCCGCTGAAGTAGCAAATGCACTTATTAAACGCTATCTTACAGCAAATTAAGCATCTAATTGCTAGGAGGGCCATAAAGATATTTCTTTTGCAATACTAGTAACTACACGTAAAAGGCACCAGAAGTGCACATAAAGCTTTATCTTTCCCTGTGGTCATTCGCAATTGCATAATCTGAAAAATACACACTCTATAAAAATCCCAGAGTGCTATATCGGTAGCCAGATGTAGTATGTCGTTCATATTGTCACTAATGGGTGCCATGAATACGGCTAATATATAATAAAATGCAATGAAAAGTCCGCTAAAGTAGCAAATGCACTTATTAAATGCTATCTTACCGCAAATTAAGCATCTAATTGCTAGGAGGGCCATATAGATATTTCTCTTGCAATACTAGTAACTACACGTAAAACGCACCAGAAGTGCACATAAAGCTTTATGTTTCCCTGTAGTTATTCACAATTGCATAATCTGAAAAATACACACCCTATAAAAATCCCAGAGTGCTATATCGGTAGCCAGATGTAGTATGTCGTTCATATTGTCACTAATGGGTGCCATGAATACAGATAAAATATAATAAAATGCAATGAAACGTCCGCTGAAGTAGCAAATGCACTTATTAAACGCTATCTTACAGCAAATTAAGCATCTAATTGCTAGGAGGGCCATAAAGATATTTCTTTTGCAATACTAGTAACTACACGTAAAAGGCACCAGAAGTGCACATAAAGCTTTATCTTTCCCTGTGGTCATTCGCAATTGCATAATCTGAAAAATACACACTCTATAAAAATCCCAGAGTGCTATATCGGTAGCCAGATGTAGTATGTCGTTCATATTGTCACTAATGGGTGCCATGAATACGGCTAATATATAATAAAATGCAATGAAAAGTCCGCTAAAGTAGCAAATGCACTTATTAAATGCTATCTTACCGCAAATTAGGCATCTAATTGCTAGGAGGGCCATATAGATATTTCTCTTGCAATACTAGTAACTACACGTAAAACGCACCAGAAGTGCACATAAAGCTTTATGTTTCCCTGTAGTTATTCACAATTGCATAATCTGAAAAATACACACCCTATAAAAATCCCAGAGTGCTATATCGGTAGCCAGATGTAGTATGTCGTTCATATTGTCACTAATGGGTGCCATGAATACAGATAAAATATAATAAAATGCAATGAAACGTCCGCTGAAGTAGCAAATGCACTTATTAAACGCTATCTTACAGCAAATTAAGCATCTAATTGCTAGGAGGGCCATAAAGATATTTCTTTTGCAATACTAGTAACTACACGTAAAAGGCACCAGAAGTGCACATAAAGCTTTATCTTTCCTGTGGTCATTCGCAATTGCATAATCTGAAAAATACACACTCTATAAAAATCCCAGAGTGCTATATCGGTAGCCAGATGTAGTATGTCGTTCATATTGTCACTAATGGGTGCCATGAATACGGATAATATATAATAAAATGCAATGAAAAGTCCGCTAAAGTAGCAAATGCACTTATTAAATGCTATCTTACCGCAAATTAAGCATCTAATTGCTAGGAGGGCCATATAGATATTTCTCTTGCAATACTAGTAACTACACGTAAAACGCACCAGAAGTGCACATAAAGCTTTATGTTTCTCTGTGGTCATTCGCAATTGCATAATCTGAAAGATACACACTCTATAAAAATCCCAGAGTGCTATATCGGTAGCCAGATATTGTCACTAATGGGTGCCATGAATACGGATAATATATAATAAAATGCAATGAAAAGTCCGCTAAAGTAGCAAATGCACTTACTAAATGCTATCTTACCGCAAATTAAGCATCTAATTGCTAGGAGGGCCATATAGATATTTCTTTTGCAATACTAGTACCTACACGTAAAACGCACCAGAAGTGCACATAAAGCTTTATGTTTCTCTGTGGTCATTCGCAATTGCATAATCTGAAAAATACACACCCTATAAAAATCCCAGAGTAGTATATTGGTAGCCAGATGTAGTATGACGTTCATATCGTCACAAATGGGTGCCATGAATACGGATAATATATAATAAAATGCAATGAAAAGTCCGCTAAAGTAGCAAATGCACTTATTAAATGCTATCTTACCGCAAATTAAGCATCTAATTGCTAGGAGGGCCATATAGATATTTCTTTTGCAATACTAGTACCTACACGTAAAACGCACCAGAAGTGCACATAAAGCTTTATGTTTCCCTGTAGTTATTCGCAATTGCATAATCTGAAAAATACACATTCAAAGCAAAATTCAAGAGTGCTATATCGGTAGCCAGGTGTGGTATATCATTCATTTTGTCACTAATGGGTGTCATGAATACGGATAAAATATAATAAAATGCAATGAGAGGTCCGCTGAAGTAGCAAATGCACTTATTAAACGCTATCTTACCGCAAATTAAGCATCTAATTGCTAGGAGGGCCATAAAGATATTTCTTTTGCAATACTAGTAACTACACGTAAAACGCACCAGAAGTGCACATAAAGCTTTATCTTTCCCTGTGGTCATTCGCAATTGCATAATCTGTAAAATACACACTCTATAAAAATCCCAGAGTGCTATATCGGTAGCCAGATGTAGTATATCGTTCATATTGTAACTAATGGGTGCCATGAATACGGATAATATATAATAAAATGCAATGAAAAGTCCGCTAAAGTAGCAAATGCACTTATTAAATGCTATCTTACCGCAAATTAAGCATCTAATTGCTAGGAGGGACATATAGATATTTCTTTTGCAATACTAGTAACTACACGTAAAACGCACCAGAAGTGCACATAAAGCTTTATGTTTCCCTGTAGTTATTCGCAATTGCATAATCTGAAAAATACACATTCAAAGCAAAATCCAAGAGTGCTATATCGGTAGCCAGGTGTGATATATCGTTTATTTTGTCACTAATGGGTGCCATGAATACGGATAAAATATAATAAAATGCAATGAAAGGTCCGCTGAAGTAGCAAATGCACTTATTAAACGCTATCTTACCGCAAATTAAGCATCTAATTGCTAGAAGGGCCATAAAGATATTTCTTTTGCAATACTAGTAACTACACGTAAAACGCACCAGAAGTGCACATAAAGCTTTATCTTTCCCTGTGGTCATTAGCAATTGCATAATCTGAAAAATACACTCTCTATAAAAATACCAGAGTGCTATATCGGTAGCCAGATGTAGTATATCGTTCATATTGTCACTAATGGGTGCCATGAATACGGATAATTTATAATAAAATGCAATGAAAAGTCCGCTAAAGTAGCATATGCACTTATTAAACGCTATCTTACCGCAAATTAAGCATCTAATTGCTAGGAGGGCCATAAAGATATTTCTTTTGAAATACTAGTAACTACACGTAAAACGCACAAGAAGTGCACATAAAGCTTTATCTTTCCCTGTGGTCATTCGCAATTGCATAATCTGAAAAATACACACTCTATAAAAATCCCAGAGTGCTATATCGGTAGCCAGATGTAGTACGTCGTTCATATCGTCACTAATGGGTGCCACGAATACGGATAAAATATAATAAAATGCAATGAAACGTCGGCTGAAGTAGCAAATGCACTTATTAAACGCTATCTTACCGCAAATTAAGCATCTAATTGCTAGAAGGGCCATAAAGATATTTCTTTGGCAATACTAGTAACTATACGTAAAACGCACCAGAATTGCACATAAAGCTTTATCTTTCCCTGTGGTCATTCGCAATTGCATAATCTGAAAAATACATCTTCTATAAAAATCCCAGAGTGCTATATCGGTAGCCAGATGTAGTATATCGTTCACATTGTCACCAATGGGTGCCATGAATACGGATAATTTATAATAAAATGCAATGAAAAGTCCGCTAAAGTAGCAAATGCACTTATTAAACGCTATCTTACCGCAAATTAAGCATCTAATTGCTAGGAGGGCCATAAAGATATTTCTTTTGCAATACTAGTAACTACACGTTAAACGCACAAGAAGTGCACATAAAGCTTTATCTTTCCCTGTGGTCATTCGCAATTGCATAATCTGAAAAATACACACTCTATAAAAATCCCAGAGTGCTATATCGGTAGCCAGATGTAGTATATCGTTCATATTGTCGCTAATGGGTGCCATGAATACGGATAAAATATAATAAAATGCAATGAAAGGTCCGCTGAAGTAGCAAATGCACTTATTAAACGCTATCTTACCGCAAATTAAGCATCTAATTGCTAGGAGGGCCATAAAGATATTTCTTTTGCAATACTAGTAACTACACGTAAAACGCACCAGAAGTGCACATAAAGCTTTATGTTTCCCTGTAGTTATTCGCAATTGCATAATCTGAAAAATACACACTCAAAGCAAAATCCAAGAGTGCTATATCGGTAGCCAGGTGTGGTATATCGTTCATATTGTCACTAATGGGTGCCAGGAATACGGATTAAATATAATAAAATGCAATGAAACGTCCGCTGAAGTAGCAAATGCACTTATTAAACGCTATCTTACCGCAAATTAAGCATCTAATTGCTAGGAGGGCCATAAAGATAATTCTCTTGCAATACTAGTAACTACACGTAAAACGCACCAGAAGTGCACATAAAGCTTTATGTTTCCCTGTGGTCATTCGCAATTGCATAATCTGAAAAATACACACTCTATAAAAATCCCAGAGTGTTATATCGGTAGCCAGATGTAGTATGTCGTTCATATCGTCACTAATGGGTGCCATGAATACGGATAAAATATAATAAAATGCAATGAAACGTCCGCTGAAGTAGCAAATGCACTTATTAAACGCTATCTTACCGCAAATTAAGCATCTAATTGCTAGGAGGGCCATAAAGATATTTCTCTTGCAATACTAGTAACTACACGTAAAACGCACCAGAAGTGCACATAAAGCTTTATGTTTCCCTGTGGTCATTTGCAATTGCATAATCTGAAAGATACACACTCTATAAAAATCCCAGAGTGCTATATCGGTAGCCAGATGTAGTATGTCGTTCATATTGTCACTAATGGGTGCCATGAATACGGATAATATATAATAAAATGCAATGAAACGTCCGCTGAAGTAGCAAATGCACTTATTAAACGCTATCTTACCGCAAATTAAGCATCTAATTGCCAGGAGGGCCATAAAGATATTTCTTTTGCAATACTAGTAACTACACGTAAAAGGCACCAGAAGTGCACATAAAGCTTTATCTTTCCCTGTGGTCATTCGCAATTGCATAATCTGAAAAATACACACTCTATAAAAATCCCAGAGTGCTATATCGGTAGCCAGATGTAGTATGTCGTTCATATCGTCACTAATGGGTGCCATGAATACGGATAAAATATAATAAAATGCAATGAAACGTCCGCTGAAGTAGCAAATGCACTTATTAAACGCTATCTTACCGCAAATTAAGCATCTAATTGCTAGGAGGGCCATTAAGATATTTCTCTTGCAATACTAGTAACTACAAGTAAAACGCACCAGAAGTGCACATAAAGCTTTATCTTTCCCTGTGGTCATTCGCAATTGCATAATCTGAAAAATACACACTCTATAAAAATCCCAGAGTGCTATATCGGTAGCCAGATGTAGTATGTCGTTCATATCGTCACTAATGGGTGCCATGAATACGGATAAAATATAATAAAATGCAATGAAACGTCCGCTGAAGTAGCAAATGCACTTACTAAACGGTATCTTACCGCAAATTAAGCATCTAATTGCTAGAAGGGCCATAAAGATATTTCTTTTGCAATACTAGTAACTACACGTAGAACGCACCAGAAGTGCACATAAAGCTTTATCTTTCCCTGTGGTCATTCGCAATTGCATAATCTGCAAAATACACACTCTATAAAAATCCCAGAGTGCTATATCGGTAGCCAGATGTAGTATATCGTTCATATTGTCACTAATGGGTGCCATGAATACGGATAATTTATAATAAAATGCAATGAAAAGTCGGCTAAAGTAGCAAATGCACTTATTAAATGCTATCTTACCGCAAATTAAGCATCTAATTGCTAGGAGGGCCATATAAATATTTCTTTTGCAATACTAGTACCTACACGTAAAACGCACCAGAAGTGCACATAAAGCTTTATATTTCTCTGTGGTCATTTGCAATTGCATAATCTGAAAAATACACACCCTATAAAAATCCCAGAGTGCTATATCGGTAGCCAGATGTAGTATATCGTTCATATTGTCACTAATGGGTGCCATGAATACGGATAAAATATAATAAAATGCAATGAAAGGTCCGCTGAAGTAGCAAATGCACTTATTAAACGCTATCTTACCGCAAATTAAGCATCTAATTTCTAGGAGGGCCATAAAGATATTTCTTTTGCAATACTAGTAACTACACGTAAAACGCACCAGAAGTGCACATAAAACTTTATGTTTCCCTGTGGTCATTCGCAATTGCATAATCTGAAAAATACACACTCTATAAAAATCCCAGAGTGCTATATCGGTAGCCAGATGTAGTATATCGTTCATATTGTCACTAATGGGTGCCATGAATACGGATAAAATATAATAAAATGCAATGAAAGGTCCGCTGAAGTAGCAAATGCACTTATTAAACGCTATCTTACCGCAAATTAAGCATCTAATTGCTAGGAGGGCCATAAAGATATTTCTTTTGCAATACTAGTAACTACACGTAAAACGCACCAGAAGTGCACATAAAGCTTTATGTTTCCCTGTAGTTATTCGCAATTGCATAATCTGAAAAATACACACTCAAAGCAAAATCCCAGAGTGCTATATCGGTAGCCAGATGTAGTATATCGTTCATATCGTCACTAATGGGTGCCATGAATACGGATAAAATATAATAAAATGCAATGAAACGTCCGCTGAAGTAGCAAATGCACTTATTAAACGCTATCTTACCGCAAATTAAGCATCTAATTGCTAGGAGGGCCATAAAGATATTTCTCTTGCAATACTAGTAACTACACGTAAAACGCACCAGAAGTGCACATAAAGCTTTATGTTTCCCTGTAGTTATTCACAATTGCATAATCTGAAAAATACACACCCTATAAAAATCCCAGAGTGCTATATCGGTAGCCAGATGTAGTATGTCGTTCATATTGTCACTAATGGGTGCCATGAATACGGATAAAATATAATAAAATGCAATGAAACGTCCGCTGAAGTAGCAAATGTACTTATTAAACGCTATCTTACCGCAAATTAAGCATCTAATTGCTAGGAGGGCCATAAAGATATTTCTTTTGCAATACTAGTAACTACACGTAAAAGGCACCAGAAGTGCACATAAGGCTTTATCTTTCCCTGTGGTCATTCGCAATTGCATAATCTGAAAAATACACACTCTATAAAAATCCCAGAGTGCTATATCGGTAGCCAGATGTAGTATGTCGTTCATATCGTCACTAATGGGTGCCATGAATACGGATAAAATATAATAAAATGCAATGAAACGTCCGCTGAAATAGCAAATGCACTTATTAAACGCTATCTTACCGCAAATTAAGCATCTAATTGCTAGGAGGGCCATAAAGATATTTCTCTTGCAATACTAGTAACTACACGTAAAACGCACCAGAAGTGCACATAAAGCTTTATCTTTCCCTGTGGTCATTCGCAATTGCATAATCTGAAAAATACACACTCTATAAAAATCCCAGAGTGCTATATTGGTAGCCAGATGTAGTATGTCGTTCATATTGTCACTAATGGGTGCCATGAATACGGATAATATATAATAAAATGCAATAAAAGTCCGCTAAAGTAGCAAATGCACTTATTAAATGCTATCTTACCGCAAATTAAGCATCTAATTGCTAGGAGGGCCATACAGATATTTCTCTTGCAATACTAGTAACTACACGTAAAACGCACCAGAAGTGCACATAAAGCTTTATGTTTTCCTGTAGTTATACACAATTGCATAATCTGAAAAATACACACCCTATAAAAATCCCAGAGTGCTATATCGGTAGCCAGATGTATTATGTCGTTCATATTGTCACTAATGGGTGCCATGAATACGGATAAAATATAATAAAATGCAATGAAACGTCCGCTGAAGTAGCAAATGCACTTATTAAACGCTATCTTACCGCAAATTAAGCATCTAATTGCTAGGAGGGCTATAAAGATATTTCTCTTGCAATACTAGTAACTACACGTAAAACGCACCAGAAGTGCACATAAAGCTTTATCTTTCCCTGTGGTCATTCGCAATTGCAGAATCTGAAAAATACACACTCTATAAAAATCCCAGAGTGCTATATTGGTAGCCAGATGTAGTATGTCGTTCATATTGTCACTAATGGGTGCCATGAATACGGATAATATATAATAAAATGCAATGAAAAGTCCGCTGAAGTAGCAAATGCACTTATTAAACGCTATCTTACCGCAAATTAAGCATCTAATTGCTAGGAGGGCCATAAAGATATTTCTTTTGCAATACTAGTAACTACACGTAAAAGGCACCAGAAGTGCACATAAAGCTTTATCTTTCCCTGTGGTCATTCGCAATTGCATAATCTGAAAAATACACACTCTATAAAAATCCCAGAGTGCTATATCGGTAGCCAGATGTAGTATGTCGTTCATATTGTCACTAATGGGTGCCATGACTACGGATAATATATAATAAAATGCAATGAAAAGTCCGCTAAAGTAGCAAATGCACTTATTAAATGCTATCTTACCGCAAATTAGGCATCTAATTGCTAGGAGGGCCATATAGATATTTCTCTTGCAATACTAGTAACTACACGTAAAACGCACCAGAAGTGCACATAAAGCTTTATGTTTCCCTGTAGTTATTCACAATTGCATAATCTGAAAAATACACACCCTATAAAAATCCCAGAGTCCTATATCGGTAGCCAGATGTAGTATGACGTTCATATCGTCACAAATGGGTGCCATGAATACGGATAATATATAATAAAATGCAATGAAAAGTCCGCTAAAGTAGCAAATGCACTTATTAAATGCTATCTTACCGCAAATTAAGCATCTAATTGCTAGGAGGGCCATACAGATATTTCTCTTGCAATACTATTAACTACACGTAAAACGCACCAGAAGTGCACATAAAGCTTTATGTTTTCCTGTAGTTATACACAATTGCATAATCTGAAAAATACACACCCTATAAAAATCCCAGAGTGCTATATCGGTAGCCAGATGTATTATGTCGTTCATATTGTCACTAATGGGTGCCATGAATACGGATAAAATATAATAAAATGCAATGAAACGTCTGCTGAAGTAGCAAATGCACTTATTAAATGCTATCTTACCGCAAATTAAGCATCTAATTGCTAGGAGGGCCATAAAGATATTTCTCTTGCAATACTAGTAACTACACGTAGAACGCACCAGAAGTGCACATAAAGCTTTATCTTTCCCTGTGGTCATTCGCAATTGCATAATCTGAAAAATACACACTCTATAAAAATCCCAGAGTGCTATATCGGTAGCCAGATGTAGTATGTCGTTCATATTGTCACTAATGGGTGCCATGAATACGGATAAAATATAATAAAATGCAATGAAAAGTCCGCTAAAGTAGCAAATGCACTTATTAAATGCTATCTTACCGCAAATTAAGCATCTAATTGCTAGGAGGGCCATATAGATATTTCTCTTGCAATACTAGTAACTACACGTAAAACGCACCAGAAGTGCACATAAAGCTTTATGTTTCCCTGTAGTTATTCACAATTGCATAATCTGAAAAATACACACCCTATAAAAATCCCAGAGTGCTATATCGGTAGCCAGATGTAGTATGACGTTCATATCGTCACAAATGGGTGCCATGAATACGGATAATATATAATAAAATGCAATGAAAAGTCCGCTAAAGTAGCAAATGCACTTATTAAATGCTATCTTACCGCAAATTAAGCATCTAATTGCTAGGAGGGCCATATAGATATTTCTCTTGCAATACTAGTAACTACACGTAAAACGCACCAGAAGTGCACATAAAGCTTTATGTTTCCCTGTAGTTATTCGCAATTGCATAATCTAAAAAATACACACCCTATAAAAATCCCAGAGTGCTATATCGGTAGCCAGATGTAGTATGACGTTCATATCGTCACAAATGGGTGCCATGAATACGGATAATATATAATAAAATGCAATGAAAAGTCCGCTAAAGTAGCAAATGCACTTATTAAATGCTATCTTACCGCAAATTAAGCATCTAATTGCTAGGAGGGCCATATAGATATTTCTTTTGCAATACTAGTACCTACACGTAAAACGCACCAGAAGTGCACATAAAGCTTTATGTTTCCCTGTAGTTATTCGCAATTGCATAATCTGAAAAATACACATTTAAAGCAAAATTCAAGAGTGCTATATCGGTAGCCAGGTGTGGTATATCATTCATTTTGTCACTAATGGGTGTCATGAATACGGATAAAATATAATAAAATGCAATGAAATGTCCGCTGAAGTAGCAAATGCACTTATTAAACGCTATCTTACCGCACATTAAGCATCTAATTGCTAGGAGGGCCATAAAGATATTTCTTTTGCAATACTAGTAACTACACGTAAAACGCACCAGAAGTGCACATAAAGCTTTATCTTTCTCTGTGGTCATTCGCAATTGCAGAATCTGAAAAATACACACTCTATAAAAATCCCAGAGTGCTATATTGGTAGCCAGATGTAGTATGTCGTTCATATTGTCACTAATGGGTGCCATGAATACGGATAATATATAATAAAATGCAATGAAAAGTCCGCTAAAGTAGCAAATGCACTTATTAAATGCTATCTTACCGCAAATTAAGCATCTAATTGCTAGGAGGGCCATACAGATATTTCTCTTGCAATACTAGTAAGTACACGTAAAACGCACCAGAAGTGCACATAAAGCTTTATGTTTCCCTGTAGTTATTCACAATTGCATAATCTGAAAAATACACACCCTATAAAAATCCCAGAGTGCTATATCGGTAGCCAGATGTAGTATGTCGTTCATATTGTCACTAATGGGTGCCATGAATACGGATAAAATATAATAAAATGCAATGAAACGTCCGCTGAAGTAGCAAATGCACTTATTAAACGCTATCTTACCGCAAATTAAGCATCTAATTGCTAGGAGGGCCATAAAGATATTTCTTTTGCAATACTAGTAACTACACGTAAAAGGCACCAGAAGTGCACATAAAGCTTTATCTTTCCCTGTGGTCATTCGCAATTGCATAATCTGAAAAATACACACTCTATAAAAATCCCAGAGTGCTATATCGGTAGCCAGATGTAGTATGTCGTTCATATTGTCACTAATGGGTGCCATGACTACGGATAATATATAATAAAATGCAATGAAAAGTCCGCTAAAGTAGCAAATGCACTTATTAAATGCTATCTTACCGCAAATTAGGCATCTAATTGCTAGGAGGGCCATATAGATATTTCTCTTGCAATACTAGTAACTACACGTAAAACGCACCAGAAGTGCACATAAAGCTTTATGTTTCCCTGTAGTTATTCACAATTGCATAATCTGAAAAATACACACCCTATAAAAATCCCAGAGTCCTATATCGGTAGCCAGATGTAGTATGACGTTCATATCGTCACAAATGGGTGCCATGAATACGGATAATATATAATAAAATGCAATGAAAAGTCCGCTAAAGTAGCAAATGCACTTATTAAATGCTATCTTACCGCAAATTAAGCATCTAATTGCTAGGAGGGCCATATAGATATTTCTCTTGCAATACTAGTAACTACACGTAAAACGCACCAGAAGTGCACATAAAGCTTTATGTTTCCCTGTAGTTATTCACAATTGCATAATCTGAAAAATACACACCTTATAAAAATCCCAGAGTGCTATATCGGTAGCCAGATGTAGTATGTCGTTCATATTGTCACTATTGGGTACCATGAATACGGATAAAATATAATAAAATGCAATGAAACGTCCGCTGAAGTAGCAAATGCACTTATTAAACGCTATCTTACCGCAAATTAAGCATCTAATTGCTAGGAGGGCCATAAAGATATTTCTTTTGCAATACTAGTAACTACAAGTAACGCACCAGAAGTGCACATAAAGCTTTATCTTTCCCTGTGGTCATTCGCAATTGCATAATCTGAAAAATACACACTCTATACAAATCCCAGAGTGCTATATCGGTAGCCAGATGTAGTATGTCGTTCATATTGTCACTAATGGGTGCCATGAATACGGATAATATATAATAAAATGCAATGAAAAGTCCGCTAAAGTAGCAAATGCACTTATTAAATGCTATCTTGCCGCAAATTAAGCATCTAATTGCTAGGAGGGCCATATAGATATTTCTCTTGCAATACTAGTAACTACACGTAAAACGCACCAGAAGTGCACATAAAGCTTTATGTTTCCCTGTAGTTATTCACAATTGCATAATCTGAAAAATACACACCCTATAAAAATCCCATAGTGCTATATCGGTAGCCAGATGTAGTATGTCGTTCATATTGTCACTAATGGGTGCCATGAATACGGATAAAATATAATAAAATGCAATGAAACGTCCGCTTAAGTAGCAAATGCACTTATTAAACGCTATCTTACCGCAAATTAAGCATCTAATTGCTAGGAGGGCCATAAAGATATTTCTTTTGCAATACTAGTAACTACACGTAAAAGGCACCAGAGGTGCACATAAAGCTTTATCTTTCCCTGTGGTCATTCGCCATTGCATAATCTGAAAAATACACACTCTATAAAAATCCCAGAGTGCTATATCGGTAGCCAGATGTAGTATGTCGTTCATATTGTCACTAATGGGTGCCATGAATACGGATAATATATAATAAAATACAATGAAAAGTCCGCTAAAGTAGCAAATGCACTTATTAAATGCTATCTTACCGCAAATTAAGCATCTAATTGCTAGGAGGGCCATATAGATATTTCTCTTGCAATACTAGTAACTACACGTAAAACGCACCAGAAGTGCACATAAATGTTTATGTTTCCCTGTAGTTATTCACAATTGCATAATCTGAAAAATACACACCCTATAAAAATCCCAGAGTGCTATATCGGTAGCCAGATGTAGTATGACGTTCATATCGTCACAAATGGGTGCCATGAATACGGATAAAATATAATAAAATGCAATGAAACGTCCGCTGAAGTAGCAAATGCACTTATTAAACGCTATCTTACCGCAAATTAAGCATCTAATTGCTAGGCGGGCCATAAAGATATTTCTTTTGCAATACTAGTAACTACACGTAAAAGGCACCAGAAGTGCACATAAAGCTTTATCTTTCCCTGTGGTCATTCGCAATTGCATAATCTGAAAAATACACACTCTATAAAAATCCCAGAGTGCTATATCGGTAGCCAGATGTAGTATGTCGTTCATATTGTCACTAATGGGTGCCATGAATACGGATAATATATAATAAAATACAATGAAAAGTCCGCTAAAGTAGCAAATGCACTTATTAAATGCTATCTTACCGCAAATTAAGCATCTAATTGCTAGGAGGGCCATATAGATATTTCTCTTGCAATACTAGTAACTACACGTAAAACGCACCAGAAGTGCACATAAATGTTTATGTTTCCCTGTAGTTATTCACAATTGCATAATCTGAAAAATACACACCCTATAAAAATCCCAGAGTGCTATATCGGTAGCCAGATGTAGTATGACGTTCATATCGTCACAAATGGGTGCCATGAATACGGATAAAATATAATAAAATGCAATGAAACGTCCGCTGAAGTAGCAAATGCACTTATTAAACGCTATCTTACCGCAATTTAAGCATCTAATTGCTAGGCGGGCCATAAAGATATTTCTTTTGCAATACTAGTAACTACACGTAAAAGGCACCAGAAGTGCACATAAAGCTTTATCTTTCCCTGTGGTCATTCGCAATTGCATAATCTGAAAGATACACACTCTATAAAAATCCCAGAGTGCTATATCGGTAGCCAGATATTGTCACTAATGGGTGCCATGAATACGGATAATAAATAATAAAATGCAATGAAAAGTCCGCTAAAGTAGCAAATGCACTTACTAAATGCTATCTTACCGCAAATTAAGCATCTAATTGCTAGGAGGGCCATATAGATATTTCTTTTGCAATACTAGTACCTACACGTAAAACGCACCAGAAGTGCACATAAAGCTTTATGTTTCTCTGTGGTCATTCGCAATTGCATAATCTGAAAAATACACACGCTATAAAAATCCCAGAGTGGTATATCGGTAGCCAGATGTAGCATGACGTTCATATCGTCACAAATGGGTGCCATGAATACGGATAATATATAATAAAATGCAATGAAAAGTCCGCTAAAGTAGCAAATGCACTTATTAAATGCTATCTTACCGCAAATTAAGCATCTAATTGCTAGGAGGGCCATATAGATATTTCTTTTGCAATACTAGTACCTACACGTAAAACGCACCAGAAGTGCACATAAAGCTTTATGTTTCCCTGTAGTTATTCGCAATTGCATAATCTGAAAAATACACATTAAAAGCAAAATTCAAGAGTGCTATATCGGTAGCCAAGTGTGGTATATCATTCATTTTGTCACTAATGGGTGTCATGAATACGGATAAAATATAATAAAATGCAATGAAAGGTCCGCTGAAGTAGCAAATGCACTTAATAAACGCTATCTTACCGCAAATTAAGCATCTAATTGCTAGGAGGGCCATAAAGATATTTCTTTTGCAATACTAGTAACTACACGTAAAAGGCACCAGAAGTGCACATAAAGCTTTATCTTTCCCTGTGGTCATTCGTAATTGCATAATCTGAAAAACACACACTCTATAAAAATCCCAGAGTGCTATATCGGTAGCCAGATGTAGTATGTCGTTCATATTGTCACTAATGGGTGCCATGAATACGGATAAAATATAATAAAATGCAATGAAACGTCCGCTGAAGTAGCAAATGCACTTATTAAACGCTATCTTACCGCAAATTAAGCATCTAATAGCTAGGAGGGCCATAAAGATATTTCTTTTGCAATACTAGGAACTACACGTAAAAGGCACCAGAAGTGCACATAAAGCTTTATCTTTCCCTGTGGTCATTCGCAATTGCATAATCTGAAAAATACACACTCTATAAAAATCCCAGAGTGCTATATCGGTAGCCAGATGTAGTATGTCGTTCATATTGTCACTAATGGGTGCCATGAATACGGATAATATATAATAAAATGCAATGAAAAGTCCGCTAAAGTAGCAAATGCACTTATTAAATGCTATCTTACCGCAAATTAAGCATCTAATTGCGAGGAGGGCCATATAGATATTTCTCTTGCAATACTAGTAACTACACGTAAAACGCACCAGAAGTGCACATAAAGCTTTATGTTTCCCTGTAGTTATTCACAATTGCATAATCTGAAAAATATACACCCTATAAAAATCCCAGAGTGCTATATCGGTAGCCAGATGTAGTATGACGTTCATATCGTCACAAATGGGTGCCATGAATACGGATAAAATATAATAAAATGCAATGAAACGTCCGCTGAAGTAGCAAATGCACTTATTAAACGCTACCTTACCGCAAATTAAGCATCTAATTGCTAGGCGGGCCATAAAGATATTTCTTTTGCAATACTAGTAACTACACGTAAAAGGCACCAGAAGTGCACATAAAGCTTTATCTTTCCCTGTGGTCATTCGCAATTGCATAATCTGAAAGATACACACTCTATAAAAATCCCAGAGTGCTATATCGGTAGCCAGATATTGTCACTAATGGGTGCCATGAATTCGGATAAAATATAATAAAATGCAATGAAAGGTCCGCTGAAGTAGAAAAGGCACTTATTAAACGCTATCTTACCGCCAATTAAGCATCTAATTGCTAGGAGGGCCATAAAGATATTTCTTTTGCAATACTAGTAACTACAAGTAAAAGGCACCAGAAGTGCACATAAAGCTTTATCTTTCCCTGTGGTCATTCGCAATTGCATAATCTGAAAAATACACACTCTATAAAAATCCCAGAGTGCTATATCGGTAGCCAGATGTAGTATGTCGTTCATATTGTCACTAATGGGTGCCATGAATACGGATAATATATAATAAAATGCAATGAAAAGTCCGCTAAAGTAGCAAATGCACTTATTAAATGCTATCTTACCGCAAATTAAGCATCTAATTGCTAGGAGGGCCATATAGATATTTCTCTTGCAATACTAGTAACTACACGTAAAACGCACCAGAAGTGCACATAAAGCTTTATGTTTCCCTGTAGTTATTCACAATTGCATAATCTGAAAAATACACACCCTATAAAAATCCCAGAGTGCTATATCGGTAGCCAGATGTAGTATGACGTTCATATCGTCACAAATGGGTGCCATGAATACGGATAAAATATAATAAAATGCAATGAAACGTCCGCTGAAGTAGCAAATGCACTTATTAAACGCTATCTTACCGCAAATTAAGCATCTAATTGCTAGGCGGGCCATAAAGATATTTCTTTTGCAATACTAGTAACTACACGTAAAAGGCACCAGAACTGCACATAAAGCTTTATCTTTCCCTGTGGTCATTCGCAATTGCATAATCTGAAAGATACACACTCTATAAAAATCCCAGAGTCCTATATCGGTAGCCAGATGTAGTATGACGTTCATATCGTCACAAATGGGTGCCATGAATACGGATAATATATAATAAAATGCAATGAAAAGTCCGCTAAAGTAGCAAATGCACTTATTAAATGCTATCTTACCGCAAATTAAGCATCTAATTGCGAGGAGGGCCATATAGATATTTCTCTTGCAATACTAGTAACTACACGTAAAACGCACCAGAAGTGCACATAAAGCTTTATGTTTCCCTGTAGTTATTCACAATTGCATAATCTGAAAAATACACACTCTATAAAAATCCCAGAGTGCTATATCGGTAGCCAGATGTACTATGTCGTTCATATCGTCACTAATGGGTGCCATGAATACGGATAAAATATAATAAAATGCAATGAAACGTTCGCTGAAGTAGCAAATGCACTTCTTAAACGCTATCTTACCGCAAATTAAGCATCTAATTGCTAGGAGAGCCATAAAGATATTTCTTTTGCAATACTAGTAACTACACGTAAAACGCACCAGAAGTGCACAAAAAGCTTTATGTTTCCTTGTGGTCATTCGCAATTGCATAATCTGAAAAATACACACTCTATAAAAATCCCAGAGTGCTATATCGGTAGCCAGATGTACTATGTCGTTCATATCGTCACTAATGGGTGCCATGAATACGGATAAAATATAATAAAATGCAATGAAACGTTCGCTGAAGTAGCAAATGCACTTCTTAAACGCTATCTTACCGCAAATTAAGCATCTAATTGCTAGGAGGGGCATAAACATATTTCTCTTGCAATACTAGTAACTACACGTAAAACGCACCAGAAGTGCACATAAAGCTTTATGTTTCCCTGTGGTCATTCGCAATTGCATAATCTGAAAAATACACACTCTATAAAAATCCCAGAGTGCTATATCGGTAGCCAGATGTAGTATGTCGTTCATATCGTCATTAATGGGTGCCACGAATACGGATAAAATATAATAAGATGCAATGAAACGTCGCTGAAGTAGCAAATGCACTTATTAACCGCTATCTTACCGCAAATTAAGCATCTAATTGCTAGGAGAGCCATAAAGATATTTCTTTTGCAATACCAGTAACTACACGTAAAACGCACCAGAAGTGCACATAAAGCTTTATCTTTCCCTGTGGTCATTCGCAATTGCATAATCTGAAAAATACACACTCTATAAAAATCCCAGAGTGCTATATCGGTAGCCAGATGTAGTATATCGTTCATATTGTCACTAATGGGTGCCATGAATACGGATGATATATAATAAAATGCAATTAAAGGTCCGCTGAAGTAGCAAATGCACTTATTAAACGCTATCTTACCGCAAATTAAGCATCTAATTGCTAGGAGGTCCATAAAGATATTTCTTTTGCAATACTAGTACCTACACGTAAAACGCACCAGAAGTGCACATAAAGCTTTATGTTTCGCTGTAGTTATTCGCAATTGCATAATCTGAAAAATACACATTCAAAGCAAAATCCAAGAGTGCTATATCGGTAGCCAGGTGTGGTATATCGTTCATTTTGTCACTAATGGGTGCCATGAATACGGATAAAATATAATAAAATGCAATGAAAGGTCCGCTGAAGTAGCAAATGCACTTATTAAACGCTATCTTACCGAAAATTAAGCATCTAATTGCTAGGAGGACCATAAAGATATTTCTCTTGCAATACTAGTAACTACACGTTAAACGCACCAGAAGTGCACATAAAGCTTTATGTTTCTCTGTGGTCATTTGCAATTGCGTAATCTGAAAAATACACACCCTATAAAAATCCCAGAGTGCTATATCGGTAGCCAGATTTAGTATGTCGTTCATATCGTCACAAATGGGTGCCATGAATACGGATAATATATAATAAAATGCAATGAAAAGTCCGCTAAAGTAGCAAATGCACTTATTAAATGCTATCTTACCGCAAATTAAGCATCTAATTGCTAGGAGGGCCATATAGATATTTCTTTTGCAATACTAGTACCTACACGTAAAACGCAACAGAAGTGCACATAAAGCTTTATCTTTCCCTGTAGTTATTCGCAATTGCATAATCTGAAAAATACACATTCAAAGCAAAATCCAAGAGTGCTATATCGGTAGCCAGGTGTGGTATATCGTTCATTTTGTCACTAATGGGTGCTATGAATACGGATAAAACATAATAAAATGCAATTAAAGGTCCGCTGAAGTAGCAAATGCACTTATTAAACGCTATCTTACCGCAAATTAAGCATCTAATTGCTAGGAGGTCCATAAAGATATTTCTTTTGCAATACTAGTAACTACACGTAAAACGCACCAGAAGTGCACATAAAGCTTTATCTTTCCCTGTGGTCATTCGCAATTGCATAATCTGAAAAATACACACTCTATAAAAATCCCAGAGTGCTATATCGGTAGCCAGATGTAGTATGTCGTTCATATCGTCACTAATGGGTGCCATGAATACGGATAAAATTTAATAAAATGCAATGAAACGTCCGCTGAAGTAGCAAATGCACTTATTAAACGGTATCTTACCGCAAATTAAGCATCTAATTGCTAGAAGGGCCATAAAGATATTTCTTTTGCAATACTAGTAACTACACGTAAAACGCACCAGAAGTGCACATAAAGCTTTATCTTTCCCTGTGGTCATTCGCAATTGCATAATCTGAAAAATACACACTCTATAAAAATCCCAGAGTGCTACATCGGTAGCCAGATGTAGTATATCGTTCATATTGTCACTAATGGGTGCCATGAATACGGATAAAATATAATAAAATGCAATGAAAGGTCCGCTGAAGTAGCAAATGCACTTATTAAACGCTATCTTACCGCAAATTAAGCATCTAATTGCTAGGAGGGCCATAAAGATATTTCTTTTGCAATACTAGTAACTACACGTAAAACGCACCAGAAGTGCACATAAAGCTTTATGTTTCCCTGTAGTTATTCGCAATTGCATAATCTGAGAAATACACACTCAAAGCAAAATCCAAGAGTGCTATATCGGTAGCCAGGTGTGGTATATCGTTCATATTGTCACTAATGGGTGCCATGAATACGGATTAAATATAATAAAATGCAATGAAACGTCCGCTGAAGTAGCAAATGCACTTATTAAACGCTATCTTACCGCAAATTAAGCATCTAATTGCTAGGAGGGCCATAAAGGTATTTCTCTTGCAATACTAGTAACTACACGTAAAACGCACCAGAAGTGCACATAAAGCTTTATGTTTCCCTGTGGTCATTCGCAATTGCATAATCTGAAAAATACACACTCTATAAAAATCCCAGAGTGCTATATCGGTAGCCAGATGTACTATGTCGTTCATATCGTCACTAATGGGTGCCATGAATACAGATAAAATATAATAAAATGCAATGAAACGTCCGCTGAAGTAGCAAATGCACTTATTAAACGCTATCTTACCGCAAATTAAGCATCTAATTGCTAGGAGGGCCATAAAGATATTTCTTTTGCAATACTAGTAACTACACGTAAAACGCACCAGAAGTGCACATAAAGCTTTATCTTTCCCTGTGGTCATTCGCAATTGCACAATCTGAAAAATACACACTCTATAAAAATCCCAGAGTGCTATATCGGTAGCCAGATGTAGTATGTCGTTCATATCGTCACTAATGGGTGCCATGAATACGGATAAAATATAATAAAATGCAATGAAACGTCCGCTGAAGTAGCAAATGCACTTATTAAACGCTATCTTACCGCAAATTAAGCATCTAATTGCTAGGAGAGCCATAAAGATATTTCTTTTGCAATACCAGTAACTATACGTAAAACGCACCAGAAGTGCACATAAAGCTTTATCTTTCCCTGTGGTCATTCGCAATTGCATAATCTGAAAAATACACACTCTATAAAAATCCCAGAGTGCTATATCGGTAGCCAGATGTAGTATATCGTTCATATTGTCACTAATGGGTGCCATGAATACGGATGATATATAATAAAATGCAATGAAAAGTCCGCTAAAGTAGCAAATGCACTTATTAAATGCTATCTTACCGCAAATTAAGCATCTAATTGCTAGGAGGGCCATATAGATATTTCTTTTGCAATACTAGTACCTACACGTAAAACGCACCAGAAGTGCACATAAAGCTTTATGTTTCCCTGTAGTTATTCGCAATTGCATAATCTTAAAAATACACATTCAAAGCAAAATCCAAGAGTGGTATATCGGTAGCCAGGTGTGGTATATCGTTCATTTTGTCACTAATGGGTGCCATGAATACGGATAAAATATAATAAAATGCAATGAAAGGTCCGCTGAAGTAGCAAATGCACTTATTAAACGCTATCTTAACGCAAATTAAGCATCTAATTGCTAGGAGGGCCATAAAGATATTTCTTTTGCAATACTAGTAACTACACGTAAAACGCACCAGAAGTGCACATAAAGCTTTATCTTTCCCTGTGGTCATTCGCAATTGCATAATCTGAAAAATACACACTCTATAAAAATCCCAGAGTGCTATATCGGTAGCCATATTTAGTATGTCGTTCATATCGTCACAAATGGGTGCCATGAATACGGATAATATATAATAAAATGCAATGAAAAGTCCGCTAAAGTAGCAAATGCACTTATTAAATGCTATCTTACCGCAAATTAAGCATCTAATTGCTAGGAGGGCCATATAGATATTTCTTTTGCAATACTAGTACCTACACGTAAAACGCACCAGAAGTGCACATAAAGCTTTATGTTTCCCTGTAGTTATTCGCAATTGCATAATCTGAAAAATACACATTCAATGCAAAATCCAAGAGTGCTATATCGCTAGCCAGGTGTGGTATATCGTTCATTTTGTCACTAATGGGAGCTATGAATACGGATAAAATATAATAAAATGCAATTAAAGGTCCGCTGAAGTAGCAAATGCACTTATTAAACGCTATCTTACCGCAAATTAAGCATCTAATTGCTAGGAGGGCCATAAAGATATTTCTTTTGCAATACTAGTAACTACACGTAAAAGGCACCAGAAGTGCACATAAAGCTTTATCTTTCCCTGTGGTCATTCGCAATTGCATAATTTGAAAGATACACACTCTATAAAAATCCCAGAGTGCTATATCGGTAGCCAGATGTAGTATATCGTTCATATTGTCAGTAATGGGTGCCATGAATACGGATAATATATAATAAAATGCAATGAAAAGTCCGCTAATGTAACAAATGCACTTATTAAATGCTATCTTACAGCAAATTAAGCATCTAATTGCTAGGAGGGCCATAAAGATATTTCTTTTGCAATACTAGTAACTACACGTAAAACGCATCAGAAGTGCACATAAAGCTTTATGTTTCTCTGTGGTCATTTGCATTTGCATAATCTGAAAAATACACACCCTATAAAAATCCCAGAGTGCTATATCGGTAGCCAGATGTAGTATATCGTTCATATTGTCACTAATGGGTGCCATGAATACGGATAAAATATAATAAAATGCAATGAAAGGTCCGCCGAAGTAGCAAATGCACTTATTAAACGCTATCTTACCGCAAATTAAGCATCTAATTGCTGGGAGGGCCATAAAGGTATTTCTCTTGCAATACTAGTAACTACACGTAAAACGCACCAGAAGTGCACATAAAGCTTTATGTTTCCCTGTGGTCATTCGCAATTGCATAATCTGAAAAATACACACTCTATAAAAATCCCAGAGTGCTATATCGGTAGCCAGATGTACTATGTCGTTCATATCGTCACTAATGGGTGCCATGAATACAGATAAAATATAATAAAATGCAATGAAACGTCCGCTGAAGTAGCAAATGCACTTATTAAACGCTATCTTACCGCAAATTAAGCATCTAATTGCTAGGAGGGCCATAAAGATATTTCTTTTGCAATACTAGTAACTACACGTAAAACGCACCAGAAGTGCACATAAAGCTTTATCTTTCCCTGTGGTCATTCGCAATTGCACAATCTGAAAAATACACACTCTATAAAAATCCCAGAGTGCTATATCGGTAGCCAGATGTAGTATGTCGTTCATATCGTCACTAATGGGTGCCATGAATACGGATAAAATATAATAAAATGCAATGAAACGTCCGCTGAAGTAGCAAATGCACTTATTAAACGCTATCTTACCGCAAATTAAGCATCTAATTGCTAGGAGAGCCATAAAGATATTTCTTTTGCAATACCAGTAACTATACGTAAAACGCACCAGAAGTGCACATAAAGCTTTATCTTTCCCTGTGGTCATTCGCAATTGCATAATCTGAAAAATACACACTCTATAAAAATCCCAGAGTGCTATATCGGTAGCCAGATGTAGTATATCGTTCATATTGTCACTAATGGGTGCCATGAATACGGATGATATATAATAAAATGCAATGAAAAGTCCGCTAAAGTAGCAAATGCACTTATTAAATGCTATCTTACCGCAAATTAAGCATCTAATTGCTAGGAGGGCCATATAGATATTTCTTTTGCAATACTAGTACCTACACGTAAAACGCACCAGAAGTGCACATAAAGCTTTATGTTTCCCTGTAGTTATTCGCAATTGCATAATCTTAAAAATACACATTCAAAGCAAAATCCAAGAGTGGTATATCGGTAGCCAGGTGTGGTATATCGTTCATTTTGTCACTAATGGGTGCCATGAATACGGATAAAATATAATAAAATGCAATGAAAGGTCCGCTGAAGTAGCAAATGCACTTATTAAACGCTATCTTAACGCAAATTAAGCATCTAATTGCTAGGAGGGCCATAAAGATATTTCTTTTGCAATACTAGTAACTACACGTAAAACGCACCAGAAGTGCACATAAAGCTTTATCTTTCCCTGTGGTCATTCGCAATTGCATAATCTGAAAAATACACACTCTATAAAAATCCCAGAGTGCTATATCGGTAGCCATATTTAGTATGTCGTTCATATCGTCACAAATGGGTGCCATGAATACGGATAATATATAATAAAATGCAATGAAAAGTCCGCTAAAGTAGCAAATGCACTTATTAAATGCTATCTTACCGCAAATTAAGCATCTAATTGCTAGGAGGGCCATATAGATATTTCTTTTGCAATACTAGTACCTACACGTAAAACGCACCAGAAGTGCACATAAAGCTTTATGTTTCCCTGTAGTTATTCGCAATTGCATAATCTGAAAAATACACATTCAATGCAAAATCCAAGAGTGCTATATCGCTAGCCAGGTGTGGTATATCGTTCATTTTGTCACTAATGGGAGCTATGAATACGGATAAAATATAATAAAATGCAATTAAAGGTCCGCTGAAGTAGCAAATGCACTTATTAAACGCTATCTTACCGCAAATTAAGCATCTAATTGCTAGGAGGGCCATAAAGATATTTCTTTTGCAATACTAGTAACTACACGTAAAAGGCACCAGAAGTGCACATAAAGCTTTATCTTTCCCTGTGGTAATTCGCAATTGCATAATTTGAAAGATACACACTCTATAAAAATCCCAGAGTGCTATATCGGTAGCCAGATGTAGTATATCGTTCATATTGTCAGTAATGGGTGCCATGAATACGGATAATATATAATAAAATGCAATGAAAAGTCCGCTAATGTAACAAATGCACTTATTAAATGCTATCTTACAGCAAATTAAGCATCTAATTGCTAGGAGGGCCATAAAGATATTTCTTTTGCAATACTAGTAACTACACGTAAAACGCATCAGAAGTGCACATAAAGCTTTATGTTTCTCTGTGGTCATTTGCATTTGCATAATCTGAAAAATACACACTCTATAAAAATCCCAGAGTGCTATATCGGTAGCCAGATGTAGTATATCGTTCATATTGTCACTAATGGGTGCCATGAATACGGATGATATATAATAAAATGCAATGAAAAGTCCGCTAAAGTAGCAAATGCACTTATTAAATGCTATCTTACCGCAAATTAAGCATCTAATTGCTAGGAGGGCCATATAGATATTTCTTTTGCAATACTAGTACCTACACGTAAAACGCACCAGAAGTGCACATAAAGCTTTATGTTTCCCTGTAGTTATTCGCAATTGCATAATCTTAAAAATACACATTCAAAGCAAAATCCAAGAGTGGTATATCGGTAGCCAGGTGTGGTATATCGTTCATTTTGTCACTAATGGGTGCCATGAATACGGATAAAATATAATAAAATGCAATGAAAGGTCCGCTGAAGTAGCAAATGCACTTATTAAACGCTATCTTAACGCAAATTAAGCATCTAATTGCTAGGAGGGCCATAAAGATATTTCTTTTGCAATACTAGTAACTACACGTAAAACGCACCAGAAGTGCACATAAAGCTTTATCTTTCCCTGTGGTCATTCGCAATTGCATAATCTGAAAAATACACACTCTATAAAAATCCCAGAGTGCTATATCGGTAGCCATATTTAGTATGTCGTTCATATCGTCACAAATGGGTGCCATGAATACGGATAATATATAATAAAATGCAATGAAAAGTCCGCTAAAGTAGCAAATGCACTTATTAAATGCTATCTTACCGCAAATTAAGCATCTAATTGCTAGGAGGGCCATATAGATATTTCTTTTGCAATACTAGTACCTACACGTAAAACGCACCAGAAGTGCACATAAAGCTTTATGTTTCCCTGTAGTTATTCGCAATTGCATAATCTGAAAAATACACATTCAATGCAAAATCCAAGAGTGCTATATCGCTAGCCAGGTGTGGTATATCGTTCATTTTGTCACTAATGGGAGCTATGAATACGGATAAAATATAATAAAATGCAATTAAAGGTCCGCTGAAGTAGCAAATGCACTTATTAAACGCTATCTTACCGCAAATTAAGCATCTAATTGCTAGGAGGGCCATAAAGATATTTCTTTTGCAATACTAGTAACTACACGTAAAAGGCACCAGAAGTGCACATAAAGCTTTATCTTTCCCTGTGGTCATTCGCAATTGCATAATTTGAAAGATACACACTCTATAAAAATCCCAGAGTGCTATATCGGTAGCCAGATGTAGTATATCGTTCATATTGTCAGTAATGGGTGCCATGAATACGGATAATATATAATAAAATGCAATGAAAAGTCCGCTAATGTAACAAATGCACTTATTAAATGCTATCTTACAGCAAATTAAGCATCTAATTGCTAGGAGGGCCATAAAGATATTTCTTTTGCAATACTAGTAACTACACGTAAAACGCATCAGAAGTGCACATAAAGCTTTATGTTTCTCTGTGGTCATTTGCATTTGCATAATCTGAAAAATACACACCCTATAAAAATCCCAGAGTGCTATATCGGTAGCCAGATGTAGTATATCGTTCATATTGTCACTAATGGGTGCCATGAATACGGATAAAATATAATAAAATGCAATGAAAGGTCCGCCGAAGTAGCAAATGCACTTATTAAACGCTATCTTACCGCAAATTAAGCATCTAATTGCTAGGAGGGCCATAAAGATATTTCTTTTGCAATACTAGTAACTACACGTAAAACGCATCAGAAGTGCACATAAAGCTTTATCTTTCCCTGTAGTCATTCGCAATTGCATAATCTGAAAAATACACACTCTATAAAAATCCCAGAGTGCTATATCGGTAGCCAGATGTAGTATATCGTTCATATTGTCACTAATGGCTGCCATGAATACGGATAAAATATAATAAAATGCAATGAAAGGTCCGCTGAAGTAGCAAATGCACTTATTAAACGCTATCTTACCGCAAATTAAGCATCTAATTGCTAGGAGGGCCATAAAGATATTTCTTTTGCAATACTAGTAACTAAGTAAAAGTAATAAAAACACACAGTCTTCCTCATAAAATTGTAATAGTAAATTAGGTGGTACAAGTGGTGTGGCTACATGTTTCGGTTTAACAATTTTTAAACCATCTTCAGGCTAAAAACCAACAAACTTAAAATATAAAGAAGCCAATACAATCAAAAACCTTACCTAAGGACAGGAAGCAGTAAAAGTTACGCCATAGATGAATAAACAATTAAAATTAGTTAAAATCGACAGGACAAGACAACGCACGAGGCGACAGACACGTTAAAATGAATTGAATTATTTATTAATCTACAGCGTCCAGTCAAGGTGAAGTAATGCAAATACGTATCGTGGCCAACAAATTGCCAAAAAATTGATAAAAAGATGAATATGAAAATTAATCGAGTTTTAAATTCAGGAAAATGTAATTGCTACTGCTGGCGAAGTCTGTGACCTCATTGAGGCAATTATCGTTTAAGCGGGAACTAATCTCCAAGATCTCGTAAAAGTTTAAAATATTGCCCTTAGGACAGATATGTAAAATTTCTAAATCGGAGTCGCGATCAAATTTATGGTTTTTTTCCATTATATGTGAGGAAAATGCTGATTTTTTATGATCAAGTTGATGTATGTAATTCGGTTTTAATAAGGACATGTGTTCAGACACGCGTTTACTGAAGGACCTCCCCGTCTGACCCACATAAAAAGAGTCACAAGAGCCACAGTTTAAAAGATATATGCCTGATCTGTCTAGTAAAGGGATGGGGTCTTTATTATGTACTAGGATGTTGTTGAGAGAAAAGGGGGTGGAAAAGGAAATGGTAATATTAAAGCGTTTAAATATGTTTTTTAAGGAGTTGACAAAGGGTGCGGTGTAGGGAAGCGAACGAAACGAGTTGAGTTCATTACTTGTATCAGAAGATCTAAGGGCTGACAATTTGGTGTGAGATAGCGTATATTGTAAACGATAGAAAATAGGCATAATAATATGAAGGGGGTAGCCGTTATTGGAAGCTATCTGTTTTATGATGTTGAGTTCGCTGGTGAAATTACTAGGGTTTAAGGGGGTCGAAAGTAAACGTCTAAAAAGAAATCTGAAGGCGCTCAGTTTTTGCGACAAGGGGTGGTGAGAGGAGAAGGGGATGACAGAATCAGTACATGTGGGTTTCCGATAAATGTTAAACTCAAGTGAATGTGATGTTGTGTTGCGGGAGATCTCCAAATCTAGAAAAGGAATGGATAAGTTGTTTTCAAGTTCGCATGTGAATTTGATGTTCTGGTGAAGCGTGTTAAGCCAGTTTAGGTGGGCCAGGGCTAACTCAGGTGTTCCCTCAAAAAGGACTAGGATATCATCAACATATCTGCCCCAAAAGACAACATGTTTTTTAAATAAATTGTTTTTGAAAATGACGGATTCAAGGTTGTCCATAAATATTTCGGCCAGTAGGGGGGAGAGGTTAGACCCCATGGCTAGACCCGACTCCTGTGAGAGGAAGGATTTGTCAAAAAGAAAGAAATTTTGTTTTAAACATAGTTTGATTAAAGTTAAAAGACACAAAGTTTGATCGTTAGATAAGTCACTATTGACTAGACGTTCGTGAATGAGGGTGAAACATTCGTCGGGAGGGATGCTAGGATAAAGGTTAACTACGTCAAAGGAGAGGAGGATAGTGTTGTCAGATATCTGAAGGGGTGAAATTTTAGAAATGAGGTCTAAAGAATTTTTGACAGAATATTGAGCTTTAAAATTTAAAATGGTGCGAAGAAAATGGCTTAACCATGAGGTGATTCGGGATACGGGAGTGTTTGTGAAAGAAACAACAGGACGAATGGGGATGTTTAATTTATGAATTTTCGGTAAGCCGTAGAGGCGTGGTGGATTGGGGTTCATACTGAGCAGTTCTTTGTAATGTTTCCCGAAACAGTTGGAAAGAATATGACGTTGGGTGTAA
>CALNHX010002218.1:0-188090 GCA_940337035.1 Agriotes lineatus | reverse complement strand
GTAGTGTTACGTTTTTAACGTTCGGGCTATTTGAAATTATACGACAAACATGGGTTCAAATGCAACAACAATAAAAGTTTCAGACGTCAAATATATATACAGCCATTAGAAGATGCGTCCATTCCGGAATCAATACTGATAAAATTCGACAACATTAGCTATAGACTATTCTTATCCACTGACACCATGTGTTTTGCTTGCCGACAAATGGGACACTTGGCAGAAAACTGTCCAAATAACAACCAATATCCACCTACAATCCTTCCAGTAACCACACATAAACGTACCTTATCATCATCCACAATTAATTCCGCCAGTCAATCCCCAGAAGTATTATCGCAAATCACCATAGATCCACTACTTACTACACCAAATGCAGCTAGTAAATCAAACAGTGCAACAACTGAAAATGCAACCGGAACGATACCAAAACAAAAAGCAACCAAACCAAAACGTCCAAAAACGGAACGCCCAAAAGTACAAGAAAGTGAAACCAGTGATATAGAGGAACTCCTTGAACCAACAAAAAGTATAATAGAAGCAAATGCAGATCATTATCCCATGAATTATAATAAACTTAGAGAATTTATCGAAAAAGCCTATGGATCTTCCAACCCTCTTGAAATATCAAGAATATTTACCCGCGACACCACAGCACTGATTGAAATGATGAAGGACATCTATCCTAGTTTACAAAAAAGAAATATCAAACAAAGATTTACTAGAATAACTAATAAATTAAATGCGCAACTTATGGAAGAGCTGTCTAAAAACTACACAGGACATCAACTTACCGATCCCGAAGAATATTAATGGTCCAAATAATACAACACAATTGTAACGGATTCTACACTCACCTGAATGAAATACAGTTACTGATAGCAGAACACCAACCCGATATATTGTGTTTTCAAGAAACCCACTTTAAAATAACTGCTCACCCACATATTAAAAACTATAATGGATATAACAAAATTAGACCAGTAAATCACGCTAGCGGGGGAGTAAGCACATTTGTTAGAAACCACATTCACGCACAACAAATTCACCTAAACACTAACCTCGAAGCTATTGCCGTAGAAGTATTCGTCCCCCAAAAATGGACAATTTGCAACGTATACATTGCTCCAAATTATAATTTACAACAAAGCGAAATAGATCAACTTATTAATTCTCTTCCAGCACCATACATAATAGTAAGAGATCTAAATGCACATGATCCACTTTGGGGATGCAAAAGCACAAACAAAAAAGGGAAAATACTAAAGGAAATACTAATTACCCAAGAAATAGTGTTATTGAATGATGGAAGACCAACGCACCTAGATATAAAAACACACACTCAATCAGCCATAGATATGTCACTCTGTCACCCCAAACTAAAACCGTCAATCAGCTGGGACCCTCTCACAAACTTGTATGGTGGCGATCATTTTCCAATAATCCTTAAAACTTCTACTAATACACTCAAGCAATGCCCAACCCAAAAATGGATTATACACAAGGCAAACTGGAATTTATTCGCAGAAAAAATAGAAAAAGAAAACATAAGATACTCTGTAGAACTGGGAATTGCATCAAATACTACATATATAACACAGAAAATAAAAGAAGCAGCCAAGATAGCTATACCTACTAAAAAGAACAAAGAAATCAAATATCAAGTACCATGGTGGAACACAAACTGCAAAATTGCTACTGAAAAAAAGAAGCGAACTTTCAAAATCTATCAAAAACAAAAAACTATTGAAAGCTTAATAGAATACAAAAAGGCAAGAGCGGAAGCAAGAAAAATCACCAGAGAGAGTAGGAAAATGTCATGGGCCAACTATGTTAATTCGATAAATGCAATGACAACCAACAAAGAGGTATGGAATGTTATCAAAAGGATAAAAGGAAAAGAAACCACGTTCAACATCCCAGCACTTAATATAAATAACAATATAATTACAGACCGTCTAGAAATAGCAAATGCTCTAAGTTGTAAGTTTGCAGAAATAAGTAGTAATCAAAACTATACGGCCGCTTTTATGAAAGAAAAATTAATAACAGAAAAGCAAGACAACCTGATAGTTCCTGTAAATGATAACGAACCCTACAACGTAGGCATTACATTCGACGAGTTAGAAGAAGCGTTGATGAAATGTAAAGATAGTAGCCCCGGTCCAGACCAGTTGCACTACCAGATGATAAAACATCTTCCTAAGTCCACAAAAATGGTTATTTTAGACCTATACAACGACATATGGAAAAACAACGTATTTCCAGAAAGCTGGAAGGAAGCCACCATTGTGCCTATACTAAAACCAGGAAAAACTAAAACAAGTGCATCCAGCTATAGACCTATTGCCATGACAAGCGTCCTGTGCAAACTGTTAGAACGGATAGTAAACCACCGCCTAATCTGGTACTTAGAAAAGGAATGTAAATTCATTGCAGAACAAAGTGGCTTTCGACAAAATCGATCTGCATATGATAATATCTCCAATCTAGAAGCGACAATAAAAAATGCATTTATAAATAAAGAACACATAATAGCAGTGTACTGTGATTTAGAACGGGCATATGATACAGTTTGGAAACACAAAATAGTAAGGAAGTTATTGGAATGGGGTCTCAAAGGTAATATAATTAACTATATAAAAAATTTCATCTCCAACAGAACGTTCAAAACCAGAATAGGAAATACAGTATCGAACGTTCAAACTCAGGAAAACGGTGTACCGCAAGGCTCCGTGCTCAGTGTCACACTATTCCTCATAGCGGTTAACGACATCGCAAAAAGAGTACCAACTGCCGTCAAATATCTGCTTTATGCAGACGATTTGATATTATACTGCAGAAGTTCCAACCTTAACCTCATTAGGGACAATTTACAAACCGCTATCAATTCCTTAGAAGAATGGAGTAAAGCAAACGGCCCGAAATTATCCGCTGAGAAAACTAAGTGTATACATTTCACTAAAAAAAACCAACAAAACAAACCAATAATTAAACTAAACAATACACCATTAAAATATGAAACCCAAATTAAAACTTTGGGATTAATATTTGACCAAAAATTGACCTGGAGACCCCATATAGAGAACCTTAAAAATCGATGTCAAAGATCATTAGACATACTGAAAGTAATCTCTCACCAGCAATGGGGGGGAAAACAGGAGATATTACTAAAAATCCTAAATACACTAATCAGGTCAAAAATAGAATACGGCAGCTTTATCTATGGACGATGTTCTCCAAAACTATCCAAATCAATCGACACAATATACAATAATGGACTCAGAATAGTTACAGGAGCATACAGAACAAGCCCCACCATAAGTTTATACAGCATCGCAGGACAAATGCCACTAAAATATCGTCGAGATCTGCAATTGGTGAACTATACACAAAAGGTGCTTCAAAACCAATACCATATCAATTATCAAGAAATTAAATCTCCATCCTTCCCCAACCTCTACAAAATACACCCAAAATCATATTTACCTTACTCGATATATAACCAACACTGTAAACAATACTATAATATCCCTGATTTTACGTTATATACCTATAATAGTTCTCAAATACCATGGCTCCTTCCAAAACCACAAATTAATCTGCAACTAGCAACGTTCCCAAAAGAGGACACACCTATAGACGTGTTTAAGACTGAATTGAAAATGATCTTACAAAATTATACAGATCATAACCTTATATACACCGACGGATCAAAATCAGGACAGGGAACAGGCTGCGCGTTCATCAATGAAGAATATGTCGAAAGCTATAAATTAAGTGAATACTGCTCCATATATAACGCTGAACTGTTTGCAATCCAAAAAGCGCTTGAATTTGCACTCTTACAAAACTATAAGAAATTTCTGATACTATCAGATTCACTAAGCGCACTCCAGTCATTAAAACATGCTACCAATAAAAACCCACAAGTGAGAAACATTGCAGAAATTATTTTTAAGATCTACCAAAAAGAAAATTCCGTAACCTTCATATGGATACCGGCACATATTGGTATACGTGGCAATGAAAAAGTGGACTTACATGCCAAAGCAGCTACATACAAAACACAGATTGACAGAATAGAAACTACGCTAGAAGACAACAGACAACACCAAAGAAAACTAATACACCAAAGATGGGAAAGGCAATGGACAGAAACTAGTAATAACAAACTGCGCAGCGTTAAAAATGATGTACATAAATGGACCGATGGCAACAATCTAAAACGGAAAGACGAAATAGTGATAAATAGGCTTAGAATAGGACACACGAGATTAACGCACGAACATCTGCTAAAGAAAGTTGTAGAACCCCAATGTGATACCTGCATGGTACCTTTAACAGTGGAACACCTTTTATGTACCTGTACTAAATTACAAGGACCAAGGGCAACATACGCAATTAAAAACAATATTAGTGAAGTGCTACAAAATGATATAAAATCAATAGTTAACCTTTTAAAATTTTTAAAACTAACAAATTTGTTTAATCTAATGTAATAATGTAATCTATGTATAGAGGTGCTAAAAGCCCCAGCAGTTATAGCACCATAATAACATCAATAAAAAAAAAAAAAAAAAAAAATTAAAATTTCAACCTGCAAAATAAAGCTAGAACTCGCAATTTTATAAAATATTTTTATATGGTCATTTACAAGAAAAATAAATTGATTTGTGGATCTGATGCATGCTCTATTTTTTCCATTATTAAATAAATGATCGTGTTTCCTTTTTTAACAGTTACGTACACTTTGTGTTGAGTTTGAATAGGTACTTTTTGTTCTGTGCATACTACTTTGTGATTATTATTAAAAATCATTGCTATATTTAAATTAAAGGTCATTATTTATTGCTTAGTAATTGTTAAAAATTAAGAGCCCACAAAATACAATGATTACGAGCCGCCACTGCAATTATCTTAAACATATAATTTCTTTACTAAAAATTTGAAACTTGCTATGTTCGGTCTTGAAACCGGTCATCCAGTATACGTTGTTAATTGCTACCACGATTTTGATTGTTATAAATCATTTAAATGATTTTAATTTTAAACAATGGTTAAATTCCGATTTTAAAGTTAGCGGGGGTGTCTGTATGATAATTAACTGTAAAGGTTAAATTTATAGTCAGATTATTCTACCCAATTGTTTAATTATAAACGCCGAAAATGGTAGGTTTAAAATATTTCTCAGATGACTAGGGAATTTTTCTCTTAATAATTTTGCATGTTATCTCTTCTATAACACTCATCTTAATTAACATATTATCTTAACTGTGCCACATCATTTTCCAGGTATAAATGACTACTACTGCTAAACATAAATTGACATTTATTTCGTATTACGTGCTACTGGACATGAAGATCTTAATACACTTTTGTTTAAGGCTCAAAAAATATTCCCAATCCGCTTTAAAAGGATCGCAGATATCTAATTAACAAGTTTATTGCGGAATCGGATCGTAAATTACAAAACTAATTGGTAAAACTCAATTGTTTCACATTAGAAAGTAAATTGTGGCTCATTGCCGTAATTCACAACTTAGGAATTATAACAATTTATTTTCCAGTGCCGGTTTATCTATGCGCTATTAAAAATGACTCAGGTCGTTAAAATGGCTATCATAGAACTATCATGCGGACTACGAAGTGCATTCGTTATTTAGTGACGTCGAGATAAGTGGTGAAAATAAACACAAGGTCTTTTGAAACATACCTTGCACCGTTAGCAACGGGCCAGCAAATTTTTCGGAGCACTTATCAACGTCAACAGGCCAGCAATCACATTTTACATTTGTATTATCTGAAGTTGGAGGACGTAAATCACGGTATTTTAAATTATGTGTGGCACAATTACCACATGTTTCTCTGTGCAGAATATCATGCAGGAGATATTGTCACTAATATCGAGGTCGTGTTAGATATATTTTTGACCTTCTGGGTTTCGTGTGGTGAGCATCAAAAATTCCCTTTAATGTATTTTTGTCCTTGTCAACAGTTTACTCAATAATGTCGGTTACAATAGACGGTTACCTGAGACGAGATAGTTAATGAGGACTGTTTTAGTTAAACTTAGTTCAAACGATTTGTTTAAAATATAGTTGCTACACGCAGGGGCGTATTAACCTGAATTAGGACTGCCTGCGAGCATTGAGATGGGCCCCCACTTTTTTAATAACTCATTTGGATATAGAGTAGCACAAATAAAATTTTGTGGATGCCATTTTTTTAATCTGGTACAAATTACTGATAAAAAACACAAATCTTTGTTAAAGTATAAAAATATAAATTGAAATAACAGCAACATAAATCAATAATAATTATTATAGCAAGAAATTAAGGTACCTATTATCAGATATGGGTATCAATCGAATTACTCATTAATCGAATCCTTATTGAGATTCGTAAGAAGTATTTCGATACTACAGAACAAAAAGATTCGTAATCCGGATTCGCAAAGCAAATGAAAAAAGATTCGTATTCGAATACTTACTTTTTCGAATCAAGTTTTCGATTATATCAGACGTTTACAATTTTAAAATAGCAAAGCCGCATTTTCTTCTGGTGTTTTATACCAAATTTCTTTAATGTGGAAAGAAGCCAAGCTTCTTCCATTACTCTGCTTTATAAGGCCCTTGAGGTTGAAATGTCAGTGTCCGTCGAATCTTCTTCTTTTCAGCCCGGAATCATCCACTCCTGGAGGAAGGCCTCTTCCAAATCTTTTCACATTTCTCTGTTAGAGGCTGTTTGTATCCAGTTCTTCCCTGCTATTTTCTGGATATCGTCTTTCCATCTCTTCTGGAGTCTCGCCACACTTCTCTTGGTCTCTCCTGGTCGGCAGATTATCAGTTTGTTGGTTCATTTGCTTAGTTCTTGTCGTGCTATATGGCCAGCTCGTCGCCTTCAGCTGTACTGTTCTTCTTGTCACATCTGTGATTCCCGTTCTTCTTTTGATCTCTTCATTTGGTACTCGATTTTTAAAATTAATTCCGAGCATGATCATTTCCATTGCGCGCTACGTTACTTGGAGGATGTGTAGTGATTTCCGTGTTAACGTCATTGTTTCTAAGCCATATGTAAGAACTGTAAATATACATTGATCGTAGACTTTTCGTTTCAAATTTATTGGTATATCATTTGATCCTAGAATGAACCTGAGTTTACCAAAGGCTGCGAGAAATTTCGGCAGTTTGGTTTTCTTTGCCCAATTGAATTATATGTCCAAGGTATACGTATGTATTCGGATACATTTTCTAGGGTTTGGTTTTCGATGATCATTTGTATTTGTTTGGGACTAATGTTTTTAGTTTTACTCAGGTTCATTTGTAATCCGATTTGGGTCGACGCTTGATGGAGTTCTTCTAACATTGTTTTTAGTTCTTCAGCTGAGATGCTGATCAGAATGACATTGCAAATCTCAAGTGATTTAAGACTTACTCCATCAATGTTAATTCCTTTACACTGCCAGTTAGCATTTTTTAAAACATTCTCCAAGGCCAACCTAAACAGCGCGGAAAGATCGTCTCCCCTTTTCGTATTCCTCGTTGAATTAGAATTTTATCGGTCTTCATGTCTTCTTCCAGTGTAATTGTCTTAGTTGCCGTGTCATAAATATATTTTATGAGGATTGAGTAGTTGGTGTCAATTCTTGCATTATCTAGTGCTTTCAGGATTGGCCACGTTTCCACCGAGTCGAATGCCCTCTGGTAGTCGACGAAAGCAAAATATAAGGGTAGGTATATTGTATTCCGCCGTTTTTTGTTCAATTAACGTGAGTATACTTTGCAGATGATCCATTATGCTGAATCCTTTACGGAATTCCGCCTGTTCTGGAGATTGGTATGAGTCCAGTTTGTCTGTCAGCCTATTTGTTATTATTTTTGTTAGTAGTTTATACAGGGTCTTATGGAAGTCCACGTAATAATTTTAACCAGTGATAAAGCTCACCAAACTGAACAACTTTTTTATTTATAGTTTTTCTTTTAATCGTATATTTTTTCAATCATTTATCTTCCCTAAATTTGACGAGCAGCTGTAAGCAAATGTACGGTAAAGTTGAACGACATATATTTAGCTATTAAGGCAACTCGTGTTTTACAGAGATTTTTAAACTGTAAAACACGAGTTGTCTTCAATATTTTTTCTACAGCCGAGAAGTTTGTTAGCTTAAATGCCCTCGGGGCTTCGCCCCTCTCCAAAGCGGCCGTCGGGGCTCCACCCCTCTCCAAGGGGGCCCTCGGGACTCCGCTCCTCTCCAAGGGGGCCCTAGGGGCTCGGCCCCTCTCCAAGGGGGCCCTCAGGGCTCGGCCCCTCTCCAAGGGGGCTCTTGGAGCTCCACCCCTCTCCAAGGGTGCCCTCGGGGCTCCGCCCCTCTCCAAGGGGGCCATCGGGCTCCGCCCCTCTCCAAGAGGGCCCTCGGGACTCGGCCCCTCTCCAAGGGGGCCCTCAGGGCTCGGCCCCTCTCCAAGGGGGCTTTTGGAGCTCCACCCCTCTCCAAGGGTGCCCTCGGGGCTCCGCCCCTCTCCAAGGGGGCCATCGGGCTCCGCATACAAATCGGTCCGATATAATAACTGTACTTTTAATCTTCACAAATAAGGTTTTATAAACTCTTAAAGTACTCCGTGCTTTAAATGGACTGGCGTGTTTTATAGACAACATAAGGCACGCCGCATATGACCCTTGGAAACAGTTTAAAATCACGGCTGTAGAAAATAGCTATTTTTCTACAGCCGTGATTTTAAACTGTTTCCAAGGGTCATATGCGGCGTGCTTTATGTTGTCTATAAAACACGCCATTCCATTTAAAGCACGGAGTACTTTAAGAGGTTATAAAACCTTATTTGTGAAGATTAAAAGTACAGTTATTATATCGGACCGATTTGTATGCGGAGCCCCGAGTGCCCGATTGGAGAGGGGCGGAGCCCGATGGCCCCTTTGGAGAGGGCCGGAGCCCCGAGGGCCCCCTTGGAGAGAGGTGGAGCTCCAAGAGCCCCCTTGGAAAGGGGCCGAGCCCTGAGGGCCCCCTTGGAGAGGGACCGAGCCCCGATGGCCCCCTTGGAGAGGGGCGGAGCCCGATGGCCCCCTTGGAGAGGGGCGGAGCCCTGAGGGCACCCTTGGAGAGGGGTGGAGCTGCAAGACCCCCTTGGAGAGGGGCCGAGCCCTGAGAGCCCCCTTGGAGATTGGCCGAGCCCCAAGGGGGCCCCCTTGGAGAGGAGCGGAGTCCCGAGGGCCCCCTTGGAGAGGGGTGGAGCTCCGAGGGCCGCTTTGGAGAGGAGCGAAGCCCCTAGGGCATTTAAGCTAACAAACTCCTCGGCTGTAGAAAAAATATTGAAGCCAACTCGTGTTTTACAGTTTAAAAATCTCGGTCGATCATAAAATTCTCGCTTCGCTCAAATTTTAACATGATCGACCTCGATTTTTAAATCCTCTGTAAAACACTAGTTGCCTTAATAGCTATAGAAAACTATCGTCCGATTAGCTTATTATCCCACTTATACAGGGTGTTATGGAAGTCCACGTAATAAATTTAACCATATAAAGATCTCATAAAACCGAACAACTTTTTTATTTCACATTTTTTCGAAAACACCCCCAAAACTGAGTTAAAATTCACAATAGTTTTACTCTACAAACGTATACCCGCCTATGGAATAGTATTTTAATGTAATGGCACAGACCACAAAGAACATATCTTTGAAATACAAACTAACAAAAACTACACAGGCACTGATAAATTGTTTTTAGCTCCTTTTTTAAATAGCAGGATGACTTATGCATTTTGTCAAGACTCTGGAATTTTTCCCTCTATCAAGCACTTATTTAATAGGATTTTGACAGTTTCTCTTAGTTCTTCTCCTATCATTTTTATCATTTTGCTAGTAACTCGATCTTCGTCTGGGCATTTTTCATTTGATTGAGTGCAATTCATAATTCATCATTATCTATTTCTGGAATCTCTTCTGATACCACCATTGTGAATGTTTTGTCTCATGTATTACTGTAAAAATCTTGTAGCACGTCTTGCACCCTGTTTGTTTCTTAACTTGTTGATTTGTGTTTTTCCCCTCGACCGATTGGTTTTAAAACTCTCATGTTTTTAATGCTTTCAATAGTTTCTTTTACGACTTTTGTGTTGTAATTTCTTAAATTTTTCTTTATATTCTTATACATTTCTTTTTTTAGTTTTATATAATGTTGGTCTTCTCTGCTTATGTTTCTTCTTCTTTTCATCAGTCTTTCTGTGTCTGAACTAATTTTCTTGTTTTTATTTTTGTGTTTTTACAAGTTTCTTTTGTTGCTACATGTAAGTATGCTGTTAGTTATATATTCTGAGAGTTCATTTATTTCCAATTTGATTAAATTTTTTATCTCTCAATTTTTTGCTCATTCGGTCTTGGAATTTTTTGTTGTTGTCTGTTATTATCTCTGTTGTTGGATTTTTTTGTTTCTTCAGTATTTTGTTTCTTTCAACCTTCATATTAATACTCAACATTGTTCTAATAATTCTGTGGTTGCTGTTCTTGTCAAAACGATTTAAAACTAATATCTCGACACATGGCTGTACTGCGAATCTGAATCCTTATTCTTCTATTCACTATTTTAATGACCATATTCTCAATCGCAGATAGTTACGGGGGCGGTTCATCTTATAGTTCCTAGCATAGAAGGCATTGACGGACAATTGAAAAACTTTTTATAGATATATGGACGATTTGTCGGGATTTTCGTATTTAAAATCTAATAATTTGGTTTCATTGAATATCTGTGAATTTATTAAATGGACAAAACTGAAACAGGAGCTGTGATAAAGCACGTCTGTAAAAAAGGCTTGTCATCACAAGACATTTATAATGTTATGATTATGACTGATGTATTGGGAGATTATGAACCTTCATATCATGTTATTAAGAATTGGTACCGGGATTTCAAATTAGGGAAAGCCCTAGAAACATGCACCAGGTAGCAAGTGCTGGACCAGCAAACCAAAGAAAATATTGATTTGATCCACAATTATCGAAAAATTACTATGAAATTCATAGCGTAGTTATTGTGCGTTTCCGTCGGTAGCGTCGAAAAAAATGTGCACGTAAAATTGAGTCTTGAAATGTCTGCACGTTGGGTACCAAAAATGTTATCAGCCGATCAGAATAGCATCAGACAAGTCACCTCGTAGACTGATTTGGGATAATTAACAGTAACCCAGATGCTTTTTTACAACCATTTGTGACACTAAACTATTGGCTGTTTCCAGAATTAAAAGAACATCTTTGAGGGATCCATTTTCTTAATTACGAAGAGGTGGTGACATCAGTGACGTGGCTGACGGAACATAAAACTGTTTTTTTCCAAAGGAATCGGAGCACTTCAATCATCATCATCATCACGTAGCCTCTCTCGTCCACTCTAGGAGATAAGCCTCCCTTAACCTTTGCGATCTAGGTCGGTTTTGTTCTTCTTTTATCCAGTTGCTGGACACTCACTTAAGATCATCCGCCTTTTCCACTACAATTTTCCATTACAATTATAAAAGCAATCCAGGCTTTCCTTGTAACATCAGTTATACTAACTGGCCTTCTAAAACCAATTTTCTAATTTTGAAATCATTTTAAATACCCTCTTTAAGTTTTGTGTCAATAACAACAATATGTAACAAAATGTGTCAGGAGTGCTTATACACTTTCTGGTTGCCATACTAAAACGCAACTTATATATAATGATGGCCCACGGTGGATTTTACGGAGAATATTAATTTTATCAATTGAGACCTGCTGAAGGGTTGTTGCTGTACTGATTTAGATTGCAAATAATAGGAGTTTAAGTTTTACAAAATACAAATCCTTCAACAAGTATGCCTAGGACTGATTTGATGAGAAGTTTATGTTTGCAGTTCCCTGTATATTCTTGAAGTCATAGGTCAATGGAACGTCCAGTCGACTCTATGTAACTGGAGCTGCAAGAGCAATGAATTACTATACACCTGCTATCTCTAAACTTGAACCCAAAACTTTTCTCTACCTGAAACGATTGCCCAAAGGTTATTGGTTGTAAACATAGTTATGTTGTTGCTCTTTATAAGAAAGGTCTTATCTTATCAGGTAAAGTAAGGTACTGTGTTTACGAAAAAAAAAAACAGCTAAAAAGGAAAATTTACAAAAAATGCTGGGAGGTTGTCCACGGTCTATGTCAAAATTTTATTTTAATAATGATAATATTATTTTTGAACATATTTGCACATGAAAAGAGCTTGTATTTTTCAGTATCGATGAAGTAGTTTCGGAAGCATTCCATTTTATATAGAGAGATAGGGAGGCACACAGACAGAAAGCTGTTCGATTTAACTTCGACTATGGCATCGACAAGACTAGTTACTTTTTCAAAAACTTTTCAAATGTTTTGCACTTGTACTTGCCAATTACGCTCTGGCATCCTTGTCTTATGATAAATTGGTTTTTAATTTACAATTAGTTTTATAACTCTGAATTTTCATCTAGTAAACTTGACATTTGGTTTTTAGTGACTTACAGTTGCATTTATATATTTTTTTGCATATTGATCGCGAAAGTCGTCATTTTTAAACGAAAAATCGTGAAGAAAGTATCACTTATTTTAATGCAAACTCGTTAAAAAGTACACTTTTTTAACTATTTTATTGAAATGTCAATTTGGAAGTTGTAAATTCCGCAGTAATTTTTGACTAAATTTTGAGTTACAAGAGATGACTATCCAAAAGCTACGTGTAAACACGTGTTGAAAGTCCCTTTTTTCATGAATTTGCATTTTTATTAACGAGGGCGTTGACTTTCAAAACTGGTTGTACAAAAAACTATTTTTGCATAGTGATCATGAAAGTCAGCTTTTTTAACGAAAAATAGTAAAGAAAGTAACACTGTTTTTTAACTATTTTTATATACAACAGTGTATAAAATTGACTTTTAGTTGGCAGTTTTAAATTTGTAAAACGACTGTTTAATAATACGTTTTCATTAGTTCACATCGTCAGTAGCAACGCGTTTAAAATGATTTCATTATTCACGTCGTCAGTAGCAACGAGTTTTAAAATTTTTAACCACGCTAAATTACGACGCTAGTAAATCCTAATTTACATTTAAAAAAATTTTATACTCACCGTGTCTTCCAGATTCTATCGTAGATAAAATATTGCAGAATACACGTGCGTAAAGCATCTTTAGTCACTCGCGGGGCTTAAAACGCTCGCTAAATCACGTTTTAACTCTGCCCCACTCGTGACTAAAGACTAGCTGTATGCACTTATTGAAATTGTGAATTGTCAATTTGACAGTTGTAAATTCTGAAGTCCTTTTCGACCAAATTTTGAGTTACAAGAGATCACTATGTCATTAACTAGTTATACAACATAGTACTAAAGAACTATTCCATAGCCATACTATTAGATAAAACACATTTTTTACCATACTAAAAAAGAAAAATGTAATAACTCTCAGTTAAAATGCAATGTTTATGTCAACTATTTTTAAAACCCATTTGATTTAAGCACTAAGTTGAATTAGACATCACGTACGTATTATTCTATCTTTCAATTAATATTACTCGCTATTAAATAAATTACGACCTTGGGTACTTTTAACACTTTATATGGCATGAAATAGGTTTAATCGTTATAATAAATTTATTTATAAAGTTTTATCTGCAAACAGCCATTCCGCCATTAATTGGAGATTCTTAAGTTCAAGAACAAATAATGTGCATTAATATACTAATAGACTGGAGAAAAACAGTTAACCGTTACCGAAATATAAGACATTTAATCAGATTAGATTTTATAAAACCTGTGATAAAAAATTAGAGATAGTCAAAGAAAAGGAAGTTAAAATGATGTAAAATTGATTTCAGTATGTTTCATGTCGTAAAATTGCAGTTTCAAATAATGTGCTGTAAAAGGCATAGAGCACGAAACCAAGAAACGTCGCTTAATAATAAATTATTATATTTATGATTCTTTTATAGCATTGCTTTTGTAGCTTCAATAATTATTGTTACTTTAAATTCTACGGCTATAACCTCATTTCCCTTTCAGATGATGAAGCAGGAGTTTCGTAAGATGATCCCACGTAGATTAATAACATGAATGTCTTTTTTGAACACAACTAACACTTTACATTTCGATTTTGAACTCTGCTAATTATATTATAATAACGTAACATTGACTGTACGCACCAATGTGACATTAAATAAAGATTGAAGTAGTACATTTATGATTGTGATGATCTGGCATCGCAATCCCGAGGGCATGTGATGCTTTAATAATACATTTTGGGGTAGATGTGTTTAAGATATGTTTAAGAAATTTACTGTATAATTGAATTGAATGGTTTTAATGTATAATGTTAAAAATTCTGTAACGTGTTATCATTTTGTAGTCTATGTTTTATGATGTTGAGTGTTTTGACTACTGGAACGTAGGTGAGAAGATCAACTACATCAAAATTATATTTTTAATTTGTACGGTAGTGGAATGCCCAATAAACAGCATTAATTATCAAACACCACAAAAAGGTTTCGGAGATTGTTCTTTTTGATATTTTTTTCTATTTAATCTGGCTTTCTTTTTCCTTTGCATAGTTTAGCTGCTTCTTGTCTCTTTTCTCTATAATTTTCAAGTCCTCTAGAGCAGGGCTGTCCAGCATGTGGCCCGCGGGCCGCATGCGGCCCGCCAGGATATTTTTGCGGCCCGCGGATCGAATTCCCCCTTGAGTCCACTAGTCCTGATCCTATCCTCTCCTTTTTTACCTGGGCCCTCCGGTCTGACACGCTGAACTGTCTAAAGGAGTAGACCTCCAACCCTTACCAGACCAGGCTTCAAGGAAGATGACGTGTTGTACTGTCAGCCTGAGAAGTTCAAATTTTTCGCAAGAGCAAGACCGCTAGAATTTCTTGGGAAATAGAATCCCTGAGGCTTTAACCCTGTCTTAATACGCTGTCTTGCAGGACTAACTGCTTAAAAGCCATTTCAAACCGCCTAATTTTTAAACGCAAATCCCGGCGCCCAGAGAGATGAAATACTCCTCATAACCACATTTTACTAATAATTAAACCTGTAACCTGTAGGAATCGCAGCCTCTACGCCGCTTGTGAGCGGCTAGAGTCCTGTAGCCGCCCTTCATAAACTCGCCTGCAGGGCACCTTTTTGGTCATTAAAAGGCGAATTCCTGGACTTCGACGTTCGATTCCACAGCCCGCAAATTCCCTACCGGGAGAATGTCAACATCATTTTCTGGCTCAAGGCGAAAAAATTCCTTTTGCAGGATTTGACACCGCGTTCGCTCCAAGAACGACGCCTAGCCGTAGTAAAGCACCAGCAACCTCTGCACCAGAATTTAGGCACTAACGCCCGCCTCAGGTAGCCCTTAAAATCGCTAAATTCACCGGAAAATTACAGCTTAAAATCACTGCTGAGCGGAAGGTCAAGTTTGCAGAAACAAAAGACCTACTCAGCAGCCCATTTCCCGAAGAATCGGCGTGCGTACCGGCGGACTACCAATAGGGACCCGCAACACTCGCCGGTGCATTGGGTTGCAGCTCGACCCACGAAACCAGACATCGTTCCAAAAGAACATGTTAATTTTAAATAATGTGCAACTCACGAGTTATTTTTAATTAATTATTGTAACTAGCTAAAAACATTATATTTGTTTTGGTAATTATCTGGTGTTTTACCTAATCGAACATGTATTTGAGTGAACGTATTTCTCCGATTTGAGCTTAACCCGAGGGGTAAATCTTTGACGCCCTTAGTAAGGGGGTGAAACGTCACATTTCTATATGTAAATTTACATTAATTGATGTAATTTTTTTCTTTTGTCGGTATCTCAAGAACGGAAAGGAATTAACCTAAAGTGAATATACGTTTTTTTGTTTAGAATCACTTCTAGAACATATGGTGTAAATTTGTCGGTTACCTCAGGGAACACCCTGTATAGCTCTTTTATGTTTCAGTGCTTTTTGTAATGTAACCTAAGCTTCTTGAATAAATAAAAATTAGTATTGAAATATACGTTTTATATTTATTACAAATCACTCACAAAGTCGCATACGACACATTTTATGATGCGGCCCTGACAACCTACAAATTTTTTACAGTGGCCCTTGGGCCCCTTGAAGTTGGACAGCTCTGCTCTAGAGTGTTTATCCCAATCCACTTCACTCTTGCTTCAGCGTTTTAATTTGTTATTTTTGCCAATTCATTATCGAACCACTCATTTCTTACTTTCTTCTGTTTATATCCCACTACTCTTTCTGCTGCTGATTGTAGACTACCGCTTATCTTCCACTTTCAATCGGTTTTGCTGGGTTTCATCATTTTTCTAGTTCTAGTTTCTCAACTGCCCATTTTTATCAATTTTTTTTCACTATTCTGCTTTTGTTTTATTTTGTTTCATTAAAAGCAATAAAACGCAGTAGTCTTCTCCACGTACATTTATTAAAAAGGCGACATGTTTCGAAGCCAAACTGGCTTCATCTTCAGGCCAAAATGATCATCTACAGAGGCATATGGTTAACAATAGTGTACAATGTAAAGAGAATAACTTACTGGTTAAAAACAGGTGAAACCACGTGTTCAAATTTTTAGGTTAAGTTGAGGTTATGCGCTGAAGGCGAGGTAGTAATACAAAATTCACAAAGAACACCACAATGGAGAAGAAAATTAATTCAATAACCAGCAAACTACGTTATAAAGATCGTTGTACTGGTTATTACATCAAATTTAACAAATAGCAAGTAAAATAGCGACCATTCTCTGACGGAGAAGGCACTAGAATGGGAAATTTACGGTCAGTACAAAAATAACTAGAACCAGATCAAAAGTCCCTAAATTCAATGACACTGAAATTACCAGAGAGGGTCAGAAAGTAAAAGAACAAAGTTAAAACCAAAAAGGCAAAGACAAAACAACTATTTAATATTGAGGAAAATGTAATTAGTATCAAAATCTGTGACTTCATTGAGTCTGTATTCATTATTGTTGGACATAATTTCAAAAATTTCGAGTAAATTCAACAACCTACCTTTATTAGCTATATGTAAAATTTTATAATCTTTATTAGGATCAAAGTTGTGGTTATGTTCCAAAATGTGATTAGCAAAGGTTGATTTATTAGGTTGGTCGATATTAAAGTTGTTGTTTTTAATGCAAGCAGAATGTTCTTTGATTCTTTTTTTGAAAGTACGTCCAGTCTGACCAATGTAAAAGCAGTTGCATGACGAACAGTCGAGACGGTAGACACCAGATCTATCTAATAAAGGGGTGGGATCTTTATTGAAAACTACCAATTTCTGAAGGGAATTGGTAGTAGAAAAAGAAATTTGAAAATTGTATTTACTCAGTATGTTTTTGATGGACATTGAGATAGTACCGTAATAAGGGATTGAATAAAAAGTTTTGTTATCCAGGTTATTGATAGGGGTTAAGTTTGTAGAAAATTTAATACGGAGTTTATAATAAATAGGTAGAATGAGTTGAAGAGGATAACCGTTTTTGATAGCAATGTATTTAATGATGTTAAATTCATTGTTGAAGTTTTCTATGGACATAGGAATTGAAAGTAAACGTCTGAACAAAAATTGAAAATTAGCAAGTTTATGGGATAAGGGGTGAAAGGAAGAATAAGGGATAGTATGGTCAGTACAACTGGGCTTCCTATAAATACTGAAATTTAAAAAATTAGTTGTAGAACTATTGTTTTTAGTAATCAAAATGTCTAGAAAAGGTAAAGAATTATTGTGTTCAATTTCAAAAGTAAATTTAATATTAGGGTGTACTGAGTTTAGCCAGGTGATATAATCATCAATATTAGGGTTATTAGAATTAAAAATAAAAATAACCAGGATATCATCGACGTACCTGCCCCAATAAATAATGTTATGAGTAAAGGGGGCTTCAATGAAAATTTTGTTTTCAAGGTTATTCATAAAAATTTCAGCTAGCAGAGGTGATAGGTTAGATCCCATGGCCAAACCAGACTTTTGTTTAAAAAATGAAGAGTCAAATTTGAAAAAGTTTTGTGATAAAGCTAAGTTTAAACAAATGAGTAAAGTTTCAACTTGGTTGTTATTAAGGTCTGAATCAAAAAGCATTTCTTTTAATAAAGACACACATTCATTAGAAGGAATGCTAGGAAAAAGGTTGGTTACATCAAAAGAACAAAGAGTGAAATTATTAGGTAAGTTTAATTTTGATAAAGTTTTTGTAAGTTCTATGGAGTTTTTTATGGCAAATTTAGGTTTGAAATTAGTGACGTTACGAATTAATTTGTTGAGCCAAGAGGTAATGACCGATACTGGGGTGTTGGAAAAGGAAACAACGGGTCTGATAGGGATGTCAGGTTTATGAATTTTAGGGAGGCCATATAATTTAGGAATGGAAGGGTTCATAATGAGTAAGGAAAGGGGGTTAATATTTAAAGATTTAATAATATCAAAATGGTCTCTAATCGTCTGTCTGACTGCTGTAATGAAACTGGGAAGAGGGTCTTTATTAAGAATTTCAAAATCAGGAGAATCAAGAAAATCACAGACCTTGTTAATATACTCGCACTTGTCTAAAATGACAAGGCAGTGACCTTTGTCAGCTTTAGTACACAATAAATTGGATTCTTTAATTTTCTTTGAGAGAATATAAGTTGTTTTGTCTAAAATGTGTGCATTATTCGAATTAGGTAAAGTTTTTTTGTAGTTAGAAATTTTTCTACTAATCTCAGCCCTAACAAGGTTCGGATTATCAATGCCTGAAGACAAAATGACTTTCTCAGAGTGAATGGCTAAATCATTAAGGCACTTATGATTGACGTTACATACCGGGTTGTTCTTTAAGCCCTTGTCTAAAATGTCCATCTCAGTGTCACTAAACTGTACATTGCTAAGATTTAAAGTTCTGTTGTGGAATTTGAAATTAAAATTAAAATTAGTAGAAACAGGATTAATATTCGAATGGGAAGTCTTGCAATCAGAGTCAGAATAAATCAAATTAAAATCCCTAGAACCAGAAGGGTTGTAAGAATGAAATTGTTTAATATTGGGATTATTGTTTTTGGTGGAGTGATTAAAATTGAAATTTTTAAAATTTTTAAGTCTTAAGTTCTTGAGTTTTTTGCAAAGTTTAGAATGAATATTGTTGCCAAAGTGGTATAGGTTATTTTTAATTCTGATTTGCAAGAGATCCCACTCGAAAGGATGAAATTGGTTAGATAAAAACAAATGCAATTTATAAATTTCCACAGATAAAGAATCTCGAATGCGATACCAGTGTTGGATTTCCTTCTCAAGCCAGATCTTCTTGGCGGCATTGATGGCAGCTAAAGCAGGGGTGCTGTGACCACTAAATTAGTGCCAACATTCACTCCTCTATATGTCCTTCCATCCTTAATTGACATAATTCTTTTTCATTGTGAGTACGTGGTTAATTTGTTTTCCCTCTTCACTGTGCCCCCCCCCCCCCCAGATCACCTTGCCGTCATTTAAAAAATGTTCGTGTTTTCATTCTGTGCTACTAATTATTCTTAAATTCATTATTGCTGCTATATTTTCATGTGCCGTATGTTTTCCAGCTATTTGTTTTCCCATCATGGCATTAAAATTCACTAGTATTAACAGAGTGTTATGTTGCGGGATTGTCACATAGAATTTTTGAAGTGCAACATCTTTTTTAGAGTTCGTCTTTGTTATCAAATATATAGGGATCGTAAACGGAGAGTTATCGTTCGTGACAACCAAACATAACAACATAAAGGCATGGGGAATATTTAAGAAATTATAGGATGATAACACAGCACCTAAAGATTACTCGTCAGCGACATCGAATAAAATTGTGCATGACCTGATGGTAAATGACTTCTCGTTGGTCAGTTAACCAGTAACAGTTAACCGTGAAAAATCCTCAGAAGTCGGTGGCGTTACCACAAGAAAAATTGTGTCACGCGTTTTCACCTCTTTTTTCACCAACTATAAAACTATCAGTCAAAACATTATCAGCTTTACATGAAGCGCCTAGTTTTTTCATTTGGGTGAACTTTATAAAAAACAACAAAGATCAATTGACTCGATGAAACCTATATTTGAGGATTTATATACATCATTTTGAGAATTTCCACTTCCACTACGAATAATACTTCCGTTTCTTCTTCGTGCGCTATGTTACCAAAGACGAAGTTGTAGAACTGAAGGTCTTCATTATTTCTCCACTCCTGTCCATAATGTGCAGTAAGTAGGGTATTTACATCTGCTTCTTTCTTTACGTCGACATAATTTTGTTTTTGGATATCAGGTGGTTTCATTGCCGTACGCGTTTACCCCTTTGCATACAGACTGCTGCTCATACGTCTGTGTTAATTAATACGTATTTTGACCGCGCATCAGTAAAAATACCCTTGACATTTTTTACAAAAATCATTCCTCTGTGAAAAATACCATCTAAACCAGTGTTTCTCAAACTGTGGTCGGCGAACCACTGGTGGTCCGCTAATTAATTCTTGGTGGTCCGTGCACACAAAATTTCATTAGTATGTATTAATAATTGGCCTTTTCGCGAAAACCTACGAAATACGCCTTATTATTTAACTGTGCCGTACTCGAGCAACGAAAATGCGTTTCAAAGACGCAGTGTCAGTGCAGTGATGACAGAACGACAGTGGTAGCTATATGGCCTACCTACCACCTACCCCCTACCGCTATTTTAATTTTTACATACCTACCCCTTTCTTGACTTAACGGAGCACATATTTATTTGCAAGTGATTAGAAATGGATAAAGTTGATCACTTTTTTTGACGTTGGTGGTTAGCGTGAAATTCTGAAAGTGGTCCGCAACTGTCCAAAGTTTGAGAAACACTGATCTAAACTATTCCTATTTATGTTTTATAATCATATATTGCAACATCTTTGACTTTTACCAACCTTCAACACTTACCGAAAATGCGCACAAATCTACAGTTTTTACAGAAGAAACAGCGCCAATATTTTTCTTAGACAGTGTTGGGGTTCCAGCGAAAACACCCTAGCAAGTGAGGGATGAGCGATACAGAACGATAGTTTTAAGTTGGGAGCAGGTAGTCTTATAAGGTAGTAGTCCTAAGTAACTAGTTTAGCAGTACATTAGTTGAAACTATAGGCTATCCGGCTACAGCAACGACACAGCAGCTGTAAGGGCTTTATAAAGTTTATAAATACACTGGGGTTTTACCGAATAACAAACAGAAACATTTGGTCCTTCGAACCGGATAACTGGTGAAGTAACTGAAAAAGTATTTCCGTTCGTCAAAATTCGTGAAAATCGACTGCAAGCATCAGCGACATCAAAGACGGGCGTTTTCATGTTGAATATTTGCAGCTTGAAGACGATAATTCCAATAATTACAACAGTGACATCTACATGCAAATTTGTCTCTAATTCTACGCCAGGAACCTTTGACATAACTAAACTGTTTTCGCAATCAAAAGAAAAGCTTGCCAAACTCTAAATTTTCTTTAAGCATGTCAATGTAAGCTTGCGCACGTATTTTGCGTACTCCTTGTCCCTTTAAGCTAATCATCTGTACAAGGTTATATTTTTCTAATAGCTGCGAAAATGTAGAACCGACATTAGTACGTGATGTATTACAGTATAGTATTGACGATCTTATTTAGTGATGGGCATAACCGGACAGTTTTCATAACCGAATTATTTGCATTCGAATCATATTAATAACCGAATGATTATTTGAATAATAATTCGAATCAATGTTGGCTATCGATTCGTTTCGATTTCACCGGTTGGCGGTTTGCCGGTTGGCGGTTCACCGTCATCTGCATCGGCACCGTAACTTGCAGATAGCAGAGGAACTCAGTTAATCGTTAATTATAATAATTGTATAAATGATTTTTATTTGATTTCTAAGGAGTTTAAACCATTGAGAATAGCTATATCAATAATAATCATAAAGAAGTTATAAATATGCGAATACAAAGTATCTATTGAATCTATTTTTAGTTCCTAAAATGCTCTAGTAGCCACCCTTCCCTTTTTGCTTGCACATCATACCGGTATATTTTAGAATCCATAATTTATCTACGTTCATCCTTCCGCGGTTATAAGGACTCACACTTAAAATTTTAAACATCGAAATCCACTTCTTGTCCCACGTTCACATCATATGACGACGGCCCATCCGTTATTAAAAATTAAATATAAATCTGTTACGATATTGGAAAATCCTATTTCGCTTTCTGTTTATCCCTTATTAGGCATAATCAACCGCGTTTCGAAGCAAAATTTAGGCCGTTATAAATTAATACCAACACAGCTTCGGCAAATCTCATACTCAGCAGAGCGTTATCTTTAATGGGAACGGCCCCATAAATTTAACTCGACTGGGAGTCTGAAACGTCTTAATATCAACAAGCAGCCGCGAGCCCCACTAGGGTCAATCTAATTACATACGTAGAAAAGGTCTTGACGTATTATTTACAGAATTTCGATCACTCGCAGGTCGCTGAGATACGGCACGTAGTACTTATCAGGTTGAGGTTTTTTTTTTATTCGAATACTTGGAACGAAAACCGAATTACACAGGTTATTTCAATAACCGGATAACCGGTTATTTTTCATTCGAATAAGCCCATCACTAATGTAAACCATAAACTCAACCTAGGCTATGCCCGTCTGACACAGCTGTACCCGCTTATGAATAGGAAAACACCACTGCGCCTGGAATGCACCATGTTGCTATACAAAGCACTTTTAAGGCCAATATTCACATACGCATGCCCTGTGTGGAATACAACTTCCAAAACCAATATTTAAAAAAATTCAAGTTTTCCAGAGCAAGGTTCTCCGCATGCCTGTCGATGCGCCATGGTTCGTGCGCAATCATCAATTCCATAACGAGCTTGGAATTGACACGATAGAGCAATTTATCAAAAGATCAACGAGAACATTTTTGGACAATCTGCACAACAACGACAACAATATCCTTCAACAACTGGGCCGCAAGAATATTCAAATTAGGCTCAAAAGACGACTACCTCAAGATTTAGTATCGAGTTCAGAAGAAAGTGACAGTGAATAAAAACAGTCAAAATTAGAGAAATCATTTTCCTCCGCGTTAGTTTATACTTGCCAATAAATATTTATTTATGTTATAAAAACCATACATAACATTGTAAAGTGTTGAACTGGATATTCTAATACAAAAATGTCTCGGTAGCAGGCGCCTGCATTAGTAAGGAAACAAACATTGCCACCAATTACACTTGAGGTTTTTCCAAACACAGAGTGTATAAGATTTAAAATTTTTATGACAATTTAAAAGCGACACATTATACTTTTTTTCCAACTAATTCTGATGTACTGTTGAGGTAAATACGATGCCAAACCATTTTTACCTCGCTATACAAGAATTATCACAAAAGTTACATCAGCGGCACTCTGTGACATTGCTTCTCAGTGTAAGTCTTTAATGTTAGGAAGTTTGGTTATAGTTAGAATTGTTGCATATTTACTGTTGAGACCAATATGACCTCAATGTTAATGTATCAACTGATTAGTAGTTGGATCGTTCCAAAATATTAATAAACACATTTTCAAAAAATTGCATTATTTTTCAACAAATTTACTACCAGTCGGCATTGTTCTTATTTGTTAAAACTTGTTCACATCTGACTTCAATTTGCTATACTACATTCACGTATCTCTGAAAGCCTGTCAAAACCCCTTCATAACATACTAAATCCTACTTCACAGAACTGTAAACCTTGGCGTTGTCCAGTGTGTACTAATATTGCTTATTAAACTGCAACTTAATTTACAAATATTAATATTTAGTTGTCTTGTTATTAATTCAACAACGGATGGGGTCATATTGACAACAATAGTATAGAGTAACAATGAATGCGAACAGAAAGTCAGGGTTAATAAAATAGCTAAAAGAATTCGTATCTGTAAAAAGGAAATCCGGAGCAAATACGTGACCAATAATACACGTTACATTAAATAAGAGAAAATACTAGTATTTAAAACATTTTTAACTTTTGGTGAGCTTCACCAGTCAACTTTCCCATTTTAGAACTGCAGTTAAGTGCTGTTAAATATGCGTTTACATGAGTCAAAGAAACACCATGCTTCAGTCAAAATCAAAATTAAATATAGCAAATTTATGTGAGTAAAATACATTTAAGGATAATCACGGCAAGCTGTTAATAACAAATTGGGAAGTGAAACATACATTTTCAAAAATACAGAAAGAGCAATGAGCAAGAAATATATGACGAGAGTATAGAATCATAGCCAATAACGATAAAAACTTGCAACTGAATAAAGAAAACTAAACTGGGGGAAATCCACAAGTTTATGCGGAGTCACGTTAACAATAGAATATTTATATACGAATAAATACCCATTTCAGTTCTTCACCGAGGTGACTCCAAAAGATACGAAACGGCTAGAATGGTTTCGGTAAATGTACAAATTTATAAGGAGTTCTAGTCCTTGGCGTGAATTTGACAGAACTATTAAATGAACTGTAACATGATTCTCAGCCAAACAGACAACATAAATACCCAAGATTCAATATATCTTTTGAGATAGGCAGGGCCGTAACTAGATATAGGCCGAGTAGCCCCCCCCCCCTCTAATTTTTTGGCGAAAAGTTGTGATAGCAGCATGGCTAATAAAATCGTACATGTTTGTACCAGTATGACCACCCACATAACCATCCAAAAGTTATGGCAATTATATTTTTGGATAATTGGTGTTTAAATGAAGTAGTAAACAAAAATTGAAGCTTGCCGCTATTATTTTTTTTGCAATGAAAAAATTACCAGTTTGACGTAGTATGGCGGCCTTCTTATCAGTATGGCACAACATTTTCGTCTATGTTTAGGGACCTTGTCTATCGATTACAACCAAAATTAGCCTTGCCGCTTTAAAAAAATATATTTCATTTTATTAACAATTTTCCAAAGCCCCCGTTAATATTTGTAACCGCAGCTCGGCTGCCATACTTGCGTTTTTGACACCTACTTGGGTAATATAAAAAGGTTTACTACCTACCGAGCTTGCCACTATGACTAGTAATTCTGGTGTTATGGGCTCTTGGTCTATTAGAATTATTAGCTTTTCAGCCCGCTGCATGGGTGGCCTTATTCTAACTATAATTTTGTTTGCATTGTTAAAACTGACTGTAATACAGTAGTGGCGACAAACTAAATTAAATTTTAAACAACTGTTGAAACGGGTTCACTGATTGCACATATTACATATAAATTACGTTCACTGCTCTGGCTCACCGCTGGTACAGTGGCCCATTGCAACAATCAGCAGAACACCGCAGACGGATTTCGAGAGTATACTTGTTCTACTAATATAGCATTTTTCGCTATAATCACTTGCCGCTAGAATTTGTCCAATTTAAGACATTTTTGCGACCCTACACGATGGCAGCTTTTATTTAAAAAAAGAGATAATTGAAATCGGTATGCTGCAAGGCTCATACAAGGTGCCGACAGAAAAAGCTTCACTTTTTAAATATTATATTGATTATTACAAGACGGTGTGACGGTCTTTACTCGCTTTTGAGCACACCACATAGGCGGTCTTGTTCCAGTTATCGTTGTGTTATAAATGACGCAACGGCGCGGCGTTTCGATTTTGGGCGAAATGCGCCCGATCGGTGCCGATGAAATGGCGACGAAGAGACGCAGGTACACCACATGTTTATACATATATATAGAGATTTGTAAACTGACTACATAATAATATATACTTTTTACTTCCCTCTTCTAAAAGACGAAGGAAGTATTGTAATCGCGAAAAATCACTTTTCAAGATTTCTTCAGATCTTCACGTTTCACGGTCCTTAGATGACGAAAAACGGGTTTTCTCAATTCCGTCTGTTAGCGGCATAACACAAAAACTTAATTGTTGAAAGAAAGTGATATTTTGCATGCAGATTATATGCCTTCCTGGCATGAAACCAAGAAAATTTCGGTAAAATATATACAGCGTGAGCACCTTAAAAAATTAATTATTTAAATTAATATAACACCGGAACTATTACTTAAATGAGAGTAATATTTTACACATAACTCTGTTTTTAGCTTTGAAAGAAAAGAGCATATAGTGGACCCCGCATAGGGTGAGCACCTTAAAAATACATTTTTATTTATTTTTGCTTTACATTAAAAATAGATGAAAGTAATAATTTGCACATAGTTCAGGCTTTACACTTGACGAAAATGGAACCCAACAGTTACAGGGTAAATGTAAATGAAAAGGGGGCAAGAGTAAGTGTGTTCAGTTTAATATAGCCGCGATCCGAGAGATCCTGGATGATCCAGTAGATCAGACAGGTAGAAACGAAATGGCATTCGCAGGCGCTGCAGTTCGAATCCCACTACCGGTAATGTCTTTTTTTATTTAAAAATTGATAGTGACAGATTGTATACCTACATGTTATTGTTTTGTACCATTTGTAATCTGTTTATATTGACGTGTCTATGTCATTTTTTTATGATCCTAAAGACAAATAAATATTATTATTATTATTATTATTATTATAATTCGCATTAGCAAGTGTTTTATTGTTTCAGTATTATTATTTTCCTTTGCTTTTTAGAATTGTTTAGTGTCACAATGTCCACTTGCAAGGGAAGTTCTTAGTAAAACATTTTACAGTTTTTTGTCTATTAGAATTGTGTTTTATAATCTTGTTTTCTATTCCTAGTTTTTATTTGTGTTGTATTATATTATGTTAACATTTAGTTGTTTATGTTTAAGGCTTTTGAATTAAAAATCGATTTATTTTTGAATACCTATCTGTGTGTTTTGAATACATTGCATCATATATCCGGCGATAAATGTAAAAGTTATACAGCAACTAGTATTTTTTGTCACCTCTATCGTTAGTGCACTGAGGGGCGCAAAAATGTTGGCTTGCCTACAATAAAAGTTTGTCTAGTTACTGCCCTGGAGATAGGTTATGGAGAAAATTATACAGAGTGTAGTACAGCTCACATGAGTTTACTAATGCTGAGAAAGATTTCGACAAGATTAATATATGAAAGTTATAGAAAGCTCTTATTGAAATTAACGTAAACGATGAGGTCATACAGTTAATCAATGAAGAAAGACTGTTAGGTATAGGAAACTTATATCTACAAACATTAAGAAAGTCTACATTGCAAAAAAAAATAAATTAGATATGGAAAGAGACTGTAACGACAAGAAATCGAAGAGCTGATACGCTACCGAAAAGAGCTAGAAGCAACAAGCTGCAGAAACACCCTGCTAATATGAATTAAATTTACCAAACCCTACAGATACCTCTTTTGCGTTATATTTTGTTACGGTATTAAAACAACTTTACGACACCCACCCAAGGTGAGCATCGCACCACGGAATCAGTCCTGGAAAGCTGGCACACTTGCCCTGAGATTTGCTAGAAACAGGCTAAAGGCCACGGCTGGAACGCTCAGGGAGTCGGGCGTGAGTCACACGATACGTTCTGGGCAAGCGTGTTGAGGCATATACAGGGTGCCCGTTTTTGGAGCTCCACCATGGGGATCTCGGTAACCATAAGAGATACGAGGTCGGTTAAATTGGGGCAAAGTTGCGCAATTTGGAGCTCAATAATATGCCGGTTTAAAATTTCAAAAATTCCGATTACCTCCGGAGATATCCGAAAAAAACCGGAATTTTGGAAATACGTTTTTATTTTTTCCTCGGCTTATTTGGTGACCTAATTCAAAATGAGTGACACTTCGTCGTTGCAACTTTTCCTCCTCTACAACCTGCCGATGTCATATTTGAAATCAGACGTTTCGATTTTCGACAATCATCATCAACTTTGGTTTTTCTTATGGGCACTATCTTGGATTTTCACATTTTTGAATTCAGCTTTGTTTTCTGATTACGGTGATGTATCACATGTTAAGGTTCAGTGTTGCAGTTTGGGTGAAATATCAAAAATTCTGTTTTGCAAAGACTGCCTTGGATATAACATCCATACTTTTGTTTAACAAAGGCATTGTTGACAGTTCGATTTAAGTTGGCTTAACGTCACCTACAGTTACAAAATTAGTATAAATTTATTAACAAAATGCTCTTTTCAACTGAAGAAAAACGAGATATGCTAGAAATTTATTTATTTGACAGTAGGATATAAAAAAGGAGAAAATTATGTTTTAAATTTACAACATAGGATAAAACTAAATTTTGAGAAACAAGTAAATAAAGAAAATTATAAGAGGTGCTCGAAGGGTTCACCCTCCACTTCCAAGCACAGCTCTATGCGTCTTCTTAAATTCTGCATTGATCTTAAAACGTCCCTTCTTCTTATTTTGGTCCTTAAAGTTGTGATGATCTTCCTTCGCAGCTCATTAATATCGGCGGGTACAGATTTATAAATGAGATCTTTCATAGTTCCCCATAAATAGTAGTCTAATGGGGAAAGATCTGGTGAACGTGCCGGCCAACGTATGTCTCCACTGTTTGAAATGACTCTACCCGGAAATATTTCAGACAAATAATCAGCCACTCTCCTAGCATTATGTGGCGGAGCACCATCTTGCTGGAACCAAAGGTTATTCAAGCGGTTGAGGCAAATGTTGTCATCGATGTAATCCGTAAGGTAGGTCCTTAAAAAGTGCAAATACCCATCTGCGGTCAAATTGTCTTCGTAAATGTATGGGCCAATGATCGTACCGCCAAATAAACCAACCCATACATTTAGCCCGAAACGTGCTTGTGGTCGACGTCCTTGGTGTTCGTGTGGATTTTCAGTGGACCAGACATGTTCATTGTGACGATTGAACATGCCTGAGTTGGTAAATTTGCACTCGTCCGTGAATATCACGTTGGAAAGAAAATGGGGATTTTGTTCCAACCGTGCCATGATATTCCTACAAAACGCTGCCCTCCGTTCAGTATCTCCTGGATGCAAGACTTGGGTGATATGAATTTTAAACGGGCGATATTTATGTTTTTTCAAGACTCTCCACACTGCTTGATGTGATACGTTAATTTCGTCTGCTATAGCCCTTGTTGAAGTTGAAGGATTATCTTGAATCTAATGAAGAATTCAATTCATTGCCGTTTATTATTTTTGAGAAAGTTTTAACAATTTACTCACCGCCTGTAAAATTTCCACTTCATTCGCATTTGGTCTATGAACACGTCTTCGAGGCTTAGAAAATGCACCAAACTCGGCTAAATTTCTATGAAGGAATAACAAATAATTTTGAGCTGGTTGTTGTCTTTCTGGATACCGCTGTAAATATCTTTCCGAAGTAACTTGCGCATTTCGATGCGAAGCGTAATAAATTTCTAGCATATCTCGTTTTTCTTCATTTGAAAAGGGCATTTTGTTAATAAATTTATACTAATTTTGTAACTGTAGGTGACGTTAAGCCAACTTAAATCGAACTGTCAACAATGCCTTTGTTAAACAAAAGTATGGATGTTATATCCAAGGCAGTCTTTGCAAAACAGAATTTTTGATATTTCACCCAAACTGCAACACTGAACCTTAACATGTGATACATCACCGTAATCAGAAAACAAAGCTGAATTCAAAAATGTGAAAATCCAAGATAGTGCCCATAAGAAAAACCAAAGTTGATGATGATTGTCGAAAATCGAAACGTCTGATTTCAAATATGACATCGGCAGGTTGTAGAGGAGGAAAAGTTGCAACGACGAAGTGTCACTCATTTTGAATTAGGTCACCAAATAAGCCGAGGAAAAAATAAAAACGTATTTCCAAAATTCCGGTTTTTTTCGGATATCTCCGGAGGTAATCGGAATTTTTGAAATTTTAAACCGGCATATTATTGAGCTCCAAATTGCGCAACTTTGCCCCAATTTAACCGACCTCGTATCTCTTATGGTTACCGAGATCCCCATGGTGGAGCTCCAAAAACGGGCACCCTGTATATAGGGTACGTCAAAATTATGAGGGCGCCACCAAGCCTGTCTTAGCTCGAATAACCGGGCCTGGGCGGTTAAACGGGAGCGAAGTATTCAAGATACTCCGTCGATAAGAATTCTCCTGAGCTGCGAGCTCAAATAACAATTTCGTGATCGCAGATACTGGAATGGTAATATTGGGACTCTTTGGCCGAGACAGCGCAACCACTGGACCTACCTGCACGCTCTGATCTCTCACGTCTCGCCGTACACTAATCTTTACACTGTAAAAGGCGCTATTTGAAACAAAGCATGCACAGGTCGAATAGGAATAATACGTCCTTTAATTAAATATGCGTCTATTGGTTGTTAACTACATCTGGGCAGCAAATCGTGCCGCCAAGCTTATGTTACTGCTTACGTTAAGCACCAGCTGATGGACGCGCTATGCTAGTAAACAACACACTATGGGTGGCCGGCCGCAGTGGGCTCGACACTTTACATATTAGAGTACAGTTTAGAAATACGCACTCCGGAAAAGGGCGCGTTAGTGCGCGATAACAGACGCCGACCTGCGAAGGCAGCGGGGCAGCGTGGCTGCAATATTTGACCAAGAAGAGGGGCTAACATAGCCTCACTAAAGCATGCGAATTTGGAATAGTTGCCAGTCCCTGCTACGTCGCCCACGCAGTCGTTGGCGGCGGTTAACACCTGATAAGCAAAGCACAGAGCCCTCGCAAACATAAACAAAGAGCTCGAACAGATTAGGGCGCGCCAGGCTCAGCACGGCGAGGCGTTGATTCCATTTATGTATTAATCGGTACAATATAGCGAAGCTCGCGCACATGAAATTACTGAATTAAAAGTTCGCACAAACGTAACACGAAAACATAGGCGCAGAGTTCTTTAGCTATTTTTGCCGATGAGACGCGAAACTCGCGCACATGAACTTACTAGTAGGCTACCAAAGTAGCGTCGTGAAGCATGGTGGCCTCAAACCGGCATTAAAAGCCGCGATAAGCAAGCAAGTGGCATGCATCCGCCCACACAAAGTTGAGCGCAAAAGCACCAACGCTCGCACAAGTGACAGTTACTATGTTTAAATGGTTGCAATTACAAATACCTTAGTCCGCAGACGGTCCATGAGAGTGGCGTGCAGTCAGTTGGTAGAAGGCGGCAGTCTGTGGCAGCTCAATCGCCAAAACACGGCATTAGGGGTAAACGGGCTGGAATCCGCCAAAATGGCGGCGTTAGGACGCTCTCCTGAGAGCACACTTACGGCGGCAAAGAGGCCTACTTCGTCTTGCCTAGAAAGATCCTCGAAAACAACGAGTTGCAAAGGGAAAGCCCCCTTTCTCACAAACGCAGAACTGGCCCCAAGAAGCCCTTCACACACCTACGCCTTGGCGTAAAGACGTGCCACTCGCACAATCACACGCGACCTCTTAAAGGATGGCATATTCGACAACATTCGCTGAAACAGCACGAGACGGGAAAAACAGGCTGGCGTCCCCGCAAATAGCGGGAACCCCGCGAAACGGCACACTCTGCGACTTCTTCGATCAACGGCCTGACTTGAACTCCTCAAGCAAGCAGTGTTCCGGCCCCTGCAGTGGCGTGAGCCAAACGGCATTGCCACGTGACTCTCGGCAGCCAATGGCGATGCGCTCCATAAAACAATTTAATTCCGGTAACAAAGACAGCCAATGGCTAGGCGCCTCAACGGCGTGATTTCTAGAAGGTTCGGAATTCTTGCGAGCGATAACACCCGGCTGCCAAAGTACCAGCAAAGGGGTGCTCCAACTGACGAGAAATAGTGCGTTTGGGGCCAAATATGTGCAAAATCATTATTATGGAATTAGGCGATGGAGCCAAATAAGTAACTAAAAGGGTTTAGCATACGGGCACGCTGCCCTAAAGCCTAGGTGGCTAATTAAAATACCAAAATGACCTGACAATTTTCAAGAAACTTAATGTTGGTATAAAACCATATTTCATTGAATTTTTTTTTCCAATTTAGCAGCAAGCTGGAGTAGACAGTGCAACAATACACACAAACCATTTACACAGCCGATTTGCTTTAATAGAACATACACTTGATATGAAGGATTGTTTTCAAGAAACAATTCGAGATAATATCTTAAAAAGCTTGGTTTGTTTTTATTTCAGCTTAAGAATTCATGTTTTTTATGGAAAGTAAATAAATCTAAAGGGTAAGGTCTAGAAGCAGTGGCGTAACTATCATATGTGCAGGGGGTGCGAAGAACCTCGGCGCCGAATCTATATATGCGCCGCGGTAGCGGAGTTTTTAGTGAAAATAAAAGTTTTCCTAGAATAGTGGTTCAAAGGGGCAACAGACTATGATACGTGAGCGCCACCGGGCTCTTTTGAGTGCGTAGTCTTTTCTCCTTTTGAGTAGATTAGAAGTTCCAGCTCTAGTGTGTGTTTGTGATTCTTATTAGATTTCGTAGTGCATAGTGCATAGTAACATACTATAAATTCAAAGTTTTAAACTGCAAATTTCTGACGATTGCCCCAGATACAGAGGTCATAGAGAGTGCCAAATTACTTCAAACTACGTATGAAACTGATCTCGATGACGGCTTACAAAAGCAAACTGTAGAATTTCGATCTTCGTACACAACTAGTATTAAATCTTGCTTATCAGTGAAGGAAGTGGGAGAAAAATTAAAAACTTTTTGCTAAGTAAGATGGGTCAAATACGCCTAAAGAGTTTTGCATTACTGAGTATCGAGAAAGTAAGAGCCAGTACTCTTGGTTTTAATTTACTGATAGATATGGTAGCTTTAGCAAAGTGTCGCAAAAGAGAGTTTAATTAAAGTGCTATACCCACCTGCATATTTATATATCTACTAGCTGGCCCGATAAACGTTGTTCTGCCCAAAAATAGCTTGTCTCTGAAACCTCGTTTCACCACTATAGAGTGTTAATTTTATGTCATGTCCATCGTCTTGGACTTAAAAATAAATACCATTTACACAATCAACGTCCCAAAAAACCTTAATAACGACACCCATATCAATTTTTAGGCTTATTTATCCTATTTCACCCCCTAAAAAGTAGCGGACGCGACAGACGTTGTCCTGCCCGAACGTTGGTTTGCCTGCTATTGGCGGGTTCAGCAAAGGTTTTTTCGATATTCGAATTTTCGATCTTTTTTTTAAATATTGGGGGGGGGGGATACAATTTTGGAGTTATATGTTCTGATATGCGATAAATCTTTTTAAAAAATTTAAAAAAAGGAATTTGTCACAAAATTTAAAAAAACAATTCCTAGAACCCGATTGCAGCGCCACCTACCGGGTCCAATTGTGAATCTAGGTACCCTCTCAAACACACACAAAATTTCATCAAAATCGGTCCAGCCGTTTAGGAGGAGTTCAGTCACGTACACACGTACAGAATAATTATATATGCGAGTATAATAGCTATTTACGTTATTAGACCGGTAGCAACATTTTTATGGCCGCGCCAATACTTTACAGGTCGAGGCCGTAGGGCGAGACCTGTATGTTTGGCAAGGCCATAAAAATGCTACCGGTCGTGTATCGTATAATATTTTTTAGGATACTGCGTTGGTAACTAGCGTTTACATTGTTACAAACGAGTCCGGTAGATAAAATTTACCGGCCTAGACCAGTAGTAGTTGACAACGGCCGGATCAAAGGCCGTTGTCAACTACTACTGGTCTAGGCCGGTAAATTTTAGCTACCGGACTCATTTGTAACTATGTAAACGCTAGTTACCAATGTAGTATCCTAAAAAGATATATTTTATTTTTCTTGTGAATTATTTAAATTTGTATTCCTTTTACGTGGTTTTGGTTTTTGCATTTTCATATGTATTTTTATGTTTCATGTTATATTTTGCGAGTGTTTGATGTAATGGTAAAAGCTGTTCTACTTTATGGGTCGGAATCGTGGACTGTTACAGAACTGGTAAAGCAGAAATTGCAGGTGTTAGGTGGCAAGTCATTATTTCGAAGAAAGATCTTTGGGACCGAACAAATCAGGTGGACTTTAATATAGAAATTAGGAGAAGAAAATATGGATGGTTAGGGCATACGTTGCGAAAAAATTAAACGGAAATTTGCAGAAAAGTTTTGATTGGAACCCTTAGGATTTCAGAAGCAGATGACGTCGGCGAAAAACGTGGAGGAAAACTGTAAAACAAGAGACAGAAAAGACTATAGCACAACTGAGCCAAATAGCAAAGGAAAATGACAACTGGAAAGAATATACGAATACCCTATGTCCCAATAGGGAATAATGGGATTATTATTATTATTATTATGTTATATTTAATAAAAGATTGAAACATCTAAATGTGTTTTATTTTGCAGTAAGTAACCTTTCATGTTAAGAAAAGGGCTTATTAATTTTCTTTTAAATTTAAAGTGTTGCATGACCAAAAATTAACCCCCCCCCCCCCTTCATTTTTCTGAAACTTCTTGTCTACAGCGGCCATCATTTATTCTTGCACACCGGCGCCAAACCGTCTTGTTACGCCACTGTGTAGAAGCAGCCGCTATCAAGACGTCATCTACAACCTTATCAAGTCTTATATTCTTATTTCAATGTGTATTAGATTGTGCAGAGTATACATAGAGCTGCAACAAAAAATGTAAACGTTAACGATCTTTCTCGGAACACCATATTGAAACTTACGTAACCATTCGAAGTAGATACATCATCAAACAACATTTAAATATACAGACAATTACTATAATTGAAATTAATTAACATGAAAAGCCGTATCATTCATGATGTTGTGATCAGTACAAGAAAACTTATAAGAACAGCTATATTTACGCCATAACGCACATATATGAAATCAGTATTTAGATACACATTAATGATTACTTGTTTCCAGAACCACGTCTCCAAAATTAATTAATGCGATCTGATGCTTCCCTCATAATACATCTTTGGTTTTTAAATTCCAGTATCTAGTGGACGCGTAATCTCTTTCTTGGAGATATCTCTCAATCTCCCCATCTCGCTAATTTTCTTATTAAGGAAATGAATCTCTGGAAATAATTCCCGCGCTTTAATATCTAAATTAATTACTATAAAACATGCGGTGGCATAGCACTTAGAAGGTCTCTCAAATTATAAACCGGATTTTAGTATGGCGAATAGCAGATATTAACCCAAATGAAAGATTTAAAACGGTTTTAATAGTTAACTGTAAAAATATAAATGCTTTGTAAGTGTTTAATATATTGTTAATATTTTATGGATAATAATTAGACTCATATAATATTAACCAATAACATTAACGAAACATGAGCACACGCACCAACAGAACGTTGAAAGCGATTTCTTAAACGAAAAAGGTGATTTTTTTATTTAAATTCAAACGAGTTTCACTCACCGACGATTTTCATGAAAGTAGACCAGTTTCGGCAGTTACCGAAACAAATATAGACACCGTGTAAAGAATGATTAAATAGGACAATCAAGTCACTTATAGAATTATTAGGAGCCCCTTGTACAATGGCATAATTGCAATAAACAAGATTTTACGTAATCATTTTGATGTAAGAAAAATCTGTTGGATGCATCTCACACAGTTTAACAATATCACAAAAACAACAGCGTGAGTTTCGTTTGGAAAACTACCAAACGAGTTTTTAAAAAGCTTTATTTTACCATAAATCACGTAAAAACATGGGAGCTTAAGAGCGATTTAACACTAGGAGCGCCAACTTAAGACTAAAGCATACAAATCAGGCAAAGCAGGAAGCTACATGTTATCCTATCTAAGTTATGCTAGCTTGCAACAGATTAGTGGCTACCGCCAGTACACGTGTTGCTGAGTAAACTACTCTAATAATATAATTCGTATGAAATGATGTAATTTAATTGAAGGTATAAAGCAGTTTACAACATCATAACTGATGACGAAACTACAAAAACAAGAGTATGGGAAATGTTGTAAGAAAACTTTTAATAAATATTACGAAGGTAGATCTAAAACAACTTACTACATGAAAGCTGGAGACGAACGTTGGTTATATTCAAGTTAAATTACGAAGTTCTAACTACAGACTGCCGCTAATAAGATAAAAAATACAAGACTTAACAACTCGGGCTAGAGCGAAGATTCCGCTGACATACGAAAGTGACGTAAGACTCCAGGTTCACTAGCACTGCTATTATGTGGATACTACCAGTAATATAACTTCTTTATCTCTATAAGGAAACTTCCTCCGGAAATTTCACTGTTGTTTTTTAAGATTGGGCTTCTAATTCTTGAATTTTTGATTAGCTTTCTTTTCTTAGGATGTTTCTCCATTTCTTGGTTAAAATGTGGATTGCCACGATAATTAATATTGCTCACAGAATAATCGTCCAGCTACATGATATGTTGCCAGATAAGTTTCCTTAATCGGAATTATTGGGCTTATAGGTAATTCCTAGAGATGTAAATTATTCAATTTAACTTTAAATTCTGGTAGAAGGTTATCCTCCAATTTAAAATGTGGCGTGTCCAATACCAACAGTATTCCGTAACTGCCTTCTTGAAAACGTAGGTCTCGTCTTCGAAAAAACAAGTTTCAATGCGGATTTTCTTTTATTAAATGGATTCCAGGCAGCAGTTTTGTTTCGATATCTTTCTAGAATTGATTTTGAAGCTTCTCTTCTTTCGGGAAGACTGACAGATATTGGCTCATTTCTAAGATTTAAATTTTTGTAATGTGGCACTTGCCTGAATTTTCATTTAATCTATTTTGGCAGTCATGGTTATTATTTATTTACTTTTTACTGTAGAACAACGCCCGCATAGCCCGTTTCATTTCTTGTTTTTCAGTTTTACAAGCTATAACATTCTTGATTGCCAAAATTTCTAAATGCGTTTTAATTGTGAATAATCCAATTTGTATATTTCTTCTTCCTAATCTTTAAGCGACTCATCAGAGGTACAACTTTGTACTGAGGTATGTTTGGCTTAATATTCTTGTTGTGCCTGTCAATAATTCACCCGTATCATCTATGCTACTGCATTTGAATACACCCTGTATATCACTTGAGCAAAGATTCATTACAAATGAATCTCTTTGCTCATTTGATGTATAAATAACTATTACATTAAATATATTGTATTATTATCCTAGCGCAGTAGATAGACAATGGTTTTCCTGAAAAGTTGATTAAAGCTTGCACATTAAGATGTAGACAACAGCTATTAATTTTCTTATTCGCCAGTACAATTTTGTGATGATGAGACTGTTAGTAATTTTTATTAGAGGTAATAATTAGATATTTCCACAAAAAAGCAAACACTAATAGTTTCTGACGCTTATTATTTTACTTTGTTTAAAGTGATCATACTTCTCAAATCTATGAAAAAGCTAGCCCTTTAAAAGTTTAAAAAATTATTCGCATTGTACTTGTTTTGTTAGTAAAAAATATATATAAAGATTTTCTCCATTATGTTCACAATGATTGACCTTGAGACTTCATTTGTAACGACTTTTTCCCAGTATGAAATTTGTGATTTATGGAAATTTTGTATAAAAAGTAAATAATACTACTTCCGAGATTTCTTTACATCTTCAAGTCTTAGGGTCCCTAGCTGACGAAATACAGGATTTTTCAATTCCGTATGTCCGTTTGTCTGCCTTTCTGTATGTCTGTTGGCGGTATAACTGAAAAACTATTACGATATTTTGCATACACATTATATATCTACCTGGCATGAAACGGAGAAAATATCAGACAAATATATACAGGGTGAGCACCTTAAAAAAATAAAGTGTTGTTTATTTTTGCTTTAGCAGAGAAATATATAGAACTAATAATTTGTACATAGCGCAGGCTTTATTCTTGCCAACAATGGGACCCAACATGTACAAGATACATTTTGTGCGAGACAAAAAAAGCAACGAATCTTAGGAATTCGAAGCGTCCCCATGGCTCACGCGACAAAAAGGCTTGATTTAGCCGTGACCTACCGACGAACAATGAAGTGAATGAGCGGGATCGTTCGCTGACACCTAAAATTCGAATCCCATCACAGGTAATAGTTTTTTATTTAAAAATTGATGTACTTTGCATTACCAAGTGTTTCCCTTTTATTGTTTCAGTATAATTAGAAAAGTGAAATTATTTTTACACCTAGTTTCTTTCGATATTTAAAATTATTTAGTGTCACAATGTCCACTTGTATATTTTTGCATTAACTGAGATACCGGAAAGTAACAGTTTGCACATAGTTCAGACTTTACTAGTGATGAAAATTGAACTCAAGAGATACAGCGTAAATTCTGTAAAGCAAAAAGAGGTGTCAACGAAGAAAGGTTCTACCTGAGGCAGCCGGGACGCACAGACACAAGATGTGACCTGTAGCGCATGTAGGAATAGCTCATTCGCTTGCAATATCCCAGAAAACGCTGGAATCGCATACCGGTAATGTTTTTTTAAATTTGAAAATTGATGTAATTTATTAGAAATGTGAAGATATTTTTACCCCTAGCTTAGTTGGATTTTTAAAATCATTTAGTGTCACAATATCCACTTACGAGGGAAGTTCTGGTTAAAGCCTTTTACAGTTTTTTTTGTTTCTGCTAGAAGGGTACTTTCTCATGTGCCAAGTGATTTTTGGTACACAATAAGGGGAATATAGAAATGTATAAATCATCAATTTATCCTGGATAACTTGTTTCAAATACGGAACGCTAATTTATTTTACTTGTATTTTGATTGGCTTTTTCTGCAATTTTTAGTGTTCCACCAAAAATATCTTTCTCTTTCCTCGTAATGTATCTCTTACTGTATTCTGCAACCTCCCCCTTGTTTTCTTTATTGGTTCTGTTGATTTTGCTCTTCAATATCTTTCTCCACTTAACATTATTCCATATTTAAAATGTTTAGTTACTCATCTTCTCTTCTGCTTTAAATTGCACTTTAATGATTAATTAACCAATATAACTCTTATTGAACACATAATTAATTTATTTCTAAATTATATCACTACACGTTTTCTATATAAAATTTTCAAAATGTGTTTTTCATTTGTTATTGCTCCTTTATCTCCTAGCACTATTTCTTCGTATTTTTATTTGACATGGTTACTTTATTGCCTTATTAACATAATACATAATCTTCTTCTCCTTCTTCTTTTTCCTCTTGTTATAGGCCAGTGGCCTGTTTTAAACACAAAATAGTTTTATGAGCCCTCTTTGCCCTTAGATCTGGTAGGTGGCTAGCCTTGCACGTCGAAAGTGAGGAAGAGTTTTCCTGTTTAGCTGTTAACGACTACCACAGGTGTTAGCATGGTAGCCGGAGAGCGTACGACTTTGTAAAATTTTTCTAGAATCCGCCGGCATTCGAACCCGGGTCGACCGCCTGAGAGGCGATAATACATTATATATTGTTTAATTAATACCATCAGTTATAATATTCAACATAAAATAATGTACTTTAAATCAATTAAATAGAAATAACGTCCCATATTAATTCTTTGACTGAAATAGTAGTATTGTGTAATCCAACAGTCTGAACATAATATTAATAATTATTTTCTTATTCGGTTAACTAAATTCCATAATTATTACACCTGTTATTTACGATTTCGGACCTAAATTGGTTTGTTTTAATAAGACGGAAAAAACACCAGTTATTTTTCCAAGATGGTAGGATGCTATTAAACCTAAATAATTAATGTATTTTCAAGAAACAATGTTTATTATCACTAGGGTAGTCGTTGGCGTTTGCAATTCGATAATAAACATTGTTTCTTGAAGAAACATTAATTAAACGCCCACTACCCTATTAATTGGAAGATGTAGTGCTGAAATAAATTACTTATAGACGAATTTGACTTCAAACCACATCAACCACATAAAGATTATTAAAAATAATTAAAAATTCCTTTACAGCCTTGTCCTCGTGACTGTAATGAAAATATTGAATAGACGAAAGCTTTCACATATCCAAATGCAATATACGTTCCTGCAGTCCGACCCAATCCGACCTTATTTTCAACAACTGCTACTCGGCCTAGAATTTAATTCGGATTTCTCTGGATATAAAGTTGTACGTCTGCTATCTATTTACTTCTGACAAATGAAAATCGATAAGTTATCTGCTTATGTTAATCAGAAAAAAGAAGAAATTAAGGCCACCGTTTAATGTGATGACGCTAAATGTTAAAACTTAACCAGATTTCTCAACTATCCGGACAATGGAACAGTAATAATATTTTCATTTTTAAACGCCCAACAGCTGCGCAGAATGATATTCATATCAACTAAAATCTGGTAGGCTCTTTCGGGTTATGGACAACGGGGTGAAAGCCTGCATTCAACACTAAAATCTAATGCAATGAAGTGTTGCTGTTCCTTCCTAAGTTATAACTTTTTATTGTAAATTTAATAGTATGTCTAAATGGTTTATTGTTTTTACAAAATACTTTGATTTTTTTTGTATTTTAATGTATTTCTATCTAAATTGTAAAAGTGTCCCAAAACTTTCGTTATTGAGTAATAATCAAAATAGTTCCTAATTTGTCAATGGAACTAAAAGACTACTTAAAAATCAAATGTCAATTTTGATAATGAAGTATAAACATGGCTGCATTCATAAATTATAAACAATATTCAGTATCTACTTGATTTTGAAACACTTGTTAGTTTAGGAAATACTTGTTTACTTTCAGCTATATTAGAAAACCGCCGAACAAATTTCCCAGTAGTTAATTGACTCACTCTCAAACGATATGCTCCTAATAGGGACGGAATTCAACCATTACATACTCTAACTATAATATGGGTTCCAAACTTCAACGGAAACTCACGAAGTTGTAGAAGCTAAATTCACTAATAAATTTATGTGAAACGCAGGATAGTTCATAAGTTTGAAATATTTGTGAGCTAGAGTTTATTCATACACCTAAGGTTTTTACAGGGCCTGATAAAAAATTTACAGAAGTTGCAATTTACCAATCTTCGTTAATGCATGCAAAATGAATATGGCTAATTTTCAAGTCTGTCATAAAATCTTCAAAATCTAAGAAACTTACAAGGGATAGAAATAAAGAAAAGTTTCAAAATTTTTCACATATTTATTATTTTTGTTTATTATACGCCATGCAAAACGTTACTGCAAAGTTCTGCTGCATGGAAAATCATTAATAAATTATACGTATTACAATTCTGAACAACCTTCTCAGCCTTTCGTACAATTTAATATTAATCTGCAATTAGGTGAAGATGTTGAATTCGATATTACATTATATTTCTTTATATAACTTTAGAAGATGCAATGCATATTTGAGTAATACTTTTTTACATTTTTTAGCTGTTTTGAAGGAGTTTTGAGCATTACATTCTCTCGGCGGCACCACGTATTACGGTTCATAGTTTATTTTGTTTATTCATGGGACGTGCTTTAATAGCAAATATAACAACTGCAGCAAAAATGTTACTGCTTTTATTAAAAAAGGATTAGATACGTATAGATCTTTAAGTTGTTTAGTCGATATTTATATTTATTTTTGTGTTAATTGTTCAATAAATACATTTTAAAGGAATTTTCTGTTTGGGGAGCTTTCACATTGTCTGAACTAAGAACTTTGTCTTTTCCATACATAATGTTCTCTCTCCACGTTGCGGCGCCTTTTATGTTATATAATTGACTATGTTAAAATGGTCTTTATGTATGTAAATGGTTTTATGTTATAACAAGAATTATTATACTTTAGCTATTACATCTGACTTTTACTATACTTTAGTTAATTTTCAATCAATTCTTTTTTTAAATTGGATTTAAGTAACTCATTTGCCCTTTTATAAATTATGGATTATCAATATTCTTAAATCTTTAACTCCGGTAGAAAAACATTTTACTCTTGACTGAAAACACAGGTCGGATTGCCCATAAACTAGTCTTGCTTTTATTCCTGAAAATGCATTGTTTTATTTCATGGCAACTTGTACGTCTGTCACCTGTCATTTCAAATTATGGATGTGCAAAATCAATTACAAATACCTCCTTGTTACATTACTTGTCATTCAACAAGTATCAAATAGTAAGTACTACCCTCTTTAAAATTACCTCACTTCACTCTTTCTATATTTTTCTTTCAGTTTTTACATAAATACCTGTACTCTGTCACCTGTTCATGGACCTCGATACTCTCCTTTACCAAGCCAAACGCATCCAGTAGTCTGACATAGATCTCCCTACGTTCACATAAATCCCAGTACGAACTCAACCAAACAGCAGGATCAGCAAAGACTTCTCAGCCAAACGCAACAAGGCACTTACCACCTTTCTCCAACAGCACCTCTAAAAAAAAAACGATCAGCAGCAAACGCCTTCCAAATCTTCCTACCAAAATTCTCAAGCCACCGAGGACCTAGTATTACGAACCTCGACTAGATGCAAGTTACAAGATGTTACTTCAATAACAAGCTTGGCGAATTAGAACTCCATTAGATGAAAACCTTCTATCGACACCATAAAATGCCCACTCTGCCAACAATCTCGATGTAAACCACTTCCAGTAAAAACCATTCCCAGTTATCCGATTCATATGATGTAATGTAGTTGACTAACAATAAACTCAGTTCGGCATCCAATTCCAGAAATTGCTTTTGTAGATTATAACTGTATTACTAGGGCCTTCTCACTACATTCATTTTCTTCCTCTTTATCTTCTTCACATATTTAAATCTTTTAAAATTTACTTTTTATTTTCTTCTCGCAAATTTAATGTTTTATTAACAACCCTTTACATTCCAAAAATCTGATTAAACTTTGTATAAAGGGTTTATTTTATAAATTTAGCCGCTTACAAAGGTATTACATGTTTTTTGTACCAAATTATTTTTCAGACTGATAAATATCATTAACTCCTTAGTGATTTAGTTTAGCATATATTTTATTGTCCAACACACTATATAAACTTTATCATATTTATTTAACACCAACTGTGTTGAATTATATTTTTCGAATAGGTATTTGTCATTAGTCCTCCACTTTATTTCAGATAATATTTAAATTATGTTAGAATCTCACTATTTCTTATATAGCATCATTTAATTGAATTTTTAATTCTATTTCATTACTTTACCAAATACATTTTAATAATTTTGATATCCTTGTAATAGTTAAATTCATCTTTGTAATTTAATATTGTATTCTTTTAACTTTTATCTGATGTTAAACCCTTATACTAAAAACCACTAAAATATACATATGTTTATATTTTTAAAACCACACCAAATTTATCATTACAATCCCGCATTAAGTCTTAGTTCGAACAGCTGACAATAGCTGCCTATAAGTATAGCGCGGCAATGACACAATTGCACATTTTCCTTACTTAAAAATTGAGAAAATAAGAAATAAAATTCCCTGCCCCTCACAACCGCAGGAATTTTATTAAAAAATACTATCGACCAGTAGAAAGTCTTCATACAGCAAATTTCACACAAATATTGATTTTAAGATTTTTCTGATAATTATAACGTTTTTCCCATTTTGCCACATCCCAATCCACCTGAGCCGCAAAAATCCCTCATTCCGAATTCTTTTCAAAAATACAATTGATCAGTAGGAGGTCTCCAAACAGGGTATTTTCCACAAATATTGATTTTAAGGTTTTTCTGATAATTATGTTTTCCCCAATTTGCAACTTTTGAATCATCCTGGTCCGCAAAAATCCATCCCACATCCCGTATTCTCTTATAAATCACAATCGACTAGTAGAAAGTTTCCAAACAGGAAATTCCACACAAATTTTGATTATAAGATCTTTCTGATAATTATAACGTTTTTCCCATTTTGCAACTTCCAAATCCACCTGGATCGCAAAACTTCCACATCCCGAATTTTCTTCAAAAATACAATCGACCAGTAGGAGGTTTCCAAACAGATTATTTTCCACAAATATTGATTTTAATGTTTTTCTTATAAATATAATGTTTTCCCCATTTTGCATCTTTCAATTCCTCCTGCGCCGCAAAAATCCCACATCCCGAATTTTCTTATAAAATACAATCGACCAGTAGAAGGTATCCAAACAGGGTGTTTTCCACAAATATTGATTTTAAGGTTTTTCTGATAATTATGTTTTCTTAATTTTGCTTCTTTCAAACCTCCTAGGCCGCAAAAATCCCACATCCAGAATTCTCTTATAAAACACAATCGACTAGTAGAAAGTTTCCCAACAGCGAATTTCACACAAATATTGATTTTAAGGTTTTTTCTGATAATTATAACGCTTTCCCCGTTTTGCAACTTCCAAATTTACCTGGGACGCAAAAATCCCACATCCCGAACTCTCTTATAAAATACAATCAACCAGTAGAAAGTTTCTAATCAGCGAATTAGACACAAATATTGTATTAAAATTGTTTTGATAATTATAACATACTGCCAAATTCGCCTTTTTTGCTCAGCTCTTGCGAACATCCAATTTGCTACAAACGTATCTCACCTTTACACCCCTGTAACTTCGCTTCCATGCATCACAGACACCAAAAGACAGCCAGTTCGATGAACATTAGTTTATCCTGTTTCCAACTAGCGCCAAATCAAATTTGGATCTTTCACAAGCTCTCCAGAAAGTTCGCCTTTGACGAGATCTTCAAAATGACACCAACAACATTCACCTGCAATACATATAACTTGCAAACATTCGCGAAAACTGCGCACTTTCCAAACTTTACACAAATCGCTGCTGAAGCCCCGTATTACCAGTCACACTTTCAATTCGTTAAACATTTTCATTGCCAAAACTAATTTGTGAACAGTATTGTGTTTACAGAAAAATAGCATCCCAGCTTTATAAATTTTCAAGGCGTAAGATGTTTTAAAAGTAAATCCGGCAACCAGAGTGAGACATTTTAAAAACAAGATAATGTGTGCTCCAAAGGTTTCGTAAAACCGGATGAGATTTTTTAGAGAAAACTTAGATTATAAAATAGGGTCTTACTAAACATTCGTGTAAAATAAGAATAACGAAAGAGTTCGCCAGAAGGTGTTTCGTAAAAGGTTAGTGTTGAATTATATTCTCAAAGCACTTTCCGGCAAACAGTTTCTACATAATAAAAAGGCTTCTAAAAAGCTGGATCTTTTTAAAACCTAATAAAGTTTTTAGTTTGTGGAAAAGCAGAGCACCTAATGACTGCTATTCGCATTTAAATATTTGAGAATGTGAAACTCAATTTTATTAAACTGATTTTCAAATTCAAATTCTGTTCTAAATATTCTACGACATTCTATTCGTTTCTGATTCAAATAGCAAATCAACATTTATTTTGTTATAGGTTTTAATTAAGGTGAAACTTTTGCACCGTGGGATAAGAGACTGGAAAATCCAGATTTGTTAACAGCTTTATCTCTATTGTCTATGACAGCCTGTTGAAAATGCATAGCGGAATTTTTATTTAAAAATTTTAAATAATCTCGTTTGGGCGACTACGCAAGTGTACAACTTCCGAAAATATCCTGTTTCACATTTTACCAAATTATTAGTTTCTGTTATAAAATATGTTAATTTAATTTATAATTTTGTTAATTGTTTAAATTACACTGCAACTAGTCTACGACTAACCAGCAATTCTTATCTAACTTAATTTATCTACTTCCTTATTTTAATAGTTTACCCATTGGCTTCGCCTCAGTTCTGATACTCTTTTCACTTGTTAGCACTTTTGTTTTAGTTTTTTTACATTGAAAATGTTTAACGAATTGATGTGGCGGTAAATACCGGAGATCAAAAATGATTGACTGGCCGCTCTCATAAAATATGCCTTTAGTAAAAATGTGCAGATCTATTCATTTATAATAAACAACTAGCTTTAAATATATCACATTTGATGTTTTAAATATGCACCACCACTGCGAAAAATATTGAAATGAACGGAAAATTTAAATTTACAAAATACAAACAAGCTGACACTGAGAGCACAGAGCAATATCTAATACTGACAGCTGATAAACAGCTAACTTTATTGCAGAAACTTGACGTAGATATTGATAACCTGCTCGGAAGAAAGTTTTTTCGGTCAGTCTTTCTTGATCTCCCGGTACGTGGCGTCAGTAGTAGTCCGGCAGCGGAACCGTGTTATTTCTCTGAAGTGAAAATGTTCGTATTAAGTTTTTTTTTAAACTGATTCTCGTAGATTGATATGTCTATTTACCATATCCGACTGATGACAAGCTGGCATCTTTGAGCAACTTGAGATGCACAGGGTGATTCAAAACAGTAAGATGATTGTATGTTTTTGGCTTTAAACTTAAATGCTACTTTATTATTGTATGGTTAATTGTACGTTAAATTATTGAATTTATTGATTTTACAAGTTTCAGCCATATACAGGGTGTTTAAAAAATCTGTGTTATAAAGTTTTAATAATATTAATGAATTTCTGATATGAGACTATTTTGTGTTCCAGTTCATAATTCAGCTAAAAATAACAACGTACGTGTTTAAAAACGAAGCTGCATGACAGGTACAGAGTGTCCCAAAAATGTTTGGCTGAAACAACAAACAGACACACAAAAGTTGGAGAAGGTTTCTTGGGTAGAAACCAAGCATAAATATTCTTGTATCATGGTAATACGATCTCTAATAGCGATTTCTTTTTCAGATTCAAGTATAGTGTAACGTCTAGTTAAATATGAGTGAAAACAAGTGTTTTTTTAACTTTAAATTTGGTTGTGAAAAAAAAAACTTTCCGTTGGTGGTGTACAGCGCATAAAAACTTATAAAGTGCAGTCAAGTGTATGAAGATCAAAAGTTAGCGATTTTTATGACACTTGGAAAGTGCACAGTCTTCGTAATTTTTCGCAAGTTGTAGGTATTACAGTGAATGTTGTTGATGTCATTTTGAAGATCGTGTCAAGTGCGAACTTTCTGGAGAGGTTGTGAAAATGTAAGATTCTAAGGGACGAAAATACGGAGGTTAAAACGCTTTTTAGACACGTTCGGTGCTGTTATATCGCATACGTTTTAAAAGATCCAAATATAATCTGGGGTTAGTTGGAAAGCGGGTGAACCAGTGCTCATCGTACTGGCTGTTTTTGTGGTCTGCGATGGACGGGAGTGAAGTTACAGATGTGTAAAGATGAGGTGCGTTTGTAGCAAATTGGATGTTCGCATAACCAGGGGAAAGAAAAAAGTTCGAATTTCGTTTTTGGCTTGTGGATGAATCGGTGGGTTTCTAAAAATTTTGCTGCCCAGGTGGATTTGGGGGTTTCAAAGTGGTGTAAAAGTTATAATTATCATAAAAACCTTAAAATCAATATTTGTGTGAAATTCGCTGTTTGGCGACTTTCTACTGGTTGATTGTATTCCTTAAGAGAATTCAGAATGTGGTAATTTTGCGGCCCAGGTGGATTTGGGCGTTGTAAAATACTGTAAACGTTATAGTTGTCAGAAAAATCTTAAAATGAATATTTGTGCGAAATTCGCTCTTTGGAGACTTTCAACTGGTCGATTGCATTTTTAAAGAGAATTCTGGATGTGGAAATTTCACGGCCCAGGTGGATTTGGAAGTAAATATTAAATAGCATGATACTAACGGAATGTCGGGTTGTATTTGTCTCTAACATGAATAATATTTCGTGGGATAAAGTCATTGTCGCCCTGCACTTGTTGGCACACGGTGGTAATTCTACGCCCAATGGCAGAGTTGGGATGTTAGTCTCAGCTGTTTATAGTAAAACTTAATGCGAAATTGTAATCGAAAAAATTGGTGGGGACTTTAAAAATATAAATATGTGTAAATGTATATGTACGGAAAATGCAAAGTTAACTTAGTTTAGACAGTATAAAAGCTACCCAAACAACAAATCTTTTTAAATCGTATTTATTGAACAATTAATAGAAAACCAAAGATACATATCGACTAAACAACTTAAAGATCTATTCGCGTCTAAACCCTTTTTAACACTGCCTCCCTGTTCCTCCTAATAAAAGCAGTAAATAGCATCTTTGTTGCAGTTATTATATTTGCTATTAAAGAGCGTTGCATGAGTAAGCAAAATAAACTTACAAAATAATATGTGGAGTCGCCGAGCGAATAACTTGTAATTCTAAAAGCTCCTTGAAAACAGCTAAAAACGTAATAAAAAATTACTCATATAAGCAATATTATTCAACATATTTATCTAATTGCAGATTAATATTTAAATTGTACAAATGCTCAGAAGGTTCAAAATTGTAGTACGTATTATTTGTTAATGATCTGCTATGCAGTAGAACTTCGCAGTAACGTTTCGCATGGCGTACAGTAAACAATAACAATAAAGATGCGATCAATTTTAAAACGTTTCTGTATCTCCATCCCTTGTCAATTTTTCAGATTTTGCAAATTTTATGCCAGACTTGAAAATTAGTCAAGTTCATTTTCAATGCATTAACGGAAGGTTTGTAAATTGCAACTTCTGTATTTTTTTCTTACTGACGATACACTTCACTCTACATTTGCTTAAAAGTTTTGGTCCTGTCTAGACTTCTCACTGGTTCTGCATTGACAAGGGGTTGGATTGCCTCGACGTTTATATGATGCTGAAGCCTGATCTCATGCTTCTGGGAAAAGTTTCGTATTTAATCTAGCACAGTATTTATGCATATACCCCCATATATATCCCTGTCTCTGACCTACCAGAGTGGATCTCCGATGTAGTTTGTTCTAAAATTTATGAATTTGGCTGGCACAGCTCAAAAGTTGGCATCCGTATGTCCACATTGATTTTAATACTTGGCTGTGCAGAAGTAACTTATTGTGCATAAAAAGTTGGAACTTTCTTCCAAGCAGCCAATATTTTTTTCTATATTCTATATTTAATTATTCACTTTTTTTGTGTGCTTTTTCTAGCGTAGTTTTGTATGCAAGTTAATTCCAAAACTCCACTGTATTAGTATGGTAGCATGCTGTTGCTAAGTGTCACTGCCACGTGATTACCTTTCATATTCAGACAGTTATGTGCATTAATTTGTTTTCGTTTAGCTTGATTTTCCATCGTTTTGTCCATCTACGTATCTGTCTCGTTTATGGCTTGTTGTAGTGTTTTCTTCTGTGTTTTCTTCAGTAATGTGTCCTACCGATAGCATTGCAGTGTAGTCTGCGAAGGTAGGTATCGTTGCCTGGTTGGTTATTGGGATGTCACTGGTGTACAGTGTACAGTGACAACTGTTATAACAAATTTTGCTTTAATTTAGTTGTTATCGTTTGTTTGTTTGTTCATGGACAAGGTTTAGGCATGCAGAGTACCAGGTACCTTAGACACCGACTGCTTTGGTCATGTGGTCAAAGTTCTACGTTGAATATTGCCGAGACTAAGGAGTTCCAACCCTAGCAAGGGATCTTTTACATGCTACACATCGCAGTAACATGGGACCCACGGCTTTACATCACTTCCGAATTATGGCATTCTGTAGAGGTTTTCATCTGCATTTTTTAATTTTTGAAAACCTCATCGGGACCGGGAATCGAACTCGCGATCCTTAGATCAGTAGCCAGGATGCTTACCACTGAGCTACCGACCCCGGCTTTTAGGTGTTATCGTAGGCTTTTAAAAATTTGCGGAAAAAAAATAGTAGTCGTAATTCTGGAAATGTCATCAATTTGTCAATGATACAAATTTGCTTAAAAATGCCACAAGTTAATATTGTTCATAAAGCAAGAATAACTGCTAATGCAGAACTGTCCACTTTTTGGCCGTAGCTGTACAAGAGATAAATGAATAACACTGTCCTGTGGTACTTCTGCCTTAATTTCATATAAATCGGAGTATTCGACTTCTTTCTTAATCCTAAAGAGCCTATTCGAAATTCTAGGGTGGAGTAGTTCAGCAAATTGTTTAGGGATTCTTTTTCTAGTTTATGGTTTAATCCTTGGTGCCGTACTTTATCGAAGACCTGGGCAACATCTAAAAAAAAAACGCTGAGCAGACTTTTTTTCCTTCAAAACCGTTATCGATTGTCCTTATTATCTTGTGCGCCTTGTCTACAGTTCAATGTTGATTTCTGTCCCAAACCGGTGTACAGAAATAAGTTCTTTTACTTCTATAATAGGTTTAGGCCTTTTTGGAAATAGTTTTTCAAACAGCTTTGACACTGTTGGTAAGAGTAAGATGGGAGAGTATGATGTTATGTCTGGGTGGTTTCCGTGGCTTCTCAATCATTATTGGAAGTAATAAGAGCTGAGATAAAACTTCTCCTCGATTTTGATTTAGTATGTTGATACTTTACCGGATATTTTGTTTTGATCGGTGTGCCAATAGGTGGGTTCCCCTGAGGAGTGGAAATTGTAATTATCTCCTTCCCGGATTTATGCAGTTTTTTTCTTCAGTTGTGAGTAGTCTGAAAGTGCACATCAGATTTTTAGCGTTGAAGTCTCCTCCAACTATAACTATTTCTCCCAAGCTTTGTACCGGGATTAAGTAGTCCCCTTTTTTATATTGAGACCTGGTAAATAATAGATTGTTACAATTACCTTTCTGTATTGATACTTACAGTTATAGCTTGTATTTCGTCCATTTTAGAGTTTGTTTTTTGTAGTGCGTTATGTTTTCTTTGACTAACACCGCACTTCCTTCTCTGATGGAGTTTTTCGGATATATAGTGTGGTAAGTCTTATATCCTTTAAATTTTATGTTTGATTGCTCTGTTAGATGTGTCTCTAATATGACACAGGTTTGCATTTCATGCAGCTATTCTAATGTTCTTTGTGTGCATTTTTTTTTATAAGCAGCCGCTTTATTATTAATTCCTTTAAGTTAGTTAATTTCTCAGAGATTGTTTGCTTTTCTTGCTCTTCGAACTTTTTTTCTGTTTTTAAAATTTTGACATCAGGCTTTGTAGTAGCTGGTTCGTCGTAGCTTCATTTTTATGGGATTTATCCTCATTTGCATGAATATGTGGCAATGCTCGGAATGTCTTTCGATCCCATCTGCGCAGAGATTTATGTACCGCCTTACTTTTGCTTTGATTTGGTTGGTTTTAGACGCTTCGTTCCTTATTTTTTTTTCAACTTTTAGCCATATCGAATATTCTGTAGCTGTCTGGATGTGCTTCGCCACAGTTTCTACCCTTTGGCTGCGCTTTTTCATTCACTGTTCGTTCCTTTCTGTAGTGGTTACCTGCACATTTTACACATCTAGCCTCTCTGTTGCAAAATCTTTGAGTGTACCCATAAATTTGACATCTTTTGCACTGAAATACTAGTTCACATTTTCTTAAAAGTATTTCAATTTTTATTTCTAAAAATTTTGGATTTGGTCCATACTCACAATGAGGTTAAATGGTAAGTAAATGAGAAACACTGTGTTATTTATTACTTTTACTTCATTTCTAATATCCATTTTCGCTTGTAAATTTTTGTAGTATCTTTATCGTTATTGAAGGTTAGCATAAGAAACAGTTTTTTCTTTTTCCTTTTTTGAATATTCAAAGCTCGTAATATTTACTAACCTTGACGATTTAAATCACCAACGATATTACTTGGAGATGACGATGGGTGTAATATCTTTGCCAAAGCATTAATACTTCCAGTTTGTTTTTATTAAAAGTAGAGAACGCAAGAGACCCATAAATCTATTTTTTTTTCTTGTACGAGTAACTGCAATCGACATTAACTATGTCTAAACACTGCCCACAAAAATGCAAGAACGTCCTTGCCCGCTAACGTTCAGTTTCAATATCAAAGATAGCACATTTGTGTTATAGGCGCGCCGGGTGCTTTACTCTCAGATATCAGTACATTTGATGTATAAGTATGGACCTTATTTCGTATCGCCCCCAGCGGTTCGGTGCAGTGATACTAGCGAGTGTGTTGACGCATAACTCATATTATTTGACATACTTCTTGGATCTTGGTTTACATGTTTTAACTGGTAGGATAGACGATAAAACATATTTTCAATTATTATAGAATAGTTACTTCATTCTAATGCCATATAGGCTATTGCCGGATGGAAGGCCAACCCCCTTCACCCCTAAGGAGCAACCGCCACTGCCTCAGAGATAGATTTTGACTACACACTTACTGGCATTTAAGTGAAGACACCATTTTGTGTACCACGAACTGGTTACATTAATTTTTCTTGTAGGCTATTTCTGGCTATATTAATGTCATGATGTTGAGAGATTACAGCAGTGTCATATGGTTATACCGCTATGAAATTATCTCCAATGACTGGAGAGTCAGATTTGTATATCTATAATATAATTTTACTTAATGTGTGTCTGTCTGTGGCACAAGGCACAAAAAATCTCACGTTCCGGCTTCGCAGATGTTTATATTTGTTTAGGTTTTGTTTTTCTTATCTTAGCGCTCGGCTCGGAGGTTGACCTTTCGCGTATCCTATTTCACGTGCGCGTAGCGCGCAATTTGCTTGTATTGAATAAAGTTTGACCTAATATCGATCCATGTGGTACTTCTGATTCTATAGGTCTTACTGTAGAGTGCTGCATTCTAATACGTATAGTGAAAGTGGGTGATTCTATGAAGCATCTTATTATAAATAATAGGTGTTTAGGTAGTTTGATCTCCAAATTGTTTATATAGAACTCCTATTATCCAAACTAAATCAAAAACTTTGCTTATATTCAAGAATTCGCTTTATTCCCGCAACCCGGTTCTATTTTTTTCTACAATTCTAGGCAAGTGGTGGTTAGTTGAATATTGGGATTTAAACTAAACTAGTAATGTGAAACTACGTTTTGTGTTATCAGGTAATCGTTTAATCTGCTTTGTATGACTTTTTATAGGATCTTTGAAAGTAACAGCAGGATCCTTGTGGGTCTGTAATTAGCTGGTTTTGTATTGTCTTTACCTACTTTCTGGAGTAGCATTGTGACAGCTTCTTTCCACAAGATCTGAAAATAACCTATTCTCAGGCACGCCTTAAAAATTATAGTCAGATAGGTGATACCTTTCCGAGTAAGTCTTTTCAATTTGAGATTTGGCATTAAATCGTATTCCGGGAACTTTTTAAACTTTTTTATTTGGTGAATGTTTTTGTCAATAATCCGTAAAAGCTTTTGCTTTCTCTTTGTCGGGAGAGTTTTGATGTCATTTACTTTTAATGTTGCAGTAAAAGCTTAAAGCGTAGTAAATGTATACTCTTACTAGGTAGTGTATATATTTACCTCAGATTTTAGTAAAAGCATCAGCTCAATATAAATGTACACACTTACTAGACAATGCATGAATTTTGTACAACAGATTAGTAGAAGTATCGCTAAACATAAAATAGAGTTTTATAAAAGTTATTAAAAATTCTTTGCTGAAGTGTGTGTTCATTTATCACAATCTTACAATTTTGGGGGCTCGTCCGGGATTTGGAACCGACGCTATACGCCGTATTGCATCATTCTGGAAGCTGTCAAGATGGTTGCCTAACTCGAAATTGAGGATTTAACTGGCAGAGGATGGAAGCTCAGTTTGGTAAAGCAGCAGGGCCAATAAAGAGGTCCAGCCTCAAAAACGTTGAAGGGGTTGCCTAACCAAACGAGGGCCAGGCGTACACTACATATAAGACGATCGCAGTGGTGCATGGTCTGTAGTATAAATTTAAGGCGCTAACCAATATAATCGACGATTTCGGAATTTGTGAGTTTGTTTCTTATTGTTTCATTTTAAATGCATGTTAAATCATTGATAGCAACCGTTACTCCTTATACATAGTTAAATAATTGACTTTGATAACTGATAATTAACGTGATGTAAAACTTAAGTCAAATTCCGCATATTGCACGTAATATCGATACAGCAACAACTAAATCGATTAAACTACTTTACCCATTAGTTATTGAAGAGGATGGTGATAGAAAAAACAGGAAGAGACTCAGAGAATTTTGCGGTTTTAATTTTAATTTTATATTACTAGCACATTAGCAACAGGTGAACTCATTCTCATCTGTAATATTTTAAATTTGGACATTGCGAGCGAAGCAGCACACTTAAGTAAGCGGATTTGCGAGCACTTAAGTGGGGTAAATTAAACACAATACTGAACACCAGAAAGATAAGGTGAAGTACTAATATTGGTTGGCTTTGAAAAATATAGCTAACAGGGGTGCAATAGAAGAAGAATCGTTAATTCAGGATGTTATAGAGGTTATACATGATGATGTGAAGAATAAAGTACCTAGTACCTTTTAGTGCCAATACCAGTAAAGAACCTAAAAGTAAACTAAAGATATACGAAGAGATTAGAACTAGAAGTGCTCTTCACCTAATCAACAGACAAAGCCGAAAGCAGCAGCTGGAGTCGAAACAAAACGAAGCCAGTCGGTCGAAAAGTGTATAATTACTTTAATTGTGGAATGAAAGGGCATAGCTCAAAACAGTGCCGTTCAAGCGAAGCTGGCCTAAAATGTTTTAAATGTGGAAATATTGGCCAAAAAAACCCTGAATGTACAGTAATAAGAGAGAAGACGCCATCCATGAAAAGGTCAACGGCCCCAGTCACGAATATACCACTTTTCATTTGAAAAACCATATTTAAAAGAAAATTATTGTTGGGAACAATGACTTGGAAGCTTTCGTAAACACAGTGAGCCAAGATAACCTAATAAAAAAATATGTGTATGGCAAAATTCAACTACCTACCGGATATGTGTAAACCGGTGCCGCTGCTAGTGCTTTTGGACAAAACAGGATAGCAACGATTGGATTCTTTGCTACAGGTATAGTGAACCGACACCAATTTTCTTACAATATTACCAGTCGTATCTCAAGAATAATAACAGGACAGAAACTGCTGAATAAAGTGAATGTAGTGATCAGTGAGAAGAGAATTTCAATTACTAGACGAGTGGACGACATCTTTTTGCACATTGAACCAGTCAAAGACGAACTCGGCATAGAAAAGACGGTGGTAGAAGATAACCAGCAAAAGGTAGGTAAATTAATTCAAGAATATATACCTGACAAAAATAAGCAGACGTCAATAAAACTGAAAATAATTATGAACGATAAACCGATCTATAGCGGACCAAGAAGACTGCCAATCTCCGAAACAGAAATACTTGAGCGCAATTGCAAGAATGGATATCACACGGCATAGTAGAGCCCTGCAGCTTGTTAAGTGATTTCGACGTCATTAAGCTATTCATGCGGTTAATTCAACAATAGGTTGTCATTAACGAAATTAGTTAAAAATATTCTGCCCGAATTTTCCTGGATACGACCCTGTATAGTTACATTCAAAATTCGTATTAGCAGGCATTCAGACGTTTGCGACCTAGAAACCTCGTAAGCACTTTTGGAACCACGTAGTTTATTAAAAGCATTTCCGTCCAGTTTAGATTTCGTCGAATTGTGTCCGTGAATTCATTCTTTGTTTGGCATTATTGATAACCCAGGCTAACGCTTTAAGTTTTGTGTATTGCCTTTTGTTGGCCTCTGTAACTTGATATTTAAGCCCTTGAATTTTAATCCGATACGCAGTAGCTTTCGTTCATTGTGTGAAACTTTCCTTTAGGCCTTATCACCCCAAGCGGGACTTCTAGGAAATTTTGTAGCCAAATTTTGGCAATTGCATCACTCGTTGAAGGCTTTCGTCAACCACGCTTTCTACCTACGCATTTTGGCTGAGCTTTGAGAAATAAAAATAAAGTTTGATAAACCCTTAGTTAACTGTGCATATGAAAATAATGGTTTCGGAGTTCGAAGCTTTCTTCCGTTGTGCTTCTTCGCGCGGAATTCGAATTAAGTTTCAATCCGTACCCAGCACTTGAGTAGACTAGACGTTGTGTTTTTTCGCACCCCCGGTTCGTAGCTTGTGCCGCGAATCGGGGGGAGCTTTTGCTAACATTTGGTGTTAACATGGTGAATCCTTTTTGGCTCTTGTGCGAACTTTTGGAGTGCCTTGGGGCATGTTAATGGCGAGTGCAGTCAAACCCGAATCTTCGAAGTGAACATTTATTCTTGTGTGTCTTTGGAAGTGCGCGGTTGAAGTGGATTTAACTCGACGTTGTTAAATTGGCCGATTTTCGTTTCATACAGCTGGTCTCCGGGGAGACTTTTGGCACTCTTTGCCGATTCGATTAGAAACGATATCTGAAGAGCCTCAACCAACTTTTTTCCCTGTTAAGTCGGGAAAAAACTATTGCGTAATGCATATCTGTGTCAACGTCGGGTTTAATTAAAGAAAGGGCCGCCGCGCAACATCGTATTGTTTGCTGTCATTTCTTCGATTGATGGTTGCTGCCGACTGTCTTCAATTCCCTCGAGTCCTGCTGCCTCTTCTGGAGAATTTGCTACACCTTTTGCACGTCTCACCAAGCTTCCCCGATTCGAGTTTATAGCAGAAGCTAACGACGTGCTTACAGCTACCAGGTAGGAGCTATGTATTACACCAATTGTGTTCTTGTGCCTAATTAAGGTGCGACTATAATTGTTGTGTGTTTTCCGGGAGTTCGTAAATATTGCGCACGTTCACTTAAGCTTAAGCCTATAATTTGATTTGTTTGTTGTTAACCAGGGGCTTCACCCCTGTTATCTATTTCGTTTTGTCCAGTGTGTAACAACATATTTAGACAATAAGGTAACTTTGCTTGGGAACCCCTTTCATATTCATGTAGGGTGTGCCTTTTCTTTTTACTAAGCTTGAATCTACTTCCGGGTGATATTTTCAATGTGAAGATTTGTGTAAACTTTAATTCTTTAAATAATAAACCCGTTAAAGTCAATTTGATTATTTGTTGAGTTCTGAACCCCTTTTGGGTCATTAATTAATCCAGTGTGGCAAAGGCCGAGTGTAATTTGCAATGTAAAGCTGGAAGTATGCTCTTTTGATTAAGCGAGCCCCGAGATTTGGGCCATTCAGTGTTCTTTTGTTATACTTTAGTGACGGTGGCCTTGAAGGTAAGTGATTTAACGACAAGGTCACCCGGCTACTCGGAGGAGGCTTGGCAAACAACAGGCTGAGGTGTTCAGCAACGTACCTGGAGGACTTCTCCATAGGCTACGTGTATTGTTCTTGGTTCTAGACACGTTAGCCACCCCTAATCAGAACCAAGTGGCGCTCAGGCATTTCTTTTTCTTTTAAGCAGGCTATAGGGTAAGTACCCCGTCGGTTTTTCATTTAAGTCTTCGAACTACCCCTTCCCGATTGAGCTAAGTGCGGGTAACCGGAGCAACAAAATCTGTTCCAACACATTAAGATCTGTGTTTTCTGGTAAAACCGGCGATCCCTGTAGTTTGTACCCGATTTTTGACAGTGCTCTTGATCAATGTCGATCTGAGCATTTAATACCGTAACAAGCTCAGAATCGACAAGCCCGGTGGTAATCGTAAACAAGAAGGACGGCTCTTCACGATTGTGTGTAGATTACAGACAAATTAACTGAAAGGTAATTAAGGACCGTTACCCGCTGCCACTGATAGATGATCAACTGTATAAATTGCAGAATGCAAAGCGGTTCACTACTATAGATTTAAAAAATGGATTATTTCATGTTAAAGTTGAAAAGGAAAGCAAGAAATATACGGCATTAGTGACGCACTTGGGGCAGTGTCAATTTCTTCGGATGACGTTTGGGCATTGTAACTCCTCAGCAGCATTTCAAAGATATATAAATACCGTGTTTCGAGAACTGATAAATAACGGGATAGTTCTGAGTTACATGGACGATCTTAATACCCTCTCAGACTGAATAAGATGGAGTAAGTAAACTAGAAATGGTTTTACAAACGGCCAAAAACTACGGCCTGAAAATAAACAAAAAGAAATGCAATTTTCTTAAGACGAATATTGAATATTTGGGAAATTTGATTAAAAACATAAAATTGTTTCCATCCCCATACAAAACATCAGCTGTGGTAGGGTTTGCAGAACCAAAATATATTAAATAGGTGCAGAGTTTTCTTGGTCTAACGGGATACTTTAGGAAATTTATTAGTAACTATGCTCATATAGTACAACCGTTGGGCGAGATGTTAGAAGGGAATCGAAATTTTCATTTCAATAGACAAGAGGCAGGAAGGTTACGGATCAGTCTTACCACATAAGTTTCCAGATGATAATCGATTAGACCCCATACATTTCATGAGTAAGCAAACAACAGATGTCGAGAAGAAGTACAGTAGCTATGAACTTGAAGTGCTAGCAATAGTAGAAGCGTTGAGTAAGTTCAGGGTATACTTACTAGATGTCAAATTTAAAATTCCTACCGACTGCGCATCTTTCCAAAGGACTGTATATAAAAGGGATATACCACCACAAATTGCAAGATGGGCTCTTTTATTAGAAGAATATAACTACACTATGGAGCATCGGAAAGGAGTTCGTATGAAACATGTGGATCCATTCTGTAGTAATGCGGTTATAAATATTACAATCGAAGCTGTTTCCCCGTCCGCAAAATTTAAAGCTACACAAGACAACGATGAGACAATTAAGGTTATAAAAGAAGTATTAAAAGACAAACCATATGAGAACTACTTCATCTAGAATGATATGCTGTTCAAATTTGTCAACGACCGTGAACTAATAGTGGTACCAAGGTTGATATAAGCCAAAATTATTAAAAGTGCACATGAGCAAGGTCATTTCGCTGTAACAAAAACTGCAGAGTTAATAGAAAGGAACTATTATATTCCTAACTTACAATCCAAGATACTACCACACATTCAAGCCTGCGTAACATGCATTTGAGTGAACAGGAATAAAGGTCGAGAAGAAGGCCTTCTGAGTCCGCTGCATAAAGAAGACGTTTCCCTTAACACGTATCATTTACATCATCTTGGCCCATTGGAGTCGGCTGCCTTCAGTACACTATAGATCATACGCATACCCTACGAGGCACTACCAAACAATAATTGCGTGTGTAACCGTACGTCTGAAAATTTTTACATTGAGGTGTGTCCTTAGATTTTGTTTTAGGAGGCTCGATATAACTAACTCAATGACAAAACCTGGTTAGTCTATATATTTTCCTGACGTTGTTATTATTAGTTAACTCTAGAGTTAATACATAGAGCCATTGGGGTCTGTCCCTATTGTACAATCTGGCCAGTATTTGGACTAGGTATCCAAATTTCAAGTAACGTTCCTGTTATTTCAATCTTTGAGGTTGATATTACGACGTATTATATTATTGCGTTTAAACTGTTAGGGTCTGGATCCTGAAAGGTGTAAATTTTAACTTTTTATCGGTGTAGTATTTCGTTCATTTACGAAAATCATTAATGCTGCTTAGGTTTAGTATCATTGAAGGTCCCTGTTAGTGAATGTGAATTCATTCTTTCCTGTGTCTTGAATATATCTTACGCTAATTATTCCTTAGAACAACTGTACTGCTTTTTGCAACACATTACAGTTCTCTATTAACTTTTTACTAAGGCCAAGTATTGAAAAGCATGCGTTTTAAAACGTTTCTAACAAATCCCAATCGGATTAGTTTACACTTTAAAAATTCGTTACGAACATTATCTCTTGTCATGAGAGTAGCTCATCAAAATTTAATTAATTCATCAACAGGTAATTCAGGTTATGGTTTACGTAACTTTTGCAAACAATGGATTAGTTTTTCCGGCTCTGTCTTCAATTTTATTAATGTTTGGGACGTGTTGATAAAACGACTAAATAGAACAGATTGAGCAAAGGGAAATAAATACAAATACATTTTAAAATACCTTCGGTGGGTGGACAACTGCACTGAAGTTTCGAGTTTCTTCTGCACGGCATCCAGCGAACTTCCTTGGTGTAGCGGTCGTGATTAACTACTTAATGTGGGTGTACGACGGTACTGATCAGGTGGCTTCCGACGAAGCAGCGGCTTCATCCAGGACTTAAAAAATATATTAGCTGCAGTTTCTCTTTAAAGTTGGAGCAAATTAGATGCGGCTAGAAGGACTAGTATGTATTGACGTCCAGTATACTATCGGGTCTTAATTCCAAAATCACTTTTAACTTGGGACACTGTTTAATTTAGTATATAACAGACTCTAAAGGACGCTTCCTGTTTATCACATTATTAGCTACTTGGTTGCTTGCTTGTGGCTTTACGTCAATGCTTACTTTCATATTTTCAGCTTCTCTCGTAATTGCCCATGTACTACGCCAGAAGGTCTTTGCCACCCCCCACTTCTTTAGGAAAATCTACCACTTGGCATTTACAATATGATTAAGTAAGTATATAAGATAATAGAAATATGAAGACCTAATACGTGTATCTATTTAGTTCGTCCCAGGCAATTACAGAAGTGAACCAAAATTCTCTTTCCATCTGTTTTCTCTTGTTAAATGTTCTAGATCATTTGCGTATTTGCTACATACGCAAATAACGTCTGTATACAGATTGTTCGAAAACCGTTTTAAACATAGGAAATTAATGAGTGCGACAAGGAAGTCATAAACAAAATGAGTAGCAGGACAAAGATAGAATGTAATCAAGGCTAAGTAAATTTTTAAACTAAAATTAAGTCAATGAAACAAACAAATATTTTATCTGTCGTTAAGAGTATAAAGTGAGGTTTAAATGTACTACTGTTTACTATTCACATAATCTGGTGAGTGCACTTTGCGGATAGGCAACCGTATATGTATTACTTACTATGTTGCTAGTAGGGCCTAGGAACGGCAGAAAACATTACGGCGCCGACATAGTCTCACTCTGAGTATTAATCGTCTCGTGCGCATGCCTGAGAATTCGAACTCTGATTTTAGAAGCGAATTTTAAACTTGACCGTGAGGTTCACTTCCCCACCGCGGGGACGAGGCGCTTGCGCACAGCTCACCAAATACATCGAGGAGTTGAAATCTGTCTCACTTACGTTGTGACCTCACCACTCATGGCCGTTAGCAATATAGTAGATATTAAATATACGTAGGCAACACACTTGCACTACAGCAATACGCCTCACGGATAAATAACATACTTGCCAAGCATGTGACGTCACCGCATCAATGCCAAAGTACAGGGTGCGCATCCCAACGGCGCAACCCTCAGCGGCGGCAGTTCGAGTTCTGTTGCTATTATGAACGTTATTATGTTATGTGTTATGTATGATGTGTCCTTATGTTAGTTATTAGTAAAATGTGTAAATAACCTGTAAATATATATTAATAAACACTACAGCTTCAGAAGTGGGATAAAGAAAACAGTATATTAATAATTCTTTTTTAAATTTTAAATTTTACATGGCGCGATTGAAGTGAACAACAAAATGAAAAGTTTATCCCAAGTTCCTGAATCAAAGAAAAATATAAATAATAATAATTATTATGGTCAGACACTAACACCCCATGAAGGAGCTTGGCCTGCAAGGGGAAAGGTCAGAGCTTCCGTATCCTCGCTCTCACACCCGGCTATCGCGTGTCAAATTCATGACACGTGGTGATGTAGTGAGCATCACGCATTAGACAACCGCATTATTACCCCTTATTCTTTCGAACTCAGGTCCCCAATTATTTAAAGCGACTGGGTAGGCCACTCGCCAGGCATCGATCTGGGATTTGAACTCCAGACTTCCGCGCCGCAGTCCAATGCTTTAACCATCGAGCCACGCTGGCGATAAAATATAAATAAAGCATTGGTAAAATCTATTGCCGCTTTTTATAAATTTATTTATGAGGATAGTAATGTTAGACAAAGGCGTGCACATCTTCGTAATTTTACGGGATTTGATTCCGAACTTGAATCGGAACCATTCAATCAAAAGTTAGAATGGGCAACAGCTACTTTTAATTTAGGCGATTTAACTGCAATTTGCAATATCTTGGGAAATGAATATGGTGACATTAAAGAAGATATCGTCAAAAGAGCTTCTACGCACTTGATAAATTTGGATTCTTTGGTAAATGCGGAGCAAGATGCTGGTAGTCCAATATCACTCTAAGATAAGAATTTGGTACCCGAAACAGTAACAGTACAACCTCATACTGGCACGTTACAGTTGGAAGGGGTTAATAAAAGTATTTTAAATATCTTAGGTCAGTTTAAAAAAAAATTACAATTCAAATTTATGAAACTGTAATAAATTTCTTTGCTGTACCTAGCATAATCATGAACTGTTGTTGTTTACTAGGGCGTGATTTTATGGCTAATGATGACACTGAAATTGTACTTGGAAAAAATATTGAGATTTCTAGCAAAATGCCTACTGCTGACTCGAATATTTTTGCAAGCGAAATTTTGGAGATAAATGTTAGTGAAGATTCATTAAGCACAATATATTTAAACATTAATGACAATTTAGACTGGAAAATTGGAGAACAGGTGCAGGCCATTGTACAGGAATATTATGTAGAAGCGGGGAACCCAATTGAACCAAGTACTAATTTAGAAATAGAATTAATAATAAAACAAAATCACAGTCCCTTTTATCATAATCCGAGGTGGCTTTCTTATTGTGAAAAGGAGGCAGTTGCAAAAATTATTGACGATTTTTTGGAACGGCAAATTATTCGACCTAGCACATCACAATACAGTAGCCCTACTGTGTTAGTTAAAAAAAAGAATGCTCAGTTTCGCAAGGCAGTTGATTACAGAGACCTAAACAAAATAACAGTACGAGACGTATTTCCGATTCTTAGAATAGACGATCACATCGACAGTCTTTGGGATAAAATGTATTTTACCCGATTAGACTTAAAAGATGCCTTTCATCATATTAAATTAAAAGACAGTTATATTCCTTATACTTCTTTTGTTACTTTTAAAGGGCAATTCGTGTATGTACATAAAATTGCCTTTTGGTTATTGAGCGGACCTTCTTTTTTTAAGCGATTGATAAACGCAGCTTTCCGTTCATTGATTAATTAAAATACAATAGTAATTTATTTGGACGATTTACTGATTGCGACAGAAACAATAGAAAATAGTCTGAGCATTTTGATAGAAGTCCTTACTGTTATAGTAAACAACTTACTTGAACTAAAATTTGAAAAATGTGCATTTCTACTTAACGAAATCGACTATTTAGGGTATCGAATTAGCAGCGAAGGAATAAAGCCTAACTCAGAAAATATTAATGCTGTTTTAAATTATCCAGTTCCCAGGACATACCGCGAATTGCAAATCTTTCTTGGATTAGCTTCTTATTTTCGTAAATTCGTAAAAAAATCGCTTTAATTTCCAAACCATTATATGATCTTCTCAAATTAAAAGTTGCATTTAAGTGGGGAGATAATGAATTAATTTGTTTCGATTTTTTAAAAGGGGTATTGATATCGGAACCAATTTTGCCAATTTATTCCCCGCAGGCGGAAACAGAGTTGCACTGCGATACAAGCTCACATGGTTTTGTACTTATGCAAAGGCAATCTGATGGAAAATTTCATCGAATTTGTTATTTTAGCAAAAAACAACGCAAGCCGAGTCACGATATCATAGATTTGAATTAGGGGATTTAGCAGTGGTTTATTCAATTGAACGATTTAGGATTTATTTACAAGGGATACTATTTACGATAGTCACTGATTGTAACAGCTTAAAATTAACATTAGAAAGAAAGGAAGTAAATTCGAGAATTTTACGGTGGTCTCTTATATTACGTAATTATAATTTACTTGAACATCGCGCAAGTGATAGAATGAAACACGCTGATGCAGTTAGTCGAACTTATACTGAAAATAGTTTTGAAATAAATTTGTCAATTTTACAAGATTTAGATAATGAAATTAACGAAATTAAAAAGAAACTCGAAGTAAATGAGGACAAAACTTTCGAAATGAGTAACGGTTTAGTTTATAGAAAATTACTATTTTATGTTCCAAGCACAATGGAACACAACGCTATTAACGCCAGTCACGACGATATAGGTCACCAAGGCATTAGCAAAACCACAGAATATTTAACACGCGTTTATTGATTCCCCCATATGAAAGAAAAAGTGAAAAAGTATATAAGAAATTGTTTAAAGTGTATAGCACACGGTACAATATTAAATAAAGTAGAAGGGCGACTTCATTGTCCTGACAAAGAAAAATTACCATTTTATAGTATGCATATTGATCATTACGGGCCATTAGAAAAAAACTGGTCATCGTTATAAATATCTTTTTGAAATAATTGATGCCTTTACAAAATTTTTAAAATTGTATCCTACAGTAACCACCAATTCTGATGAGGTAATTAAACACCTAAACAATTACTTTATAACGTATAGTAAATCAGAAAAAATTATATCGGATCGTGGTAGTTCTTTTACATCCCGTCCCTACAGAACCACAACTAGCTAAAGTGTAGGATATGGTGTGCCCACATATGTGCACACGGTCTGGGGTAAAGTTCGTCGGTGTCAAATACGGTACACATGGGAGTAAAAGTGTTAATGTATAAAGTTGGAGATTATGTAATGATTAGAAATGTCGATGTTACCACGGGAGTCAATAAAAAATTACTTCCAGAATTTAGGGGAACTTATTTAATTAAGAAAATATTGGATAATGATCGATATATAATTAAAGATCCTGATGGTTATCAGTTAACTCAGCTGCCATTCGAAAGTATTTGCTCATCTCAAAATACGAAAAGCCTGGAGTAATGGGTTGGGCTAATTATATGCAAGTGTGATAGTTCAAACGATTTCTATTTTCAAAAATATCGGATTTTGTTATGAGGTACAAATTTAAAATTAATGTGCCATATTTTGTTAGTAATTAGTATAGTTTAGTACCTAGTGATACGTTTAAGTAATAAAACAATAACAATGATTGAGGGCAATCATAAGTCCAGATGGCCGATCTGTGGTGAGTGCGCCTTGCGGATAGGCAACACACTTGCACTACAGCAATACGTATCAGGGATGGGCAACATACTTGCCAAGCATGTGACGTCACCGCATCAATGCCAAAATACAGGGTGCGCATCCCAACGGAGCAACCCTTAGCGGCGGCAGTTCGAGTTCTATTCTGGCATTATTATGAACGTTATGTATGTTGTGTCCTTATATTAGTTATTAGTAAAACGTGTAAATAACCTGTAAATATATATTAATAAACACTACAATAATTATTTTAATTATTTAAACCTCACTTTAATCTATCAATGACGGATAACATAATTTTTTCTATAGCACATGTTAAAGTGTGCTTTTATCGACTCAAAACAAAAGGTCAAGTTTTACTTTAACAGCAAGGGTAGATAAAGTAGCACTTTAACTTCAAGGATAGATAAAGTAATTTAATTTTCTAACTTTTGTTTAAATTAAATATGACAGCTTCGTATTATCGTAGCAACCCAATCTAGCTACTGACATTTTGAAATGTGATTGACTGTCCTTATTTTCTTTTAAAATTGTTAAAGTTCTCGACTTCGTCTCGACGTTAAACGATTCACTCATGGATAAAATTTAACTTTATCGTCTTTTATAATAAATTACTATTTGATGGCTATGATTGAGCAAAAGAACAAATAATAATTAAATTATATTGTAGAAATGTTTGATTTGGTTTTTATATTGTAACCTCCCTCAACCAAAAGCGTTCATAAACCTGACTAGGTCAAAACTTTCGGCGATAAGTAGAGACCAGGCGACGGTTATAGATTAAACAATAATAGAAAAAGTTACAAAAAGAGCGCCAGTCATCAAACAATAGCAAAACCTGTATAACGTGCAGTTTAATATACTCACTGATCAGATAGGGTCTCAGCTTGGAAAACCCTAAGCTCCACACAAATACGAGGTTTCAATAGCTCATAAAGAAAAACTTAGAAGTAAGAGTTAATCAACAAAGCTTTAACTAATCAACAACTAAGCGCGAATAAAAAAATAAGCAAAAATGCTAGTTAGAGTGGGATATAACAGTTAACACCAAACTATATATTAAACAAATCCAAACAACTCATGAGATACAGTCATTTATATTATAATAAATAAATAACGGCAAACACACAAGAACAATAAGTCATGTTCATCAAAGCAAAAGAACCTGAGGATAAGTGATATGATACAGTTTAAGGGTACACATATGTTCAACTAGGTCACAATACACCAAACAACCCAGCAAGTTACATGGTAAACATATACAAAACCTACGTGGCAATTATAGGAAAGAAAAGTTAAAAAAGTGAAATTCTGTGTGCACACAGCGAACAGCGAAAAAATGATGCTGATTGATATGCAGCGTTTACGGCGCTTGCAACCGCTAATTTCTAAATTGCCTCCAGATGCGCGTCTGTCGTGAGGCCTCCGAGAAACTGAACGCAGTAGCATAGGTAACTAAAAGCAACACCGCATCAAATTAAATCAACTTTTTGCTAATCGACATACGCGATAAGAACTTCCCTGTGTACTGTTTTTATCCACAACTAACAATTAAATATAGAATATGGTAACCCAGAACAAATTCCCAAACGTAACTATGGTCCGCAAGTCGTCCACAGGCAGTACTAGCGTCACTTCAACGAAATGCACTGACAAAAAAGGTGGGGGGACTTGATGGACTACTGGAACTGCTCTAGCCACAGCAGCGAGCGGCGACTCAGGAGATCCACCCGGACGTAAAAAGCCTTAGGCCTCCGTGAAAGGTATATCAACTGCCTCCACGGCAGAGAGAAAGTGCCAGTCTATGTTAAAATGTTGCATTACGTCGCTTCAAAACTACGAATTGAAGTTGGCGCCACTCTCAAAAATCACTAGAACTGGTAATTAAAGCAGTAGGTATAAATTCAAAGAGGGTTGAAGCAGCAAAAACCAAAATTAAATAGGGCCGTTACAATATGATTAATCAGATAAAGTATGGTGCCAGTACAGAAAGTAGCGCACAACGCGGAGCTAAACCATTTTTTACAGACTTTGTTACAGCATCCTTTGCCGTTTATCGCCGTTCATGCGCCATTGTTTTTGGTTTTTCTATTATTCCTATTCATTGACCTTCTTCTATTTATAACTGTAACAATTCCCTTTTTCGTGTATCTCATAGGTCTTCCTTTCCGTGTTCTTCTTTTCGGAAGCCATTTCCATGTTTTGTTTGGTAATCTATCTTCTTCCATTCGATTGATGTTGCCGTACCAGGACAGTTGCTTTTTTATTGTATCTTTTGTAATGGTACGGTTTCCCATGCCCTGTACTCTGCTTTACTATAAATTTAGATTGCCCATTGTTTGCTTGCTAACCCAGTCGTAGAAGCACAAGACCCGCTCTTACCTCAGTGCAACTAAGGTAAATGACAAAACAGATTGTTCTGACCTGTCTGATATCACCTATAATTCTGTAATCATACATGCAAATCCTGCCAGAAATAAAAACCAAACATTTTACATGAAAATACATAAACTCTGAAAACGAACATATTTTTATGCAAAAATACATAGAAAATGTAAAGTAAAGTTCGGTCACTTCATTCCATGGAGGAACATGGCCTGACTCAAGGAGAGTCAGGGTCTCCGAAATATCTCTTGCTGAAACCCAGTCAATCTGGCACATGTTAACGGCGTACTGAGTGATGTGATTGGCATCACGTCTTCGACGACTGCCTTACTTTTCCTAATTCTACAACTATGGTTTCGGTACCCAATTTATAAAGCGACTGCGTGGGCCGCCCGCCAGTTGCCAGGTCTCGGGATTGAACCCTGTACCGTAGCACCGTAGTCGAGCTCCCTAACAACTCGGATACGCTGGCTGCACATAGGAAAGGTACACAATGGTAATATACAAATATTATGTATGCTCTCAACAATAGCTAAGCAATAAAAACAGAAGTTGGAGAATACCGAAAATTGATGAACTATGAAGTAAATGAAAAAATGAAAGGCGAAGGCATTGTAAAAGTCATTAAAGCACAAAGATTAAAATGGTACGATCACATACGCAGGAGAGAACCGGAAAGAACCATAAAAAAGTATGGGAGTGGAAACCGCAAACAGAAAGACCAAGAGGCAGGCCGAAGTCGACGTGGGAAGACCAAGTCCAGAAGGATATAAGCAGTATGGGAATTAACAATTGGAGGGATATAATAACAAAAAGAAGGAAATGGCAAGAAGTAACAGAAAAAGCCAAACGACACAATAACTTGTAGAGAAGGAAAAAGTAAAACAGAAAAACGGTGGAGTGATTCACCACAAAAAACGAATCTAAAGATCTGAAATGAGAGCAGCTACCATTCTGATAGGAATGAAAAAGCCATGTATATATATATATAGAGACATAGACGGTCATTATCGATCCCGTAGGATATATTTACTGCACGCTGCGTAGCCCAATCATACGGTGTTGAGCCCTGGTGAGGGCTCATCAACGAATCAACGTGTATACGTACTTCATTCAATTGAAACGTGCACAAGGAATGCGTACACAAATTTTTAGCTGGGTTCATCAACGCTATGGTTGTATATCGCTTATACAGCATCTAGTTCAGGGTACCGCTCACCAGGGGGCGCCTTGTATATACACGAAAAACGTATACAGACATTGTTAAGCCCACCACACTCACCACTCGTTGTGTGGCCCGAAATTAGGCAACACTGTACGTTATGATAATAGTCTGACCTTTCGATGTAATCTTACACCAGTTGATTAAATGAACGTGTCGGCATTCTCTATTAAACTAATACATTACATATAATGTAGTTTTAAGGTATACAGGGTGTAGAAATGCTTTACGCACCATAGGGTTTTCAAAGGTAATTTTTTCATATGAAAAATTTGCTTCCCTAATTATTTTAGAGCAAACTTGTATGAAAGTTTTTTTTTGTAAAGCAGAAAATTATGTATCCATTTATGTCAGCATTTGTCATTTAAAATTTCTGAACACGGAAAATTTTAAGAAGTAATATTACCATTTTTAGACAAATCAGTCGTGTTTTGAAATTATTGCACCATCTCAAATCATCAACAAGTTAGTTTGCTGTTTATTTGTTTGCATCTGTCAAATGTAGCGGCAACCGTGGCACTTATTGCACCTGATCTGCTTCCAGCATACCACCATTTCACAATTTGCACTGATTTTGAAAAAAAATGATATTCTAGTTTCTTTCTTTGTTAGGTTTTCTGACGTAAAATGACAAAAATTATGCTATAAATGAATGCAGAATTGTTTGCTATACAAAAATCCTATGTACAACTTTACTCTAAAATAATCAGGGAAACAAATATTTTCACACATAATCTCACAAGAGCATTAATTCTTTCCGGAAAATTTTTTGAGTGCATTCCAACAATGTCGTATTAATTTGCCCGAGCGGGACGCGAGGACAAATTAGGACGTTGTTGAAATGCACGAAAAATAATTTCCGGATATGAATTAATGCTCGAATGCAGATTCGGTAAGAAAATCGTAACGACACAAACCCTAAAAAGAAGTAATGTCTACCTACAAAAAATTTCCAAGAAATTTTTTAGTTGTCTGGGTTACGGCTCGTGAACTAATTTTTCTATTGGTCATTAATGAGTGTCGTATGATTTTTATGTAAAGAAACTACCATTGAAAACCCTATAGTGCGTAAATCATTTCTACACCCTTATATACTAATAAATGTTGAATCAATTAGCATTGTGTATTGAAATATAATTTACTTTAAAGAATTTTTATATGACATTTATTTGATACGAGTATTAGTAGGGTTTCTGTAAAATAAAAATCTTGTAGAATAATAAAGGATCGTAATCAATGAACATAAGTAAATGACTATTTATATTAAACAGAAACATACAAATTGGTTGTAAGCGTTTTAATGTTCACATAACACGTTAGTATACATTCCACTGTACATTCATTTTACATTTGTCACATGAATACGCAAAGCAACGCTTTTGCTGCTGCAATGAACGCATTCCTCATTTTCAACGCTACTCAAATCTAAGATTTCTAAGTGTCGTAACCTATAAAATAATTTTCTTTATAATATACCCTATACATAACTCATCTTTTATATTTAGCTACCGCAATCACTTAAATTTCCAGCACGTGACTGTATAGTAGAGCTTACAGAAGTATAAGATTGAGCTAAAAATGATAGTTATATATTTAATATACAGTGACCACCAAAAAGTTGGCATAATATGGCAAAAGCTTTTATTTTCGATTTCCCAAAAAAAAATTGTACGTGAATAGTGTGTGCTTGTCTAAAAACCTATTTATCCCCTATCATATATACCGACTGATTTTTACTTATTTAGAAAATGGAGTTTTTCGAAATTGTCAAAATACAAAAAGTGATATTTTCGGAAAGTAAGTAAGATTTCAATGAGACTTTTTTAGAGTGTGTTATTTTTAGGTAAGTGAACAATCTCAAGGGCTGAAAATACCTATTTTTTTAAACTTTATCTAAAAATATTTTTTAAAGATTTTTAAATATGTTTCAAAATTTCACATATCAAATTCAATTTTTTATATGTGCAGACTACAGCTTTATAGAAAATGTCAATTACTTTTTTAGATTTTTTATTATTTGCCTAACAGTAGTATATGTTTGTATAATTTTTACATGTTTTATGCAAAAAGCTTTTTAGAAGAAATATTTTTCAATTCTATTTCATATCTATTTAAATGACTGCCAAAAACTCTAATCTAGCCCTGTTAATGAATTACTGTTACAAAAATCCTGTAAATGTTTTTTGCAGTTGTCTAAATGCGGAGATTTTTTAGAACATCTAAATTGGACAAAGAACATCTTCTCACGTAAACAACTGTAAAAGAACAATTTACAGGATTTTTGTAACAGTAATTCATTAACAGGGCTAGATTAGCGTTTCTAGAAGGGATTTAAATAGATATTAATTAGAATTGAAAAGTATTTCTCCTAAAAAGTGCCTTGTATAACATAAAAATTATGCAAACATACTACCTTTCGGTAAACAAAAAAATCTAAAGAAGTAATTAACATTTTATATTATTTTTGCCAATTATAAATCTTTAAAGTTTTTACTTAAAAAAATTTGAATTTTAATAAAGTTCAAGTAGGAGAAATTTTTAAAAATATTGAAAACGTTTAAAAATAAATTTTTAGCTAAAATTTAAAAAAATAGGTGTTTTCTGGTCTTGAAATTGTTCAGTTAGCTAAATTTTACTTAATTTCCGAAAAATAGCATCTTTTGGATTTTAACAATTTCAAAAAACTGTTTTCTAAATAAGTCAAAATCACTGTGTATATATGATTTGGGCTAAACAGGTTTTCAGATACATCAATTATTGCTGTAAAAAGCTGTTTGGAAGAATCAAAAATAAACATTTTTTCATGTTATGCCGGCTTTTTGGCGGTCACTGTATACTAAACCAACTATTAAATCACAAACTTTTGGTTACGTGTTCTCGCTTTTTTAGAAAGGCTGTAAAAATTTGCATCTGTAGTGGGGGGAATGGAATTTTATTTTATATATAATCAAAAAAAGCCTTTCTACCCATAGGGTCCAAGGTTAACATTTCACACTACATATCGGACACAAATTTTGTCCATTTCTTCTTGTTTGTGGCAGTTTTCTTAGATTCCGCCCAGCTTACTTTTCGCTTCTTGAGTATAGCCTCCACTTCATCATTCCAGGTCTTCCTTGGCCCTTCCTCTTGTGTTTTTCTTTTGTACTTTGGCTTCCCATACTGCTTTCACTGTTCTACTGTCCTTCATTCTGGTTAGATGTTCAAACCATTTCAATGTCTGTGTTTGTAGTCTGTCCTTTAACGATTCCACTCCTAATTCTGCCCTGACAATTTCGTTTCTCACTCTGGCTCTGCGTGTGATGCCTTTCACTCTTCCTAGGTACTTCATTTCCATGGCCTGCAGTTTACTTTTTTGCGCATTTGATAACACCCAGCTTTCGCTACCATATGTCAAAATAGGTCTGTAAACTGTTTCGTACACTACCATCTTTGTTTTCCTCGATATTTCTGTTTTGTACAGGCTTCCGATACATAGATCTACTGTTTCGAAACAAGATGAAGTTAAAAGAGCAGAGTTGTCACTAAATAAAATTTTTCCAATGCCTACTCGTAAAGCTGTTTGTCTACGCAAATCGCCATGTAAAGTAATATTTTAACAAAGAGTGTACATAAAATGCAACTTTATTCACTAGTGAATAAAATAGTCCATAATCCATAAGACCTAACAAAATAAATACGTGCTACCATGGTAACTAGCACAAAAACATGTAACGTAATATTTATTTGAAATGATTTAATCAATTTCAAAACTTATCTATATACCTAAATGTAGATATTGGAGAAAATTTTATATGCCACACGTGAATAAAGAGATTTTATCCACTCGGGGAAATTATCTCAGTCGGTTTTGACTCGTTAGCTAAAGCTTTGCCCTTATGGATAGAATGCCTCTTTATTCACTTATAGCATACATAACTATTAACCAAAACAAGAATGGACATCCTCACATGTTCATCGGATTAGTACGATTTCGGTAACGTTTGGTCCAAGGTTCACATTAAAACCAAGGAAAAAATTATAGCTGTAAAAATCATTCAAGACTTAGAGCGATTAACTGATACATTCTGTACAAATTTACTTTACTGGATTTTACTTAGTTTTGTATATGTCTTTTATAAGTGGTTAAGCGTTTACGTTTGTCTACTCTAAACAGATGAAACACACATTCTTCAAATATATTTTCAAAATGTACGAAGTCTTCGAACGAAAATGGAGTTTTTTACAGAAATATGTATATGCAGTGAATTACGATGGGATAGTCTTATCAGTGCCATAGCTTGAGTATAGTATATGCAATTCTGAGCTACCCAATTATGATTACGATGTATACAGATGCGATAGAAATTTCTAAATAACAGGTAAAATCAAAGGCGAGGGAAGTTTTAATAGCTATATAAAAAAAATCTAAACTTCTTAATCTCGAAATCATTTTTCTTGATTGTATTTGGGTATTTTTTAACATTTATGGTGAAAAATATGCAATAATTGTACTTTACTTTGAACCTCAATCCAAATTAGATGTCTATAATTAATGCATTGACAATATTAACGTTTTTTTGCTTTACCGTCTTTGTCTGCTGACTGATTCATCTAAATTTATGTCGAGAAAGTTTGGATGATTTTCGAGGAGTTTCCGTGCTGTAGGTTGTTTTTATTCTTTTCTCGAAAACTGTCAAACAGTGTTGTCATTTTCATTCTGTTTTCAACGAGCGAAGTGATCCATTTTCGTAAACAGGGACGTTTGAATTAATTTACTGAATACAATGAATTTATATACTACCAATGTATTATTTTAACTTAAACAGTGAGTTTTCACAATATTATTATACTATAGTTAATTAATTAATTAGTTTCTTACAATATGTAAATTAAAAGTTTCGATGTCACAATGACAATCGTTTAATAATTATTTATAAACTGTCAAATAAGCGCATCTTGGCAGGTCTATAATTTTTAATATTAATACAGTTAAAAAAATGTATCTCGAATACGAAATGCTTTTGTATTATGAAATGAATTTTTAGGGTTGTCTTCGGCTCGCGAACATCTGTCATTTCCAGTGCAAAGGTAGCATTTCGCATTGTAGATACGATACAAAAATATCTATTTGCGTTTTGATCACCGCGGTTCTATTTATTAAACTGATTGGTTTCAAAAGGGTCCTGTTCTGATTCTTCGAAGTCGATTGTAAATATTGTGAACAAAATATTGGTATCTTTCCAAGTCTTGTGTATAGTGATTAAAATAGAGGAATGTGCTTCATCTTATAGTACAGTGGAGGTTTTACAATGAGACTAAATTCATTAGATAAACAAGATTACGTTTTCGGCGCCATTTTAATATTCACACGTTTTGGATTTATTCTTGTTCTTGTATTTGCAGCAACTTGTGTATTTGTTTTCGAACAATAAATTGTCAAATTAAGGAATGGAATACGTAACGCAATTGACACTATTAATGAACAACCATTAGTAAGTGGTGTATTTAACAGTTTTGTAAATATTTTATGTCAATGTATTAATGACGTGAGCCAACCGCCTTATGTAATTAAATTCGTTAAATGAGAAAATCAAGAAGCCAGTTATGGTAGGTATTTGGAATTTTGCAGCTCAAAGAAAGATAAAATACATATATACTTATCCTTTATTCTCAGCAGCTAGCGCTACCATTTTTCTACCACGGCTTCAACTATTTTTGTCGCACTCCACTTATAAGAAAACACCAGTTACTTAATGCTTTCGAGGAGTCCGATTGCTTCCTTAATTCAGTGTGCAAGATCTGCATTTCACCACAAGATGCAATAACACATGTAAATACATTTGGCAACACCGATGGGCTACACAACGTGCAACAGATATAAATGTATACACAACCGGGCTAAATAACGAACTAAACATATCAACGGACTCACATGGTCCTATTGATATATAAAAAAATTAAACTTTTAAAAACATTACCCTTCTGAGAATGTTTTGGCTCGCATTGATAAAAAATTGTGTATAAAGTGATTTATATCTTCCGTACTGAATTTTTAAAGCCGGGTGGAACAACGGCCCAATAATGTAATAAGCTCAACAAGATACCATTTAGCGCTATATATATATATATATATGTATGCTGTCAACAATAGCTAAGAAAGGTTTACAAGCTAATGCTGAAACGACATGCATAAATACACTCCTTAAGTGGAAATGTGATTGTCAATGCTCAACGCAAAGTCAAAGAACAACAGTGCTAACAATCTTTAAATTCTACACACAAATTCACTTAATGCGGTCCTGCCTTCGGTAGTTTGAAACCAGGATAACGCGATGTGTTAAGAAGATGATGCAAGTGCTTTGTTCTAGCGTGCTAATTCAGCAAGCATGCGCACGTGTCCTTTGGGTGCGTAATGCTCGTTAAAGCTGATGCGCAATTTGTTGCAATAGCTGTTGATTCCTTATTACAACTTTGGTTTTTCCCAATCTTCCTGGGCAGTACGTTCACTCGTAGAATATAATTATAGGAACGAACCTTGCGTTATAGTTGCGCGAAATGATCTCGTACATTAAACAGATCGACTGCTCATTTGAAGCTGGCAAAGCGGCTTTCGGCGCTGAAGAATTATCGGTACCTCGGTGTTGATTCCAAGATAGTTATAGGCTCTCGAGGCTGTATTTCGGCTTAAGAGTCATTAGGTGTCGACTGCTCTTAACGCAGGTTTGCACAGAAATTCTCAATAATAATAATAATAATAATAAATGCCTTTATTAATATATGTACATGAAAAAATAAATATATATATAGAATATTTTCGGCGAAGTTTGGTTCACAGTAGAATTACTGTGAACTACTCTTCCACTTAACCCGATTCGAAAAATTGGCATTTTAAACAGAAAATATGAATGCAAGTAATGACTAAATAAACATAAACGAGACTGAACCACCGCACCCGAACTGAAAGTGAAAATGTGACTGACAAACGGAATGTATATTAAAGTGAAATATAAAGGAAATAATAAATTGACTGTACTATCTCAGAATTCTGCTTAGTTATCAAGTAACGCTTGAGCCGATCGCCGAAACGTGGTAATGTCAACGTTTTAAACTCTAAGGGTAATTGATTATAATATTTTGCTATACAATATGAAAAGAAAAGAAGCCGAGTAGCGCAGATGGATAAGCGCTTGCCTTGCATTAAGCAAGTCGTCGGTTCAAATCCCGCGAGGGCCGGAATTTTCCGCATCCTCAGTCTTGCGATTTGAACCGGGCTCGGCGAGACCATTCACAGTTAGGCACCAAATTAACTGTGCTCTACTCAGAACCACAGATCTAAGAGATGGAGTAGGTCAACATACAACATGACACAGACACACACACACACACACAAAATGAAAAGCTTTCCCAGTTGAGTATGGTGAGTAGGGACAGTTATATTACCCCTAAAGCGCAAACTTAAGTTGTGTACGTCTGTACGGAACCTGATATTGTTATACAAATACGGCGGTGTTTTTGAAGTTAAAGTTTTTTGGTACAAACAGCAGCTATGTAATAGACGTCTGTTTGTCATATTTAGCCAACCAAAAATTTTAAATTTGTTTAAATTCTTGCATATTTCCGTATTCCAAAAATCAAGCGTAAACAAGAATTTTGAAGTTTCTGAATTCTAGCCACATCCTTGTAACCCAAACAGAAACCATACACCGCAACACAGAAATCAATTTTAGATAAAACTAGGCTGTTACACAATATGGTTTTTATTTGTTTATTTAGTATATGACGATTCTGAAAAAATTGAAGATTACAGTAGGCACTTTGTAAACAATATTGCTTACATGCTTATTGAAACGTAAAGTTGAATCAATCGTTAATCCCAAACTTTTGGCTTGTTCAACTATAGGAAGTGTGTCCTTGCCAATCTATAGATTGAAGTGATTCTTTGCATAATTTACGTCAATTTTCTTTCCAAAAAGCATGACTGCAGATTTGTTAGGATTAAGTTTTAGAGAGTGTTCATTGGAAATGTTGGTTAATTTTTGTAAATCTTGATTTATTTTAGCACATGCATCAGAAAGATAATAAATTTCGAAAGACATGTATAATTGCCGATCATCAGCATAAAAATGGCATTCAGTCGATTGAGAGACTAAAATTTGAAATACAAATTCAAAAGAGAATTGGGCCTAGAATGGCGCCTTGAGGTAGTCCACTATCGATTTTTAGAAAATTAGATAAACAACCATACAAATTAACAGCCTGGTACAAGAGATGTTAAAATAGAGTGGTTGATAGTATCAAAAGCCTTTGCATACTCTAAAAGAACAAGTGCTGTCAATTTATCTTGGTCTGTAGCAACCACAATGTCATCGACTACATGCAGGAGCGCAGTACTACAGCTGTGATTTTTTTTAAAGCCTGATTGAGTAACAGGTATTTTTTTATTTAATAATAATAATAATAATATATGTCTTTATTTACAACAACATTTCTAAGTGATGTCTGAGTTACCGTTCGATTACTCGTTCAGTTATTTTTGATATTGTGGGCAATATACTTATTGGCCGTAAATCCTTGACTTCTTTGGGTGCAGTTATTATAAGGATATGCAATATTAAAGCTCTTTTCCAGCAGCTGGGAAAAGCGGACTTACTAATGCAATAATTGATAATGTGAGTTATAACTGGCAATAAAAAAGAAATGCATAATTTAATTATGTGAATGTTAAGGCCACCAGCACCAGTAGAATTAGACTTAATGGAACAAATAATTTTAAGAGGTTCTTCTTCCTCAACAGGTTGGAATCGTAAAGTACATTTGACAGACTATTTCCAATGGCTCTCGTAGAAAGTAGATAACATATTATTATTTGTAGTTAATAGAGGAATTGAATTTATAAAATAATTATTAATTTCATCAGCATCACCGAAGGTAGGAGAAAGATCGGCGTTACCGTCTTTGCTAGTTAAATTTAAATATTTTAGTTTTATCTAAAATAATCGCGAATTTTGTTTTAATGTTTCAACATAATATGCAGTAACCGCATTTCTCAGCTGTTTATAATAAGTAAAATGCGCAGGATTCCGACTTACACTAAAACGACGTAGAGCCTTGTCACGTAAGCACATCATTTGATTAAGGGTGTTGTTCAACATGGCGCCGGCCCAGGCTTTCTCGATATTATACAACTAACAAATGGAACATGTTTTGAAGATAATAATAACCTGATCTCACTTTTTCTGTCATTGCATGCGCCAATGGATGTTCACTATATTACATCATGTCAATACTTTGTTTTATTATGTATTTTGTAATTGTCATGTACTGTAATGCTTGTAGGTTCTTGTCTTGATTCAATCTTGCATCACAATCGCATATATGTGATCTAATATGTAATGTGCAAACCCTATACGAAACTAACAACTGCATCGCTCCTGCTAAGATGGAACAACTCCAAAATTATATTGTTTTTCCTTCTCATTGCATGCTGCACTCGCAATAATCTGATGGTAGCTAAACATACTTTTCCATCAATATTCTTATTTTTATTTTCAAAATGGCTTCATCATTCTTATCCGTTTACTATCAAAACTGTGGTGGTTTTTGGACTAAAACTCAGGAGCTTCTTATGAAAATATTAACAAATAATTATGATGTGATTGTTCTCGTTGAAACATGGCTTGTAGCAAGTGTGAATGAGGCAGAATTCATAGATGCACGATATACGGTATTCAGACGAGATACAGACCGTGTACTTACTTGTAAAATGGATGGAGGTGGAGTGCTGGTAGCAGTACGCAAAGAACTCTTAGCGACTCGCCAAAGCGGCTGGGTGAATGCACAGGTTGAGGAAATATTCATCAGTATACCAACGAATTCTCTAAACGTTGTTATATGTGCTGCTTACATACCCCATGGTTCACAGTTAGGTACTTACGAATTATTTCTAAAGGATCTTGAGCAAGTCTTAACTAAAGATGCTAGCATTATATGTTTATTAGGTGATTTTAACTTACCCAATATCTCTTGGACCTTCCCTTGTGGATGCATTCAGGGCATCGCTAACATTAGTTCATCTTCAAATGCAGGTTGCTCTAGTGCTTTATTGCAAACTATTTCGTATATAAATTTACATCAATATAGCTGTATACAAAACCAAAATGGTAAATATCTCGATCTCGTTTTCTGCAATCGCGAAGTTAGTGTTGTGCGCAGTAGTGACCCTCTTCTTCCTGAGGACAGACACCACCCTGCTTTAGTGCTGGATCTCTTAATTGTGCCTCCAACCAAATTAAAAAATAAAGAACCCCGGAGGCCAACCTTCAGAAAGGGTGACTACAATGCTATCAATGTCGAAATTAATTGCATAGACTGGGAAAGCGAATTTAAAGACCTCTCAACGGAAGAAGCATTGTGTAATTTTTATGCCCACCTCTACGATATAGTTGACAGACATGTGCCATTGCAGTCCTGCAGAAACGAAAAATTCCCTGTGTGGTATACTCCCGAATTGATTAAGTTATCTAGGAAGAAAAGCAAGCGGTGGTTAAAATGGAAGATCTACAAGAATCTATTTATTTATTTAATTTGCACTCAGCCAACAGCCGTTAGGCCAATTATAGGCGTCGCTGTGCAGTTATGAGGACTTCCAACCCCACTAACGACTGTCATGATGTTGTATGACCACCGGGACCAACTTTTTTCCGTGATAGCCGTACCACGAGGCGCCGAGAGATGCGGCCGTGGAACTCCCATCCAAGTTCTGACCAGAGACAGCGTTGCTTAACTCTGCTGATCGAACGTGGACGCTTGTTCAAGCTACACCACTCGGGACCCCGGTCTTTCGGACTATAAGGAATATTCATTTTTACGCCCCCAATCTAAAAAATTAGCACGAAAATGTCACAAGTCATTCTTCGACACTGAAGAAACATCTATGGAATCAAACATTAAAAGCTTTTGGTCTTACGTGTCATTACTAAAATCTTCTGATGGATATCCCAGTGTTATGTCGTCCGCACAGCGTAAATCCAATGATGCACAAGACATATGTAACATGTTTTCTACCTTCTTCAAATCCACATTTGAACAATCCTCCATAGACGACTCTTTCAATCTCGATGAGCTGGTACAGGGAGCACAAGACTCTGGCTTAGCGTCCAGTCATCAAATTCTTTTAGATGAACTGGAAGTCCTAAAGGGATTAAAGTCACTAGATATCAGGAAAGGTGCAGGACCAGACCGAATCCCTCCTTACTTTCTTAGACAGACTGCTTCCCTCCCTGTACATTCGACTCACTTTAATTTTTAATAGGTGTTTAGAGGAAGACACCTTTCCTGATACGTGGAAATTGGCCTACATTATCCTAGTGCACAAAGGCGACTCTCGTCATAAAGTTGAAAACTACAGGCCAATTTCTATTTTCTCTAGGCTACCTAAACTTCTGGAGAGGCTGGTTCATGACTGTATATATCCTGCTTTATCATCGCAAATTATTGAACAGCGGCACGGCTTTGTTAAAGGTAAATCTTCCACTAGTAACTTGCTCATTTATTCAAACTTCCTTTTTCACAACATGGACTGTGGCTATCAAGTAGACGCAATTTACTGTGATTTTAAAAAGGCCTTTGACAAAGTCGATCACCTCATTTTAATAAAAAAGGTTATTTTTAATGGAATTCGAGGTAACTTACTGAGATGGTTTGTTTCGTATTTAAAAAATAGACAACAAGCTGTGTCCGTTTGTGGACGCATTACAAACTGGGAAGCGGTAACCTCAGGTGTGCCCCAAGGCTCCATTCTCGGCCCACTCCTGTTCACATTATTTATCAATGATGTAGTGAAATGCTTCGAACACTGTTCTTTCCTTTTATATGCTGATGACATAAAATTATTTGCCACTGTTCGGTGTCTCAACGACTGTCTACAAATCCAGCGTGATTTGGAGAGGTTTTATACATTCTGTTCCCAAAATAAAATCTTCCTTAGTTACAGTAAATGTAAACAAATTACTTTCACTAAAAACATTAGAATTATTGAACATAATTACTAAGTTGGTCACTATTACCTTGAGCGTGTAGACAACATAAGAGACTTAGGTATTCTCTTTGACTCGAAGCTTCACTTTGATCGACATATCGAAAATATTGTCAACAAAGCATATTCCATGCTACGATTCGTATTTCGAACCAGTCGACCATTTCGAAAACCTCAATCGTTTTTATTTCTTTATTTCACGCTGGCACGTTCCCAATTAGAGTATTGCACCACTGTATGGAATCCTCTATATGAGATACATAATGGAAGTATTGAAAGCATCCAGAAAAAGTTTTTACGTTAGCTAAGCCACAGGATGTGTGATGCCAAACGTTCTTATGCTCAAATGTTAGTTGACTACAAATCACCTACCCTTTCTGATCGACGTCTTGCAGCTTGATTTAATGACTCTCTATAAGATATGTAATAACCTCATTGATTCACCATGTTTACTGCAACTGATAGAACTGAGAGTGCCCTTCCGAAATACTCGACTCATGAGCTTGTTCCATCTTAGTCGGCTACGCACGAATGCTGGCATTAGAGATCCCATTAGGAGAATGTGGCATTTGTATAACGAGAAGATGAATGTCCTGGATATATTTTTTCACTCTCAGCATACATTCAGAAATAAAGTTAGGTTAACTATTACATGAATCACCTATGAAACATTTCCTGATTTGCATTGCCTTTAAATCTAAGAACTATGTTGTGAACCTAGATTAAGTTAATTTAGTATTTTTATATTAGTGAGGAATGGTTTAGGATGCAGGCAAGTTCTATTGCCATATAAAATTTTTTCTGTTAAAAAATGTCTGTATCTGTGTTTCCCCCAATAAACAAATAAAAAAACATGTAGATTTAATAAAATAGTTAAATTTTCTGTTAAAAACTGGAGTTTATCATCTATGTTGTCTAACTGATAAATATTCCGCCAGGATATAGACCGAAGATTATAATTAAACTGCTCATTATTAAGATTTTTAAAATCCCTGTAAGTGTAAATAGCTTGTTTTGATTTTACGTTTGGCATATCGATTTTACAGCAAATCAAACTGTGATCTAGTTTATGTGAGGGAATCACCAGTGCATTTTTTTGTAATGCTTGCATTAGTAGTTAAAATAAAATCTAGTAACGTGGCTGATTCAGCGGTAATTCTCGTGGGCTCATTTATTAACTGAGTGAGTCCAAACGCTTCAAAAAATTCTAACGCACAAACTGAAACAGCGCTCTCCACATCCAGCAAATTAAGATTAAAGTCGCCGAAGCAAAATACATCTTCAATCTGAGACAAGATCGTTGAGAAAGTATTATCTAAAGAACTAAAGAAATTGGCATAAAGGGTTTTGTGAGGGTTGTAAATAACTTCAAATCCATATTTACGATTATTACAAGATATTGCAATCCAGAGTGGTTCAATTTCATTCTTTGTTTCTAGAATGCAAAAACCTAAGGCAGACTTTATGTAAAAAGCGATACCTCCCGTCGTCGAGGGTCTATCATGCCTCACAATATTATATCCAGCAATGTTTACTGCATTACTAGAGATAGCGGCCAATAACCACGTCTCGGTGATAGCTACAATGTCGTACTCACCAGTCAATACAAGATCCCTGACGACAGCGAGGTGTTTTACCAAAGACCTTGTGTTCAGGTGGGCGCAGTTCAGTACTCCATGCATAAAAAATATCAGTAGAAAATTTCAGCTACTGCCGAAATTTAGGTGAGATTGTGATGATAAAGCCTGGTGCGTGGTAATTATTACACAGAGATATTTTTGAGTTCATCGCGCATATTGATTACGGTTTTTCTATTGTTGTTGTTAACTAAAATGCGTACATCTGATGTCCTCACATTTGCTGCTCCCACTTTCTTGATAGCCTCCTGCAGAAGCAAAAATCGCGTTTTGGCGAGGTCCGCCCGGATAACATAGCCAGACCGTTTTAACAATTTCTTGTTGTTGAAAACAAGACTTCGTTTTTGATAACTCAGAAACTTGACGATAATAGGTCTGCGTTTTGCATTGGGATTAGACTTATCTTTTGAGACAGGTCCCACACGATGCGATCGGTCGATGTCGTCTGTCCTTAATTACATTTAAGGTCAAGTTATTTTTAAAAATTTCAAGCCCTCTGAGATCGGTATCTTCAGTATCTTCTTCCTTTATTCCGAAGATGTGAATGCAGTTTCTGCGGCTGTATTGCTCTTGATGGTCAAGGCTTACCTTTAGTTTATCAATAACGAATTTCAGAGTGCTGTTTTCTTCGACTAATTCAGCATTTTGTTCTTGCAGGTTCGCCACGTTATTTTTAAGGTCCGCTATATCCTGACTTAATTTATCTGTTAACGCATCAGATAAGCTGCTGATAATTTGCTTTAGAAATTCCTCATTGTGGAGGAGCTGGCTCACATGGTTGGAGATAATACCATCAACATCCTCCACTTGACTCTTGGTGAGCGGCATTTTTGTGTTTTAAAATACAGAGTTCACTGTCACTAAGATGTCGAAACAGCAGTACACACTAGTACCAAATAATTAACGTTGGAGCTTTATATGTCAGAATTTACGAGCGCACCAGCTTGCTGCACCAACTACTCGCAACGACGGCTCATACTAGAATCGCACTTTGCTTCGCGTGGCTTCCCTTCTGTATGGAGGCAAGCATAGTTAGACTATTGGCAAGCGAATGACGTCCTCGCCCTTTCCTCTTAAATACAGGATAAAGTAAAATGTATTTTTTAAATGCAGTAATAATTGAATCTTCCGTGACTGGTCGGCACGAAGGTCTCGGATATGTTGGTTTTCCTCAGAGTATGCAGAGGAACTACCAGGAGTAGGTCGAATATCTGCAACCTTGACAGAAGTTAGTTGTTTTCAGCGGATGAATCTGCAATGGTTTATAATAGTTTATGTATTTAGGAGACGAAAGTGTGACTAGTGGGTTACTTACTTTAATTTACTTTAATCCTCTTGGCTCCGTTCGGAGCATAGGGCTTCTACAAGCTTCCTCCACTCTTCTCTATTTTGCGCTACCGCTTTTACTGTTCCCCATGTCATTTTTTGCCCCTCTATTTCCTTTGTTACACTTCTCTTCCATGTTTCTGCTGGCCACCAATACATCTCTGCAGGTGTGCCGCAGGGCAGCGTACTGGGGCCACTTCTCTATTTAATTTATACCTCTGACATACCAACCACCCAACACACCGTAATAGCAACGTTTGCCGACGATACAGCGATTTTATCCATCAGTGACACAGCAGGAACCGCTGCAATAAATCTACAAAGCCACCTCAATTTAATAGAAGATTGGTTCGAGCGTTGGAGAGTTACAGTTAATAGTGATAAGTCCGCTCAAATAACCTTCACCAATAAACGTACTCAGTGTCCACAATTAGCAATCAATAACAGCCCAATACCAATTAAATCCGAAGTGAAATACCTCGGTTTACATCTGGACCAAAATTAACATGGCGGCAAACATATAAAGACTAAAAGAGATCAATTAAATCTCAAACTCCGACAAATGGATTGGCTATTAGGACGGCGCTCCCAGCTTTCCTTATCCAATAAGGTTCTGCTATACAAGAGCATCTTGAAACCCGTGTGGACATATGGGATCCAGCTATGGGGATGTGCAAAAGCCTCGCATACAAAAATCCTTCAACGATTTCAGTCGAAGACCCTGCGAATCATAGCAAATGCCCCTTGGTATGTCAGAAATGATACACTGCACACCGACTTACAAATTCCATATATAACTGATGAGATCCGCAGACTTTCAAGAACCTACCATTATAATCTTCACGGACATCCCAACCAATTAATAGAACAGCTCACCACCCAACCAATAGCCAGAAGGTTGAAACGACATTGGCCGCATGACTTAGTTCGAAATTAATAAAAGACTCATAGTGGCTTCAGCACTTACTGAACCCTTGCATGTCCGATTACTTTTCAACTATTTACTTATTACTTCAATATAAAGTAGATTGTAAATTAGCAGTTCAATAAACTAAAAAAAAAAATGTTTCTGCTGGCCTGCCCACTTTTCTCTTCCCTGTTGGTTGATAATCTAAGGCTTGTTTTTTCCTCAACGTATGACCAATAAACTTCCACTTTCTTCTACTTATAGTTATTGCTACAGGTTCTTGTTTAGTTCTTTTCCATAATTCTTCATTTGTTATACGGTTGGGCCAGTATATCTTTAAGATTTTCCTTAAGCACTTATTCACAAATGTTTGTACCTTCTGTATAACTCGTTTCTCTGTTTTCCACGTTTCTGCTGCATATAATAGTATGCTTTTCACATTGGTGTTGAATATTTTGATTTTAGTTGCTAGTATTAGTTCATTGGAACCCCAAATTTTCATTAACATGTAGAACGCATTCTGAGCCTTATTTATCCTTGCATTTACTTCTTCTTCTATTCCTCCATTTTTTTCCTAGTATACTCCCCATGTAGCAGAATTTTTGAACACTCTCTATTTCTTCTTTCTCAATGAATATTCCCATTTCTCGCTCCGTGTTTATTTTCATTATTTTGTCTTCTTTGTATTTATGCTGAGTCCGATCTTTTTTGCTTCTTTGGATACTTTTTCAGTTTTTTTCTGCATGTGTTGCCTTTTTTCCGATAACAAGCATATATTGTCCGCGAATTCTAGATCTTCAAGTTGACTAAAGGCGTTCCATCTTATTCCTGTTTTATTTCGTGTTGTTTCCTTCACCACCCAGTCTATCAATATCAAAAATTTGTTGGTGATAGTATACACCCTTGTCGCACTCCACTGTCTATTTTAATTGGTTCAGTCAATTCCCCATTATGCATAATTTGCACCGTATAATTTTCGTAGAATATTTGTATCACTCTAATGTACTTCGCTGGAAATCCATATCTTCTTAGTATGACCCACATCCTTTCTCGATCCACTCGGTCGAAAGCTTGTTTAAAGTCGATGAAGTTTATGTATATCTTATTCTGCCATTCCAGGGTTTGTTTTAGTATGATTCTCAATGTACTTACATGATCTGTATATGCTTTGTTTCTCCTGAATCCAGCTTGGTTGGGTCTCAGTATTTGATCCATTTCACCTTTCATCCTCTCTAATATTATCCTTGTCATTACCTTGCTTGTCACGCTTAGCAACGTTATAGTTCTCCAATTCTCACACTTCATGTGGTCTCCTTTTTTTGGTATCTTGACAATTATTCCCTTCTTCCATTCCTCAGGTATTTTCTCCTCTTTTCATATCTTATTTATTAGTGTGTATAGGATATTTGTTGAAGTTTCTCTATCTGCTTTTAATAGCTCTGCTGTAATATTGTCTATTCCAGCTGCTTTTCCTCCTTTTAGCTGTTTGATTGCATTACTTATTTGCTCATGTGTAAATTCCGTTATTGGAAAGTTCAGTTCCTCTTTTATGTCTTCCTTTCCTAGTTGTTGTTCTATCTCTTTTTTAGCAAACACTTCTCTAAAATACTCTACCCACCTTGCAGTTATTTCTTTTTCATTTTTTAATATTCTACCTTCTTTATTTTTCACATGCACTGTACTTGTTGTTCCTGTTTCGCTCAGCTTCTTCGTTGTTTTATATAAAGTTCTTAAATCATTTTGTTTCACCGCTGTCTCTGCTTCCGCCAGTAACTACTTTTGGTATTCTCGTCTATCTTTCCTGGCGCTTCTTTTAATTTCTTTGTCTTTTTCTTTATACTCTCTTTTTAAACGTTCTTTATCTTCTTGTCCATTTCCTACTAATTTCTGTTTTATTTGTCTTCGTTGCTCGATTTTCTTCCCAGTTTCTTGAGACAACCATGGCTTATTTGTTCTTTTTTGTATTCCTATTACTTCCTTCGCCGTTTGTTTGTATATACATTTATATCTTTCCCATAATCCTTCAATAGTACTTTCTTCTGCATTTGGCATTGTGTTTGCTGCTTCCCTCAATTTTCTTCTATACTTTTCTACACAATCACTGCCATCTTTCAACCATTGCACATTATACCTTTCTCGTTTTCTAGTAGTTGGTTTTTTAGTTCTGTCTAGCTTAATTTTTATTTTCCCTCTCACCATGTGGTCGGACCCCACATCGGCTGCTCTCATCACCCGTACATCTAACAGGGAATGTCTCCATTTCTTGTCGATTGTGATATGGTCGATTTGGTTTTTGGTTATCCCATCTGGTGAAGTCCATGTTGCTTTATGTATTTTTTTAAGTTGGAACATGCTGCCTCCTATCATTAAGCTGTTTTGGGTACAGAAGTCTGCAAACATTTCTCAATTTTCGTTAATTACTCCTAGTGCTTCTTTTCCCATCACAGTTTCCCTTCCTGTATTTATTGACCCTACCTTGGCGTTCATGTCTCCCATTACTATGAACATGTCTTTTCTATGCCTACTTTGCAATTTGTCGTATGTTGACTGGATCTGTGCATAATATTCTTCCTTGGAGACTTGTTCTGCTTCATTTATTGGAGCATACGTGTTGATTATAGCTAGGTTTTTGAATGTGGCTTTAAATCTCGCCGTTATTATTCTATCCGATACTCCTTCCCATTCTATTAATGCCATTTCGGCTTCTTTTCCTATCATAAAGGCTACTCCGCTTTTGTGTCTATCTTCCTCTTGTGTTTTCCTCGAATATATGATGATTTTACCATTTTGCAGCTTCATTTTCCCTCATCCTTTCCACCTGGTTTCACTTAGCCCCATTATTGTTATATTGTTTCTATCCATTTCATCTGCTACTTGGTGTGTCTTGCTTATTTCATACATCGTGCGAACATTCCAGCATCCTATATAATTATTTTACCTTTCTTGTGTCCATTGTCGTTGCCTTATTCGTCATAGTTTCATCCGTCCGGGTTGTTCCGAGGCTTGTAGAAGTTTCTTTAGCGCTTTGTTTTTTAAGTGGCGAGTTGCTAGACCTGCGCACAACCCTCGTCCTTTCTCATCCTGGACTTGGGACCAGGCAACGGCGGAGTTGACTAGTGGGTTACCTACAAATAACTGTTTGGTGTTGCCATCGGGTGGAGGACTGCAGGGTGGCTGTAAACGATCTCGGTACTTCTTGCCGGCGTTGAGTGGCAAGTGATGCGAGGTTGTAATACTATAAATAGAAGCTGTTTGGTGTTGCAATCGGCTGGAGGACTACAATCGGCTGCCGACGATCTCGAAATTTCTTACCGATGTTGAGTGGTAGGTTATAAATATACCCCACATCGCCTTTTGAGGTCGAACTTAGTGCAGGTATGTAGGTAGGGTAGTTGACAGGAACTAATGGTTTAGGTTGCTGGCTTTTCTTTATCTCGACGGACCTAAGCCGAGATCGGGCAACGGAACGGGCCAGCTCTGATGCTGTTAACTGTTAAACCAGGAGGCAGTAAGAGGAACGCAACGCCACCTGCGATGTGCAGGCACGGCCAAAAAATGTGGTTCTGCATCGTTTGGGTGTGCTGATAATTTTTAAAAAATGTTGCAGAATTAAGTTTTTTGGGGACGTTGCATTGTAGACCGTGCTTTCGACAGTGTACGTACACGTGCATGTGTAGGTTGCTAGTTGCAACGGCTTGATGCTTGAAATTATCAATTCGAAAAAAGGTGAGGAAGTCTAGCCCCAATAGTGGTAGGTCGCGGTGGATGTGGAAATATATTAAATAACACTCTAAGCTTGAGTGTTCCATTAATCTGCAAGGGGGTAAGAATTTGACATTAAAACTGTATTGCAAATACATTATTTAAAATCTGAAACTAATTACTAACAACGAAATGTTTTGTGATAACGGAAATATTTGCTCGAGTGTCACCAATGAACTTATTTTTATAATTTTGTCGAAGAGACTAACGAACTCCTGAATCGTATTGGTTTAGCGAAGCTGGAGTTAATCTCGCTAAATAGGGATTAGATTTTTTTTATTAAAAGAACAAGGTAGAGAATACTTTATTGTTTTTGGAATGCGACACGGAACACCAGCCGTCCCATCGCTGTTCACAGGAAGGACTCAAAAGAACCGCAAGTTGTCCCCATAGCTCTAACAGACAGTCATTCGAACTTCACCAGCAAGACTGAGCTCCGATTCAACCAAACCTCAATGAACGATCCTATCAGCTGCACACTTATCCTCCGTCCCCAAGTGGTGCAGCTCATATAAAGATAAGTTCCTTAATATTTTGTCCCAAAGTACAGCTTACTATTTCTGCATCTACCTGCCGACGTTGTTCTAAAAGTGAGAGACCTAATGTTCAATTCACCTCTATGTCAGCCCTACAGCAAGTTGAGAGAGAGTACAGCCATGTCGAACCAATCCATTCTAATTTGTCTCTGCGGTTGGATAACGTTTCATAAAACGACAATACCAATAGACTTTTGAATAGAAATTTTAAAACTAACAACGGATCTTAACTAGTGCAAACATTTAGAGCGTGATTTGTTCTTATACAAACTGCCGTCAGATCTCCAAATGTTTGCATATTTAAACGAAAAATTACACTGGCCGACAAAAAAAAAATTTTTTTGTTGTAACATAAAGCTGAATAGCATATTACAGTAGAATGAGCCTATCTAAATACGAAAATGGCAAAAAAATTGTAACACGTAAAGTTTTCTTGTTACATTAAATAAAGTACATGTAGAACAATACTATTTATTATTTATTGGAAAAATTATTTACAAGTTGTTTAACCCTGTATATCGACTATACTTATCCTTTATCTAATAGACTTGTCTGTCCGGGACGCTGTTTTGTCTTTCCGGGAAGCTGTTTCAGCAGCCAAACCGTAAGAGATAGAGAAAAAAATATTAAAGTTATATGTTTGAAATGGTCATGTCAGGTCAGGAACCGAATTTCAGTCACGTGACACTTCCGGTTTTCGAGAAATCACGTGAAAAACGGTCTTTCTTGTTTTATTAAATGAGACATTTGTCTCACTGGTTGCTAGTAATTTATACTAGGTTAACAACTAATAAAAAAGTAACATCAAAAATATTTATTTGAAACACACTAATTCTATTTTTTCCGTTTATGGGGATTCACATCTTCTTGCTTCAAAAACCAACAGTAATCACCCATCATGGTTGGATCACATCATCCTTGGTAACGAATTTCCATTGTCCTAATATCTTGATGGAATCTTTCACACTGCTCGTCGCTGACAGCGCCCAAATTTTTAGGAAAAAATCTTAAATGGGAATGGAGAAAATGAATATTTAACGACATTCGGCAACCAAGCAATTTGTAGGAGTCTAAAAGTTCATTAACTACGGATGTTCATAAACAGTCGTCATCCCAGTTGCTTTGAAAAACAAAATGTTATATCTTTGATTAATTCGTGCAACACAATGAAACGTCATTGAGTACTGTCATAGCGCAGTTTTTCTCAATTATAATAGACATACGTTTTTGAAGTCAAAACCTACTGGGATGACGACTGTTTATGAACACCCGTTAGTTGTTCATAGTTTGCATTAATATTGTTGCCTAAAAATCCCCTCACTACACTTACAAATGAGTTCCAGGCTCTAAGTTCTTGTGTGGTGAGCTTTTCTATAAAATTAACATCGTCCAGCAATTTTCTAATTTGTGGCCCAATAAAAATGCCTTCTTTTAATTTGGCGTCACTCAACTGAGGAAAGACTAGTCTTAGGTATTTAAATTCTTCACCCTCTTTATTCATAGCCTTCACAAAGTTTCTCATCAATCCAAGTTAATGTGAAGACGAGGAAAAAGGACATCTTTTGGATTTACAAGGGGCACATACTTAACATTTTGAGATCCCGGATGAAATTCAACCCTTTCCGGCCAAGTTTAGTTACGTAATGTTCATTCACTACACGAATGTCCCACAGACAAAGAAAACAGCAATATTTTGTAAATCCTCCTTGAAGTTCCACTAAAATTGCTATAACTTTTAAATCCCCACATATCTGCCATTTGTACCAATTGTAGTTTATTTTATCTAAAAGGATGCGCATATTTTCATAGGTTTCTTTCATTGTCACTGAATGGGCAACTGGTATAGATGGTTTTAAATTCCCATGATGTAATAACACAGCTTTTAAACTATATTTCGATGAGTCTATGAATAGTCGCCATTCAGAGGGAGAATGCTCGATATTGAGTTCCTGCATTAAACCGTCGATATCAGTAAACACACATAAAGAATTTTCCATATTGTAAAATGCAGAAAACGTAGCATTTCTTTTCCTAAAAGTCGTAATTTTTGTTTCCTTGGCTAGTAAGTTGCACTCCTTAAGACGGGAACCAAAAAGATCTGACTGTTGCTTTGACAACCCCAAATCACGTACTAAATCATTTAACTCACTTTGAACAATCAAATGTGGCCGCCGGAACTGGGACCCGGTGTAAAAGTGGGGTCGGTGCACTGTTCTTCGGAGCTGCCTGATGATGCGTTATTATCTTCCAAAACAATGTCTTGCCAATCTAAAGGCGCAGTCGGTATTGGTAAGTTGGAATTGTGAGGAACAGGTCTTATGGCAGAAGGCAAATTCGGATATTGGAAGTTGCTCTTTTCTTTTCTGGAATAACCTTCAGTCTTTGTCATGCAAAAATAGCAATCGTCTAACTAAATGATTGGTAGGTTCTCGCCATACCATTGGAATTGCAAAAGACATACTTTTTCTCTTTCCTTTCATCCACTGTACCAATAACACGCTACAGCTGACACAGCATACATGGGGAGCCCAGTGCTTGTCTTGATCTCCGATTGAAACACCAAAATACAAAAAATAGGCTTTTTTCACATTTTCCGAAAATGATCTTGCTTGTGACTTCACCAGAAATTCTCCACAAATATAACAAAACTTGTCAGGGGAATTTTTGCAACTGCGGCGCGTTTGACTTGACATTTTCGCCATTGAAAAAGCTTTATTAACTACACAGACCGCTCAATACGAAACTCAACAGAAGACTGAATAAGAGAAAAAGTTTAATGTTGCAAACAATCCATTTTAGGTTATCTTTCGGTTTTAAAGTGCACCTCTTTTAAATGGCCCCTCATAAAATTTACTACCTGCCAATATAAAAGGGTCCAATGAGCCCATTGAAAAATGATACGTATAAGGGCTCTATGAATATTTTTTCTAAAATTAGAAAGGTATTAGCATTGTAAAAATTATGGGCTGGACTGTGTTACAAAAATCGTGTCGGCCAGTGTTATCTATCGAAGAATTGGTTCTCTAACTCACCAAAATTTCTAGTTTATCACAAGCTAATGACCCTGCTGCAAACTCGGCTTTTCATAAAACTTCACCGCGCTTCACGGAGCTCAAGATCGCGGAAAGCCTGTTAAAGGCAATCCAATTTTCATAACGCGCAACAGAAATATATGTTATTTTCACCAAAAATTCGGGGTCACCAGAATGTAAGATTATATAACACTTATGGTAATAACCCACATCTAAGTTAAGATATTCTGGGTCAAGATGAAACACAACTTGTTTGAAAGACCAAGTATATAACATTTTTCTAAACAATACTTTTTGTTCGATCGCGTCGTATTGGCAACCCAATGTGATGCAATCGCAACAGTACTTTTTTTTATTGTAGATTAGTACATCTAATCACAGGAGGTAGCGTGGCTCAGTGGCTTAGCGCGCTGAGATTCTGATCCACGTTCCTCTAGGTGGCCAGGTTCGAATCTCGCTGGGGCCGTGTACTTTAGCGTTTTTCGAGCCTGAAAACAGTTGTGGAAGGCAACGGGATACCAGCACGATGCTGCCGAGTCTATCCCTAGGATGTTTCCTCCGCATCCAGGGGTGGAAATCGTCAACGTGCTATATTTACATCAGAGTATATTTACATCAGAGCCAGTGTATATAGGAGAGTACCATTCTTTGATCCGTGAAAATGCCGCAATCGCCGCCATTTTTGTTCCAATCAGCAATAACTGATTGAGTTTTCTCTAAAATTTTACTTGAAATTGGCAAGACTGTAAGTGTATGTCAAATTCGAGGTTAGCAGGTTATATTTTGCCTCAGTTTGTGTCAAAACTGACGCAAAACTTAACCTGCTAACCTCGAAATTGACATAGATTTACTGTCTTGCCAATTTTAAGTAAAGTTTTGGATTGCCAACAAGTGTCATGTTAACGGAATTGTGTTACAAACCTCAAAGTGACGCATATGTCAGAGGAATCATGGCGGACGTGACGGTACTCTCCTATATACACTGGCTCTGATTTATATTTCCCACTAGCGCCACCTTCCATGGAGTAGCAACACCAAGACAAACCAATGGAGGTTTAGGGCTCTACTGGGGCTATATACTATATAATATAATAACACAGTATGTAAAACAATGTAAAAATGTAAATAAAAAGCATAAGACACTTTAAGAAATACATCTAATCACAGTTGTCAAATATCGCAGGGGCGCTTTAAATATTCTTGAAAAAGAAGGCACCTTGTTCCGTTTCTACACCGCTGGAATGTTATATTAAAAAAGAGTAATAGTCGTTACCAATACTTTTCCCTTCCCTGCTCAGATAAAATTGATGCTCAGTTTAAACATCTGTAAAGGGATTTACACGGAACTTCCCTCGCAGGAATTAGATCAATTTGGAAATTAAAAAAATGTAGTCCGCTGGGGTTTAAACTCCGCTCCTTTTAGATGAATATGTGATGGGGAGTTTCTGGTTTATATCTAGAACAACAGCACCACGGGCGCATTCGATTTCAACGAGTTTCGCCTGCGTTATAAACATACTGTATTAATCTGTCCCATCACTGATGTTTATTATCTATCTCTTAGGTCTCATTTTCGCCAATGATAAAACCTGAGCTATATGCAAATTATTACTTTCATCTTTTGCAAATAAAAGAAGTTGAAATTGTGACACTAAATAAGAAAAATCAAAGGCAACTAGGAATAAAAATATCTTAACGTTCCTAATAAAACTGAAACCATAAAAGGAACACTCGGTAATTCAAAATAAATCAATTTGAAAATAAAACCAAGTAAAAAGCGGGGCGAAAAATCGTCATGGAAGAAGAACGGTTTTTGGAATTGTATTACTCTGAACGTACTACGCAAGTGACTAAACATTTTTTTAAATCAAAGTAAAATAGGGCTAAAAATGTCGTAAGGAGCTTAATAATATTGATGCAATAAGACGAAACACTTGGTTATGCAAATTACATCAATTATCAATTAAAAAAAGAATATCTGCGGTGGGATTCGATGGTACAAGTGCGACGCGCTGCTCTATTTAAGAGAACCGTCCTATTGTTGAAACGTTTTGACTCTTTCGTCAAGTATAAAGACTGACCTATGTGCAAATTATTACTTCCATTTATTTTAAAGTTAACGCAAAAATAAACATATCAATTTTTTTAAGATTCTCACCCTGTATATATTTGTCTCGGTTTCATGCCAAGTAAACATATAATCTGCATGCAAAATATTGTCATCCTCCAACAAATAGTTTTTGAGTTATACCGCCAACTGACAGACAGACAGAATTGAGAAAACTTGTTTTTCGTCATCTAGGGACCCTGAAATGTGAATAATTTCGGAAAGTGACTTTTTCGCGATTACAATAGTTTCTTCGTCTTTTAGACCACGGAAGTAAAAAAAAAGTGAAACTTTAACACCCTGTATCTCGGTAACCATTTAGTTATGGAGAGATATTTATCTAGACCATTTGTATTATTTTTACATGTAAAACACCAAGGCGGTTATATTGTTCAATGTAGATCGCACAAAAAAACCGTGACCTACCTTTTACATACACCTTATATGTAGAAGCGATATATTTCTTATCTTTTAAAACAGATCTAAATGCCGTATTCTTACGCTTAGATAAACACCTAACATAGAAAACAAAAAATTAAATAACAGCTGAAATGAAAACAAGCACACTAATTATCTGTCACGACAGTAATTATCTTCTCTGTACTGAAAATAAATTGTACATATTATTGATGGTTGAAACCGTCCAATACCACAATATTGCAGTGTTTCACTAATAATTAGCACTTCTAGGACTTTGTAAACAACTGCATATTTAAAAATCAATTTTGCAACGTTCAAAGTAATGCGAAGTAGCTAACTCTGTGAATAACGACGAGCTTCTCAAAGTATGGTACACTGGCTTATACGATAACATGTGACAGAGACTAATAGCACCTGTCTAACACTGCAAGAAAAACAGCAGCTCGCTTGTGCTCCCATTTAGAATGAGAATGCATGCACTATATTATGACGTACATAAGTCAATGTAAAGCATTCAGGATGAAATCCAGATATAACTTTTTGTACTGTAGTACTGTTATGTGAACATAATTCGCCCATCTGAGATAATAACTATCAACGAACTACTTTTTTCAGACGAATGCATGATACAAGTCTGCCTGAATATTTTGACAAAAGGAAAATTCACAGGACATAATATGCGGACACTACATCTATGAATATAGTACAATAGAATAAAAGGCTAAATTATTGAATCAACAAAAGGCCTGCTAATTCTAGTATTTAAACTTACCGTTGATTTCTTATTTTTGTGTCAAGCTCTTTGAATTTCTCCAGTTAATCAAGTTCTGTACAATAAAAATGTTTGAAGAAGTATTAAATGTTTGAAATGTTTACATCATTACCAAAAATTGTTTGGTTGTGAATCATGTATATAACGGGTGTTCATAAACAGTCGTCATCCCAGTAGGTTTTGACTTCAGAAACATATGTCTATTAAAATTGAGAAAAAATGCGCTATGACAGTACTCAATGACGTTTCATTGTGTTGCACGAATTAATCAAAGACATAACATTTTGTTTTTCAAAGCAACTGGGATGACGACTGTTTATGAACACCCGTTAGTAACATTCTATGAATTTTAATTAAATTTCCAATTTCATTGTATTAATTTCATACTAGTTAGACCTCCACGCTAACTTCTTGGCAATCTTTCTTACCCCTTCATGTCTATAGCCTCTATTACCTTCCCTTATTGTAAAATTTTTAATCGACATCATCATCATTACTAAGCTAGTTATGTCCACGTGCACTGCTGAACGCAGGTTTCCATCATATTTCTCAATTTATGGCGATCCTGTGAATCTTGTATCTAGTTTGCTGCGACCCTCTTCATGTTATCGGGTCATTGCATTGGGTGGGGGGGGGGGAGACTCTCTGCTGCGAAATGCATTTTTCCTTAGTTTCCATTCTAGTATATTCTTAGCCCACTTATTGTAAGTTGTTCTCGCTAGGTGTACTCAGTTGCACTTTGAATCTTAGCATAATTCGGAATGATTTCGGGCCATAACAAGAAAAAAAGCAGTAGAGACGGCGCTGGACATGATTGCAAACACATTCAAGTTGCATTCGAGGAAGTTTGTTATCGCAGCTGTAGCTACGTAAAACGGAAACACTGATTTCTCCATTCCCGGGTTTCCGGTTCGGCTACGATTTGAAAATGGTATTAAGAAGGACATTAACGTCTCCATAAATTCTGATATGGGTGTGTCAAAAGCGCTGAGTCCACTTTTTAGGCATCTGAAATAAAACGTTGGAAGGTTTGCTCATTTGACTAAAACCGGTGCAGGGGCTCCACCAAACCTACGTTATTAACTAACATAAACTTACGAAAAGCACCAATGGCGAGGCAATCATCTGATATCCCTTACTTTTTCTTCCGAATCGAAATCCGAGTCAGTTACCAAAAGTACCTTAAGCAAAATGAACGATAGCTTGTCAAGTTAAGTAAACATAAGTTCCTGCGCAGTGGTGGTGACCATTATAAGAGTTAAAGTTGTGTACTATTGGCCGCGAATTACCTTATTTAAGACGCCGTCTTCAAATGGCTGTAAGCTGAATTAGCTGAAAATTCCATTGTGCCTAAAAGTTTACTAGGCGAAGAGCGTTTGCCTAAGTTGCCGTTATTTTATGTTCATCCCCGTTTTCGTCTCGAGGATTTGACACCATCTTCCTAATATTGGAAATCACCTACTTGTTCGTAATCCCATGTTTACCCTGTCGCCGATTTCTCCTATTTTAGCCTGTTAGCTACCAGAGGTTTTTCAGCGGCTAGCGAATGTGCGACGGAACCAATGGCACCCGACGAACATCAATCAGGCAGCCGTTAGAATCCCAGATAGGTACTGTGTTGTAATAATTAGTAATAATTAGCTCATTTCAATACTACAGTTTGAAGTGTGTGCAATCGAACGAGTAAACTTCGTTTTAATTATTAACTTTCCCAACTCCCATTTTTGTCAGTTTGATTATGATTGTAGAGCTCAACAATTACAATAAAATATTTAGCGAGCTAAAAGAGCACCAAGCATAGAATTAACTCGTTAACCTTTTTTACCCTCCTTTACTGGTTGAAGCTTCGCTGCAAACTGAAACCGTACGCTTATACTCAGAAGTTTAAAATGGCTGCTGCCTGCATCTCCTTCACCGACAAATGTCTTCGAAGAAAGCTGTATAAGTTGGTCCAAATCAAAATACCAGCAATCAAACTTGGATATCAGTCACCACAAATATTTGAACCTGTTTATTCTCACGTAAGCGCAAGTTAAATAAAACAAATATAAACAACGTTACCAAAACTAGAATTAATTAAACCTAAAGACAGGAGCACGACCGACATGGGTTTGTGCCGAATAAAATTGGCGAAATGTCTCGAAAATCCACTGTTTAATTTATACTCTCGGAAAACAAAAGAACACCACAGCCAGACATTGGTTTAGATTTTTAACCATTTTTCAACAATAGACAACATTTTATAAACAAAATCAGCGGCGGTTTGAAGTCACTTAAGAACTTGGGTCCTCCGCTGCTGACCACGAGTTACAACCTGGAGGAGTTCTCCGGTCCTCCTGATCCTCACCTACATCCTTATACCCAGTACGGGCCGACATCACACCAGCTAGGCGTGGTAAATACACCTGCATCCTAAAACTTAGTACGAGTCGACGCAACACCGGCTGGTAAAGGTAAAATTTCTAGTTTTTCTTGCCCTGGACGGTTTGAATTTAACTTCCAGAGATTCATCAGTACCTGCTCGGTTTAATACACGACCTGAGATAACTAACATCCTTGTGTTCACTTAGTTTCAAAACATTTTCCACACCACAGAACGCCAACACCGCCATCTTGGTCCCGGCTCGGACATCATATACGAGGGTTATTTTTTTCAACCTTCGATGCAGTAGGAATAAAAAACGATAATTAATTTGAAATATTTATTGTATAGAAAATATAGGTACACATCTCGGCTACATTTCTACATAATCTCCATTTCGATGAAGGCATCTATAATACCGTGTCCACGTAGTTTTTAGCTTCTTCTTTAAACTTTCTGTTTCGTTCTCACAAACAGCCGTCGCTCATGAACTGTACTCGTCTGACGATAAATGTTGGCTGAAGTTTGCCCTTCAGAGTCTATATTTTTAGTCAGAAGAAAACGAATTACGGCCTACTGCGCCCGCCATGTCTACACTGCGCGCAGTAACCATTGATTCTTCTTCTTCTTCTAGCTGAAGTCTCAATTCTGAAGCACATATTGCAGTGGAAATTCATGGTCGAGAAAGTAAAATTTATGAGAGACGACTGTGTATAAGAATGGTGCAGACAGTGTAAAGAAGATGCTAAAAATCAACCTGTTCAGTTGGTTGAGTGATCAATCGGCAAACTTCTTTGAGGAGGCCTTTGTGCCACGATATGACAAGTGCCTTAATTGAAATGGCGATTATGTAGAAATGTAACCGAGAGATGTGCCTACACTTTCTATACAATAAATATTTCGTATTAAGTTTTGCTTTCTTTTCCTACCGAATCGGAGGTTGAAAATAATAGACCTCGTATAATCTGTTTCATATACGTCGTCCGGGGATGCTGCGCTATGTAGCTACGATCCAGTGGAACTACCTTAATAATTAGGTACAAGAGGCAGTACCCAACCTAACTAAGTCTTATGCTGTAATTATTTATAATATTATACACAATATACAATTTATGTCTATATTTGCTATCCCTTGTTTATACATTTGAGTAAATGGATCTTGGTATCTGAGCTTATCCTGGTGCAATTAACGAAACAAAACTAAATTTTACATTTAATGTGAGAAATTATCAGAGAAAAAATAGTATAATTCGGTGTACTGTACATTACACCGTGTGTCCCAAAACTTTGGTTGTCAATCAGGCTGTAAAACTAAAAACGAATAGTTCCTACTCTATGAATGCAAATATGTCAAGCATTATTTTTGATTTTTAAGTAACTTATAGCTGCATTCACAAATTAGGAACTATACGTTTTTAACTTGAGTGCCTGCTTTATCTGTATTCTTTTAATTAAACAAAGTTTGTGTTTTTTCTATTGCTCTTCTCAGGGCTGTAGCTGCCTTAGAACACAATTTTGGACAAATGTTCATAGTCGCACAAGAACAAAATTTAGGGTTAGATTAAAATAAACAAGTGAATCTTAGGAATTGAAACCAGAAACAAAGTTACGTAAAAAGCAGTGTTAATTCTTCTGTGAATTTGCAATGCTCTTTTCAATGATTTAAAGTGTATTCATTCGTAAACGTTCCGTTCTTCAACATTAAAAATTCGTCTGAAGTAAGAACTTTTTCCCTACAACACCGGTCGCATAAATTTAATCAATACGTTCTGAACAGGGAGGCAATGGTTATCGAATTACAGGATTCTCGTTAGCTTTCGGCAAAATACCTTTATTGGAACATAAAATATTTATAGTCAGTGGCCAACGTAGCCAATGCAAATGAATTTTTACATTACTTCTCTGTAAATATACCCAACTCCTATGATGCCAGAATAGGGCCATTAATTTACACTCAACAGTATAGTAACTAGCAAACAGATATAAAACTGAAATAATCATACTCATATTATTTTTTTCTGAACTCTGGCATGGGATTTGATGTCCTCTGATAAGACAACAAATCTATAAAATGACCTCACTAGTGACTAATGATGGACTGTACCAGTATTTGTAACTAGCATAATGGATAACAAATATTCCTACTAAGACCTTCATATAAAATACAATAGAAATTTATCGGTAGAATATATTACAGATATTTTGTTTATTTGGCGTCTGGATACAAAGCGTGCAAGTAATAGAGAGTGACCTCCAACTTGCATATTGATTTTTAATATTGGTATGGTTATACTTATAAAAACGTTTTTTTGTAATAATTGTGCAAATGTGGTATATATGATATGATTAAGAATGATATTATAACAAGAGCTTGTCAAGATTGTTGTAGTAGAAATAATATTTGATGGCGCCTTTCAAGCCGTTGCATCCAAATATTAAATACTGAAATATAACAATATAATTTTGTTTAACCTATGGAACAAACGTATTGCATGCGATGTATTTCGAAGTACATTTAGATCTAAAACTAATATACTTACAATTTTCTCGGGTTTCCTTTTTATTTCGTTTCTTATGCCTGCTGCTTATTATAGGGACGACGCGACGTCTCGGATTTCATATAGTTTCTTCATATTGCAAATGGGAGGTACAATATTTCTAATCTTCAAATTTGAATGTAGCAGGCATTGCGGCCTTTAGTAATAGTACATTACATTACAGAAGAAGTAAGTAAGATTTACTTTACCGAAAATGGTCTGAAGCAACTGGCGGAGTAGATAATATCTCATAATTCCAGTGTAAGATACTGCTATGTTGCAATTTTCCATAAATATAAATAAAGTTTAAGCATTAAGTCAATTATAAATGGGCTAACTAAAGCAAAAAGTTTACTCCCTGGTAATTTCGTGATGATCATGTATTTGCTTCTTATTAGAAAAACGAATCTCAAACAGTATTATGTATATCAAGTATTAAATATTTTGATTTAAAAGAAATTAGCTACGCAAAAATGGAGGTGACGTTTTCAAATTAACAGAAAATTAAATATTAAGCTTTATTGCTGTATTAATGTTAATAGATTTGTTTTATCAGATGCGTTGTATTCGAGTAATGCAATGCCAAATGTTGAATTACACTACGCTATGGCGATGATGGCGATTAAGGGTTGCTGATAAGAAAAGAGAGACAAACATTTTTCAGAAGACTGGGTTGTTTAGTCTTAGCTCCTTCGAATTTAATTGTTTAAAATACGCCCCTATTGCAAGAGTGTTAAATTACCACGTACTGAGGAGTGATTTAAAATAGCGAAAGTACTTTGCTAGAAAATATTTTTCTTAGACCCCATTCTAGGGGGCTGAATCCAGGGTCACTGTATCTGTCAGATAGTTCAACCCGGTACCTTTCATTGTAATCGCTTAGTGATGTTACTTCTTGTCTGAGTTATTCAGTAAAGCTAACACTAAAACTACAATGCAGAATTTGAGTACATTTACACAACTTCTTTTTATTGGAAAGTAACGATAAGTCACTTTGTTTTCTGTTCGTTCGCATAACATGGTAGTTGTTTTACGAAGCAGCAAAGGCGTGTACAAGCAGCCATGAAAACTAAAAAAAAAATAAGGCACACTACAATTAAGAACGGGAAATTATGACAAACGTAAATAAACGCTTGAGATGCAAAAAGATGAAGATGAGCACTTAGAAGAAGCGAAACAGCTGGTTATCTAATAGGGCTCGATATGGAAAGGTGGCAAAGATACTGACTGTTGGCAGGAAGTGTCTGAGCCGAAGCTTAGAAATGTAGAAATTTAAGATTATGGTACTTGGACTATAATTTGGGTTGTATTAACATTGAATTTTCATAAAAAAAGCTACGAACAGGCATGATCATGGGTACAGCTTGTCAAGACATTTTCAAATTATACGATTGTGCGACTTTTGGAGTATTTTTCTAAGATTACGACATGTTTTTCTGCTTGAATTTATGTCGAGTTTTGTGCAGGCATTTAATGGTTCATAGCATATCCGCCGCCGTAAAATCTGAAAAGCACACATTTTGTGGCGTCGCTTATATTCGTTGGCCCGTTAGGTTCCAATATCGATTTAGTAGGTAGACGCTTTTTCTAGAATATTCTGCAGTCTGAATCGCCCGTGGGTGCGAGCGAGACGGCACGCTGTAGTCGTTTTGTTGATGGTGGCACGTGTTTCGTGCGCGTTGCAGACACGCTCCCCGCCCGTCTGATATTTTTGGCGAGTCTGGGGTTGGCGTGGCGTGTTTTGAAGGAAAGTGTTCCGAGTCACGAAGCGAGCAAGTTGAGTGTTGATAATACTCCCGTCGTCTTGACTAAACGCCTCTCGTTTTGTAGTCGGCCGTCGGCCAAAATACCATTGCTGTGTATGTGGGATCCAAAAACATCGAAAGCGCGCTCCTGGTCATCTTTCATATGCGGGCCTTGTCGTCATTTGTGGGGGCATCGTGAATTCCACAAAGAAATCTGTGGGTCCTCATCATCAACGCCTACGCTATTGTAGCATCTCGCCCCGTTTTGCATGCTTTGTGACACCGCCGTGCTGCAGACAGGTCTCGTTCGACCGCCGCAGGTGAAGTTAATCAGGTATTTTGTTATATTTTGAACTATTTAATGGCAGCTATCGTATTTGCGTAATATATAATACTAGGAAGCCTATTTGTGTACTATTTAATGGCAGCAATCATATCTCACGCACTTATCGATGCCAGTAATCATATCTCACGCACTAATCGATGCCAGTAATCATATTTTGTATGCTAACTAACGTCAGCAATCATATTTTGTGTACTATTTAATGGCAGCTATCATATTCACGCAGTAATTAGTGTTGTTCTTCTTCTCCTTCTTCCTCTTATTATAGGTCAGTGGCCTGTTTTAACCACATAGTGGGTTCTATAAGCCCTCTTTGCTCTTAGGCCGAGTAGGTGGCTAGCCTTACCCGTCGAAAACGAGGAAGAGTTGCCTTGTTAGCATTTCTGTTTGTGTACTATTTAATGGCAGCAATCATATCTCACGCACCAATCGATGGCAGTAATCATATTTTGTATGCTAACTAACGTCAGCAGTCATATTTTGTGTACTATTTAATGGCATCTATCATATTTGCGTAATAATTAATGCTAGCAAGCCTATTTGTGTACTATGTAATGGCAGAAATAATATCTCATGCACTAACCGATGCCAGTAATCATCTTTTGTATGCTAACTAACGTCAGCAGTCATATTTTGTGTATTATTTAATGGCAGCAATCACATCTCCCGCACTTATCAATGCCAGTAATCATATTTTGTATGCTAACTAATGTCAGCAATCATATTTTATATACTATTTAATTACAGCCACCATATTTGTGCACTAACCAAAGCCAGCCATTATATTTACGTAATAATTAAAGCCAGCAATCATGTTTTGTATAATAATCAATGTCAGCCATCATATTTGAGTACTAATTACAGCCAGCAATCATATTTCATGTACTAATTGATGTGTGTAACTATATTTGGTATACGATTGAATGGCAACAATCATATTTTGCGTAATAATTAATGCCAGCAATAATATTTTGTGTCTAATTACTGCCCATAACAATATCTGTGTGTAAGGACAATAGACGTATTTGTTAAGAGCTACCGTTGTATTTTCTTTGTGAGTTCCTTGCCGAGTTTCAAGTTAAGCAGTCTGTAGTGTAAGATCGATGTAAAGCGGATCCTGGACGAGTTTGTGAGCGTCAAAGGTAAGTTCGAGCGCTCCACTTGCCAGTTCCCGGGAGTCACAAGGCACGCATACCCTACCCCGTTTGGCTTTCGGGGTTCAATCAGACGAGGGTTCAAATACCGAATCCCGTGGCGCCCTATCATTTTGTAACATCCTGTATATGTCATAGCACCTGTCCCTATGGCGTCCCGTTTATAGGACCACGCCCATCTCTCTGGGCGCATCAAGCTGTGGCTATTAGCATTGATTAATAACTATAAAGATATGCAACGCAACGTTAAAATCTGTACTGCATCTCCCTGCTACCCGCGTCCCCCGCTTCAAGCAACTGATTCACAAGATCGTGGCGCCGCTAGCGCGAAATATCTCAACTTCCTTTCTTTGGCAATGGTGTGGCTGAGTTGCACTTTGTGTTATCAGTTAGGCAGTGAACATATATAAACAAATAACAAAGATTACGACGCTAAGCCATTTAGAAATGTAACTTTCAATGCTTTGACCGTATCGTCAACGTTCTTTAAGAATACGGCACCCGTTGCCAACATATGTTAATATTTGTTTCGTAGGTATTTGTATTTTAACGGCGAAATATGGGAAAACTAGATTCACTATCAATTTCCAAAATATTTTAGTTTTATTTGGTTTCCCCTGTTCATTTACTTGAGTTCGTATTTTTATTGAAAAAATCCAAGTTAATCGTTCACAATACGAATATTTAGAAAGTAATTTCTCCAATAGTATAAAAACGTCAAAGTTTAAAAAAGAGACAAGTGTAAACAAATACGAGAAAACACATAATATTAATTTATTCGAAACGTTAATATCCTTAAAATAGATCATAAACTCGATCAGAGCCGTAACGAGAGTATTAAGCGCTTGTGGCAACTTTATAACTTCATCCAAACATGCAAATAAAATAAAAAAAATTTGACAAATTTCAAGGTCAAACGTGTTAAAATTGAAAGTAAGCTTTAACTTGATCCGAGTTTGAATGCAAATTGGCAATTTTTACTGGAGCATTATTATTATTTTTTTATTTTAATAAAAATTGCAGTAATTTTGCGCCCTCAACGCAGTTGCGTCTGTGGCGGGCGCCACCTTTGCCACGCCCTAGTTACGGCTCTGAACTCAATAGGTTTCAATCATACAAATAAGTATATATACATTTCATTTCAAAATTTTCTTTAAAATCTTCAATTAAATAAACTCTATTACTACATGTAAATTTAAGACAATATTTTGACTTTTCTATGTTCCTTTTTCATTTTACTAGAAGCTATTCGCATTGAGTCGATACGTTCAGTTTCATTTTTAAGGTTTTTATAAATTTTTACCTTAATTAATAAGTTAATAGTGTCCTTCATGTGGTTCTTACGAATTTGTTCACACAATTGTGCGGTTTCTGTAGTTAAATAGTTCGTGATATTTTTAGCAACATTTTTGGCACATTTAAAATCAGTGAATGACACATTAAAGAGCGACAATAACTTAGAAATAAAATTTATAAAGCAGTCTGACGGCCTCTTCAAATATTTAATGTTTTCTGCACCATAATCCTTACACAGTAAATAAAATTCATTGCCAGAATACAAATCTTCTTCAGCCTTAACAATTTTATTCTGGCATATTTCGCAGTTGTATTTATTTAAAAGCTTAAATGCTAGATAGCCAGCAAGATAAACCGTACTGCAGGATTCCAAATCTATGCTGGTTGTAGAAGTACTTGGTTGAGGGTCAGGTGCAATAATCCTGTCAGCATCCAGTTGTGGATCGATTTTAGAAGTCATTGGGTCTGATGTATTAACTTCATTTTCAGCATCTATTTGTGGCTCTAACAGTTCAGGTTCATCATTTAATTCTAATGCTTCAGCATCGTCGTTTTCACAATTTGAAGAATCTACGCCTGCTTGAAGCCGTATGAACATATTCTGCTGCATCGATATTCGAAATTGTCGAACAGAAGGTGTTGGATTATATCCACCCCGGTTTCGAATTACGGAATTAAAATTTTCCAGAGCATCCTGATTGATGAATCCCGTTAATAAATATTTAACGTCTTCATTTTTAAAATCATCCCTTAATAATAATATTGCACGAATACTCCATAGGAATCCATCGATGCAATAAATATTATTGCGCCTTTTCCCATCACTGTATACTTCAATATCTTTAAAGTACTCTAATCCGTCTTCTAAATTTTTTACAGAAGTATTTGCAAATACAGATAGTGGTCTTCTATGCGGGTTGGGGTCTTTCAAAATTCTGCTATTTAAGGAATCGAAAATTTTTTTAATAGTCTCCACGAAGTTTGCAGTGTTTTCGCCCGTTGAAGATTGGAGCTCTTTTGATTTTGAAACAGTTTTTACTGCTGAGCTACTGAAAGGCTGAAAATTTGTGCAGGTAATTTGACTCTCATCTTCTGGAACGTATTTGGATTAATATGAATCGGCTTGAATTTTGTTAACGCACGAGAGGTGTTACTGCTTTTATCTATTTTGTACGTTTGCACAATGTCATTCCACGAAATACGCTTCTTACGAATGTAGATCTGTAACTTGTGATTCATGAAGTTATTTCGCAGGCTTTTTAGGAGATGAGGAGGATCGAAACAAGTATAGATTTTCATGTTATCGACGTATATCACTGGATTTTCTTTGGTAGCGCCCAATTTTGACAAAGCGCCCCTATTATTGGTTCCTTGGTCACATATTAGAATCATGGGCTTTAAAGAAATAGTAATTAATTCGGAAATAACTGTAGTAATTAAGTCCTTTAAAAGATCGCTCTTTATTGGTCCCGCAGATATATAATAGCAAAAGGGAATTTTCCAGTTGTGCAAGAGTCCTCGTAAGTAAAATACCATCGCGGTATTGGCAATTTTGTCGTTTCGTCCCAAGTGTCCCAGATCCTCATAACCTTCAATTACATCTTGCAGTTTATTATACTCTAGTTTTTTCTTAAGAATGATTTCGTCAAACATAACCATGCACATTTTTTCTCTGTCACTCATGGTTCCAACTTTAATCGCTAACTTTTTTGTTAAATTTGTTTTTACGTCTGTTGTCATATTTGAAATTTTCAACCAAGATTGGATCGTTCTTACGGATGGTAAAATAAAACCTAACTTTCTTCCCATATACTTGTAATTTCCTGGCGATTTATAATACAAAGATAGCGCTAACTGATTTTCATTATATGACCAAGGTATGTGTTTTCTGTGAAATAATTGCATGTTGGTGAAGTTCTTTACTGCTTTACTTTTATTGATGAGCGAATTTTCAACAATGTTTTTGGTGGAAAATTTCCTACACTTCAATTTTAATCGATCGTTCTGAATATTCCTTGCTTTCATTTTTTTATTAAGTAGATTTAGTTTAGCTTTAAGTTTTTTGCACTTAGGTGTTAGAGTTAAAATTTTTCCCGTCTCGTGCTGACGACGGATGACATGGATGAATCGCTTTCCCACAATTTGGAGGATTCTTTTAACTTAATGATTTTCGATGGGACTGAGCTGTCTAAATCCGACGAAGAGTGAGAACGTTTATGTTTTGCCACATACGTTTTTAATTCACGAATTCCACTAGTACCCGCTGCAAGTAACCTCGGAGAAATAGCCTCTTGTGGAACATCTGAGACCAAAAAATGTAAATTGAAAAAGGCAGCATAATCGTATAAATAACATAACTTTCAGGGCCGGCGCTAGGCAATTTGGCGCCGGAGGCAAGTTTTAGTTCTGTAAATATGTGCCTGCCAAATAACGCTATCAGCAATGCTATCAGTTAATCAAAATAAATTATTATACTCTGTTATGTTTACAACATAATTTTTATCAATTTTAAACAAACTACGGACATACCCATTAATAATTTATTTGTAATTCAAAGTTTCCTTTAGGATATGCATGAATCATATAAAAAAGCATAACATTCTTTTACCTACCTAAAACCGGCCCTGATAACTTTCCCTCCGACCATATTAACTAATGAATGTAGGGAAATTCGGCTACCTTTCCTGGACTAATTTATGAAAAACTGTAACACGACTTACCTTCCACAACTTTATGTACAGGGATAAGGTCCACGATTTCATCAACGTCAACAACAAATTGTTTCGGTATTGCACATTTTCGTAAAACTTTTCTCACAGAACTGCATGAAATGTCTTTAGTTGCAAAGTGTTCCTCACAAATTAATTTCTGACATAAGTCTTCATTGTCCATTTCTGCTATAATTATGTTACCACAATTTTTTTTCCATTCCTCGCATCTTTTAACATCCTTGACGGGGAATTTAAAATAACTTAGGTTGCGCTGATTCTTTATAGAATTATTACAGTTAATATGCACACAGGTATGGCAAACCAATGGCTTAGGCATTTCTAATTAATTAAATCAATGCTTTGAAACACAGAGCACGATCCAACCAAAGCTAGATGTTCACACGACGACTGTTGCCGGTAAACTGAAAAAGTTTCGGTAGAAACGGCGAGACACGCGCCATCTGTAGGTCGCTACATTTCTACAGCACAAGCAGCTCCGTAAAGCGGCGCATCTTCTTCTACTCTATTAATCAATGCTATTAGTCTGTTCTCGAGAATTCTAGGGCAAGTAGTGGCGTTTCCCTGACGTGAAAAGTGAAGTAGCACTCTCGTGCTCGAGGTGTCGTAAAAACAGTTTTATACCGTAACATGCCTGGCATTTAGAATTGTAATGTGAAGAAGTGAACACGAATGTGTATATTTGCAAACTATTTTTAATAGATGCAACGTTGGAACTTAGTATGAATGTAGTGATCTTAATTGTAGGGAATATTCAGGTTTTAATATGTAATAAGTTATATTTTTTTTTCGTTGACCGCTTGTTAATTTCAATATTAATGAATTATTTTTCCTAAAAGAGGATGGATTAATAGATGTCATTAATACACCGTTTTTGATTAATGCACTCTTTTTCATTAACTAACTTTTTTTTAAAAAAGGATGGATTAATAGATGTCATTAATACACTGTTTTTGATTAATACACTCTTTTTCATTAATTAACTGCTTTTGTGATTTTGACGTTTTGATGATATTTTGCATGGAGGTTAGTTGTATTAATCAAATTTTTCACCACAAAGAAGATTTTGTGGTTAACGAAAAAATTTTATAATCAACTCGTTTGTTAATTGGCGATTAATAATCCCAACAATTAAAGGCACTCACTCGCTATCGCTCGTTCGTGCTTTAAACAGTTTTGATTATTAATCGCCTCCATTAACACACTTGTTGGTTAAATAACTATTAATTGTTAGATTAACACTGAAAATGTCAAAATGATGCAGTAACTAAAAAATTATTGTAGCTGGAGTCATTTGGAAATAGGCGAGACACTAGAATTTAGAATAACGTATGTCCCATAAGTTTTGAGAAAAAATATTAACAGCTATATTTTACGTTGCTTCAATTTTATATGAAATTCAACTACAAGTATTTATTTCTACAGCTATATTTAATAGAAATATAATCTTAAACTATGAATAATGGTCCAGGCTCTTCAATGGCGCGCACTGTAACCCTAACTCACGCCATTAGCCTATGGATGGCATCAATGTCGATATCTCGAATTTTTTGGTAGATCCGGAGACCTAACTGTTCTATGTTTTGGGCCTCCCAGCCATCATCATAAACTTTTCTACTCAGAAGAGCCCAAAATTTTTCTAGATATCTTGATTGAGGCGCGTTTGGTGGGTTGTCTATATTCTGACCAAAATTGATGTTATTGGCGATTAGCCAATCTACCGTTTGTCTTGCGTAGTGACACGAAGCTAGGTCTGGCCAGAAGATAATGTCGTCAATTAGGTGATTAGTAGTTATCAACAGACGAAGTTTTGTTAAACTTTGCCTTATATAAATGTCCGCATTGATGGCTTCACCATGAGCATGGCCCATGTACTGCTAAGAAACACCAGTGTCGGAAATGGCGCACCATACTAATATTTTTTCAGCAAACTTGACTATTCCTTTCAATCTAACTTCGGTTGGACAGTCCTGTATGTTATCCGTGCAGAATCTGTCATTACTCTTCATCTCTGAATTGGAAAATGTAAAATACTTTTCATTATCCATGACGACAACTTTATCAACAAAATGAACACGTCGTAATGCACGGCAACACCTCGGAATTTGTTGTAACTGGGTAGCGGTGTATTTGGAAGCCTTTGTTTTTTTCTGTATTTAGGTTATATCAGGAGATAGTTCTACTTACTGTCATTCGTGAAACTTGAAATCTTCTAGATAACTTGCTTACTGACGTTCCCACCTTGTTTTTTACCACTTCAACCAGTCTTCGTTCATTAGCTCGACTTAATATTCTCGGTCTTCCACTTTTCGGCAGATTTACACGACGTATTCCCTCCTCGCAGTCCCTTATTGTTTGATAAATTGTAGCCAATCAAATATTTTGGTACCTGTAAAATCTTACAATTTCACGCTTAGGTACTCGTCCAACTAAATTAGAAATACTTTTAAGATTGTCAAGTATATACGCCATTGTAATGATAACTGTTGATAAAAAGGACGTGTTATTGCAAACTTTGATCAATTGTTAAGTTTTGTTTTCAACACCAACTAGATTGAAAGCATTTTTTCTATAATAAGCTTCAACGGATTTTTTTCTCAAAACTTATGGGACATACGTTATATGATAGTTTCCTGTGCTTGGGTTGTAATTAGAACTACGTAAGTGCTAGTTAGATATCTTTTGCCAAACAAAATCGGAGCTAGTACTAGAAGATTTATATTTCAGAATAACAAAAAGGTTTTTGTGGTAAATGTTTAGAAAACTTCAATATTATGCCAGAAAGTGTTTAATAAATTAATACTAAACTATCAACCAATTACAAATTTGATCATTTTTCAACATTTTGTTGCGCTTCTGCTGTTTGATCTTCTAAGTCTGTTTATTAAAGCTGAAGGGGTAAATTTGATAATTCCAATTCCGAATCTTTATCAGAATCGAACTACTCTGCTAACGAAATTACCACAGAAAGAAAGTCAACCACCTCCATTTTTTAATGTAGTTTCTCTACTTGTTAGAATCGCATTTGCCCAATGTCTTCTTCAGCAGCCGTTTACAATCCACTCTTGGATATAGGCATCCCCTAACTTCCTCCACTGCTCTCTCTTTCCTGTGCCAAGTGATACCATCCTTTTCCCGCCTTTCCTTTGACATTATCTTGCCAACGCCTCGGTGGCGTGCAACGTGTCCGGCCCAACTCCATTTCTGCTACGCAATGTAACCTATGACGTCTTCCACCTTTGATCTTTGTCTTGCTTCTGCATTAGTAACGTGGTCTCTTAAACTTATCTCCAACATTCTTAACTCTATGCCTCTTTGTGTTGTTCTGATCTTATTAGCAAATGTTACTGTCAATGTCATAGTTTCCATCCATACACATATACCTTCTACTTTAAGTGCAGCAGCATGGTTGGATTCTTTAATACATATTCCAATTTTCCGACAGCTTTCCATATTAATCGTAAGCGTCTATTAATTTCTGCCGAGCTTTATTTTATGTCCCAAATAACCCTACTCATTTACTACCTCTATTTTATCATTTTCCGCAAACAGAATTACATTTTCTGAGGATAATATTTTAGTTTCTTCACTGTTTATTTGTAACCCAACTTCGGCCGATCTTATCCTAAACTGAAGCAGAATTTGCTGCAATTCGACAGTGTCTTGGCTAATTAGCACGATGCCTTCAGCGAAGCGGAGGTAGTTTAAATATCTGCCATCGATTCTAACTCCTTTTCTTTCCCAGTTCACCATTTTGAAAACAGCTTCCAATGCAAGAGTAAAAAGTTTTGGGGAGATAGTGTCACCTTGTGTTACTTCTCGCTTTATAAGAATTTTATTAGTTTTGTTATCTTCACTGATATAATTGCCTCCAGTGTTGCTTTATTATATATGTTTCGAAGTAAGTTCCTGTATCTAGAATTCATTTGAGCGTTGTTCATGGCTTGAAAGATTTCCCACAGTTCTACTGAGTTAAAAGCTTTGTTATAATCGACAGGCGAGGTACAGATTGTATATGGTCAACAACAACATAACCCTTACGCAAACCGGCTTGCTCTGTAGGTTGATAGTAATAAAATTTATTCATAAGCCTATTGGTGGCAATTTGACCAATACTTTCTCCCAAACATTTCTGACCTTTTCTTTTAAATTTTGAGTTGGCCTTATTAACTGATAATCTCTGAAACTTCTTTGTGGCGTGAATCTATAATTCATATTCTTTTTTGGGTAATTCGCCACTCTGCAAATTAAAATTATTAAATAACGTATTAAACAACGAACCTTTCGAGGGGCAATCTGCCCTCGTTATCAACGAATAACAATTTAAAAAGGAACAAGAAAACTTAGCTTTTTCACGGAGATTGAAAACCACCAACCGACTGTCTATATAAGTTCAATGCAGTTGTATATAGAACGGTAGGAAGGAAGCCTTAGGAAATTGTTTTTGTTTTGCTTTAGAAACTCGTCAATTTAATATTTCTTGTCGAAATTATTTAGGCCTTAACTAGAATCCAAATTTATTTTTATAACGTCAAAATTAATTTTGTTCTTATACTTCCAGGCTTGGAAAGACTTTTTATTTAAATTTGTAGTTGATATCTTTTCTAACATTAAAACCTGATATAGTTGACAGTGTTGCACCAGTGGCTGGTGACTTTTATTGTTAATTTTCAATACGCCATTATGGCTTGTGTGAAATGCAATGGTGAATTTAAGGAAATGAGAAAAACTGTAATGGCTGGTGTGATGAAACCTTTTATCTCAAGTGTATAAAAATAAGTGATAAAATGTATAAGATCATTACAGAACTAAACAAATTTTTTTGGTGCTGCAACAACTGCTGTAATATGAAACAATTTTCGATGAGAAAAATGGTTGCGGATATGAGAGTGGCACTGCAGGGTTGGTGAAAAGATCTGGACAATTGTTTTGATGGGGTTAAGAGACAGGAAACAACAGTATCTACGCTGACTGATACAGTACGTGAAAAATATGAGAAAATAAATAGCAGTTTAAAAAAGTTTGCAGGGAGCGAAAATCCAAACAAAGTTGAAAATGAAAAACAACAAACCTGTGTTGGTCATAAAACCAAAAAATGAGGGACAAAAGAGTGTTGGCACGAAAGAGGCCATTAAAAGTAGCATTGATCCCACAACTATCGACATTTCCGGAGTAAAACATGCTAGCCGGGGTGGAATTATTATTGAATGCAAAAACCAAGAAGCAGTAGCCAAACTGAAGGAAGAAGCGGAAACGAAACTTGGGAGCAATTACAATATTAGGGTGCCAAAAAAACGCAAATCGAGTATAAAAATTGTAGGAATGTCCAACAAAATGACGGTAAACGAAATTTCAACCAAATTCACGACCTTTAGAGCAAGGAAAGGCTAATCTTAGTGTAGTGCATGTAGATGATATGAAAAAACCGGTAAACGCCTTGCTATTTTGCGTATTGTGAACTAGAGCCTGAAAGTTACAATAAAATACTACAGCTAGGGAAAGTTAACACTGAATTGGACAGGTGCAAGGTATTTGATGCTGTTACGGTCACCAGATGCTTTAAATTTAATGGCTATAACCACAGAGCAAAATAATGCAAGAAGGAACTAACCTGCCCTAAATGTGTTGGCGCACAACATATTAATGACTGCAAAGCCGAGAAGGAGGAGATTAAATACGTGGAGATTAATATACGCCATGAAGCATGGAATACTGAATGCCCTGTTTACAAGCGGAAACTGAAAATTGAGAGAAACAAACACATTTTTTTAGAATAACTAAATTTGGCACCACTCAAAAGAAAATACTCTACTTAAATATTCAAAAATGTTTCGCTAATTTCGAACAACTAGAGGCACTAATTGAGATATGCAACCCGTCTATAGTATTGCTGTGTGAAACATGTATAACAGAAGAAATTAATCAGTGTGAAATTACTGTTTCGGGATATTCTATTATCAGATATGACTTACAAAGTAGACACACGGGTGGCGTTATTATGTACATAAAAAATGTAGAAATTATATGAATATCCAGAGCAGTGTGTTACAGAAAAATACGTCGATTTTAAGTGTCAAAATATCCAAAGGATATTTGAAAAGTATATATACGCTTATTTATTACAGTCCCAACTCGAGTGGTGGGAACATTCTATCGTTGACCAAAATATGCACACTATTATCGGCGACTTCAATATCGATGTGTCAACACAATACCCATACAGCGAGATTGTAAAGTTTGGTTTCATACTTGGGAATGCAACAATTCGTAAATATGTATACAAGAGTCAAAGATAACAATAAATTTAGCAATAACAAACGCATTAAATATATTCGTTAACATATTAGATTGACAAATTGCTGATCATGAAACATTGTAAATTGTCCATGAAGACGAAATGGGTCAAAACATATATATATATATATAAATAGCGAGTATGTTACAGCCTGGACCGTCTCTCGCATCTCAAACGCCATTGGTCTTTATTATTCCACATTCCTTCTTCTAGATTTCTTGTGCGCGTATCTTCTGTTATTCGTTTATTCCATGTGTGAGGGGCTCTGCCCCTTTTGTTTCTCCCTGGGGGGTTCCAATCTAAAATTAGCTTTGACCATCTACCTTCGTTCATCTTTCGTACATGCCCATGCCATACAAGACGCCTTTTTTCAATTTCTTCAAGAATTGTTTCTTCCTTCTTCATTCCATTTCTTATTTCTGTGTTTCGAACATGATCTAATCTGGACACTCTGCACCCTCTTCGTAGAAAATCCATTTCCACAGCGTTATCCTTTGCTTATAATGCTAATATATTAGACAATAGTAGAGTATACTTATATACGGATCTGAAACCTGGGAAATGACCAATAAAGATAAGGTCAAAACATTATCTATCAAAAAATTATTATTGACAAATCCGCATATTCTGGTATAAAATATCGAAGTAAACTGGAACAATATGACTGGAGTAACACCGAAGCGCTTCACTTAAACGAAAAATCAACTTTAATAGTTGAAAAATTAAATTATGTTATAATACCTTATTTAACCAGAAAACAATTATAAATCAACATAACCTTTGGTTTACAAACGAATTAAAAATATGCAAAAATAAAGTAATGATTGCTATAAATTGCTAAATGCAATAATTCTGCTGAGGACTCAAATATTAAAAACCAGTATAACTGTGCATTCAAAACACGTAAAAATAGATATTACGACAAACATATTGATTTAGCCAAACGAGCATCTAATCAAATGTGGAAAACACTAAAACAGCTTGTCAAGAACAAATATGCAAACAGTGCCGAATTTGTCGAGTTTGACAATAACAAAATTACGGAACCCAAAAAGATAGGTTAGTATCTATTTTGTTGATAGTGATAAAGACATTCACAAAAGTATTGGGTCAGCTAATGGTGAAATAAATTTAGGCGATATTGGAAACAAGCCAATAAGCATATTTAGATTTAAACCACTTACCATGGAAAAATGACAAAAAGTGGTTTTAAAAATAAGTAACAACTCCAGTACTGATGGCATTAACTATAAATTAATTGGCGACGCCTTGCCAGTTATAGGGGAGATGCTGTTACAAATTATTAATGAATAGTTTGCAACTGGGATTTTTCCTGAAATTTGAAAAACGGCGATAGTCCAATAGTCCAATACCCAAATTTAACGGAACAAAAAGGAGTTTAGGAATCTGACCAATCAATATGTTACCTGCGTTCGAAAAAATTATAGAACGTGTAGTAGCTTACGAACAACTAGAAAACTATTTAGAGGGAAATAAAATCGTAATTTGTGAACAATCAGGCTTCCGTAAAGATCACTCTTGTGAAACTGCATTAAACTGAGTTTTGGTGAACTGGAAAGAGGAAAAATAGTAGTAGCGTTCTTAAACCCGAAAAGAGCATTTGAAACAATCGACGCAGATCTACTCCTAGCAAAAATTGAAAGGTGGTTCAAGAATTATCTATGTGACCGCCAGCAAATTACTAGATATGGAGGTGAAGATTCTCGAGCAGTTGAAGTGTGTTTAGGGGTTCCGCAAGGCTCAATTTTGGGCTCTCTATTATGCAAAGCAGTGCAAAATTGTCAATACAACTTATTCGCAGATAACACACTGGTAACTAGTGTCGATATAAATGTGAACGATGCAGTAAATATATTAAATAGTGACATCAAAAGAATATCTAAATGGCTAAAATTGAACAAGCTTAAGTTAAATACATCCAAAACAAAAGCCATGATAATCAGTAGCGGACGATTATTAACCAATACGATAACTAATGTAACTGCTGACGATGTAGAAATTAAATATGTCCCTAAAATAAAATATCTTGGTATTGTAATAGATAATACGCTATCTTTTAAGGAACACGTGAATTTTTTAGTAGTTAAGACGGCTAAAAAATAGATTTTTTTGGGCGAATCAGTTCCAAATTGAACTGGTGGTCGAGGATACTTGTTTACAAAACAATGATTGCACCACATTTTGAATACCGTGCTAGGGTGTAATTTATAGCCAATGAAGGTGAATTTCAGCGTCTACAAAAACTACAAAATAAAGCAATGCGTATTATTCTATTTTGTAATAAACGAACCAGCATGAGTTTAATGTTGGAAACTCTGCAGTGGCTTAGTATTAAACAGTGAATTTATGTTAATACGTTACTACTGATCTTTAAAATTGTTAATAACAAATTACAAGATTATTTAAATAAATTTGTTGTATACAATAGAGATATTTATCTAATGAAATGCCTTACGAAGAGAAAAGGGCAACAAATACATCTCATTTTAAAGAGTTGCTCTTAGTTAAATCTGTATGTAAATGAAATGCGTCATATTATGTAAACATCTTTCTTGATGAATAAACTTACTTACTTACTAAAAACACTGAGTGATAAGGAGCATTATCCATAATAATAACGCCCTTACCCCCAATGCTGATTACAGCAGGCACCAACTGTTTTTCTATCCTGTTCTAAAAATTTCGCTGTCACTAGAGTGTTCTCTGAATGTAATTTTTGGCAGTGGTCTATTATGATATGTTTTTCGGACTTTTTCCACTGTCTAGGGTGTAAATCACACAACGTTTCGGGAGTTTTGATCTACTCCCGTCTTCAGGTGTTCCTGGTTAGTCCTGAGAAAAACTGATATTATACGTTTTTCTACGTAAATTTGTGCCTCCCCTGGGGTTTGAACCCGGGACCGCTGATCGGTAGTCTGCCACTCTAACCACTAATCAGTCCTTCTCAGGACTAACCAGGAACACTTGAAGACGGGAGTAGATCAAAACTCCCGAAACGTTGTGTGATTTACACCCTAGACAATGGAAAAAGTCCGAAAAACATACCTAGTAAGAAACCACCACAATAGCATGCATCAATCATTGTGAATCGTGTACCTTTTGATTTCAGATCTGTTATTATTTCTATCACCATCGTTTAACCACATTCGTATTGCGCTTTCATTCTGGTATATTCAGGTTTCATGCAGGAAAATAAAATTGAGTTCTTAATGGCCATCAGCACATTCCAAATACTTTTTTAAGAATTTGGAATTTCAAAACAGAATTCATTATCCGAGTAGCTACCTCTAGGTTTTGTTGAAAGTTTTTCACAGTCTGAACACGTTCCAAAACGACTTATAGGTTTGTTGAATATTGAAATATAGTGTTTTATAATATACTGAGCGTATTTTCCAGAATTACTGTAGATGCTCACAATTTTGTAAGTTTTAGTAATTTAAATTGTATAGGAGCACAATTTCCATAATGTTCGCCAATTAAACTGATGTCAATTATTTCAAAATGTTGTTATTTGGTACTTACCTGTTCGGGAGTGCCAGCATCATCCATTTTAATGCAGATTGCCATTGACCTGCAAAAGCTCATCTTAGCTGTTGTGGGACCTCATGAGCAGCCGAAAACGTCGTAAAAGTATATCTTAGAGACCTAATTTAAACTTATCTGAAAAGCAAGATCAATGAGAAATAAATCAAGTCAATCATTTATAATAATTAATTGCCTAAGAGAAGTTCATAAGTAAAATTAAAAAATGCTGTAGTATTATGTGGTTAACTCAACTGTCAATTAATCATACGTATTAAAAAAATCTAAATTACCGGCAAATTTGAGTTTGTGCAAGAGTTGTTAAAATTTTATTTATTTGAATCATAATTTGCACACATTTGAATGACATTTTTCATGTTCAAAAAGTATTACTAAGCTATCATAAAAAAGTAATTAACAAAACGTAATTAATAAAATTTAATAAAATGAAAAGAGCATATAACCATCAATATCTGTGGTTAAGTCTTAAAGCGGTATTTGAACGAGTCGTCGAACTGACCAAACCAATCAAAAAACCGTTTCTGAGCAGCCAAGGCCAACAATGGGCATCAGGTCCGAAGTCAACCCATTTAGCCATCTGGAAGCAGTTCAAAAGAAGTGACGATACGCTAGGAAACCTAAATTTCGCTGAGAGACGCAAAAAATAGTGTATATTTCTCATAATATTTTCCATGTAACAATTGTTTTGTTGTCTTCTAACCGTTACCTACTAAGAGCAACAGCTAATTTCATTGTTTACAGTACTATATTTTATTAAAAGTTAAAACCAAGTCTATTTGATTTGTTATCTAATAATAAGAATTAGCATAGCGACCAGATTAATAGTAAACTTTAATTATGTCAATGCGACTGCTCAATACTTTTATTTACCTGACTAATAAATTAATGTTTTACCCCTACTTGTGATTGATTTATTTGAGTGAGTAAATAGTTATTAAAAATGACACGGTAAACGGAAATCTTCAGCAATAGCCGAAAGTTTTGTCACAGCAAGGAAATGTTGAATGAGTAGTGGTGGTCCATCAATGTTAACATCTATTAACACTTCCAATGAGTTCGAAAAAGGCGTTACTTCACCATTTGACCATGTCATCGGCGTTTCAAATTTTAATAAAGTGGTTGAAAAACTTGACTGCAATATTCATGGCAGTGATGAATTTTTTAAAAATAGAAATTTTGTAAATATCTCAATCAGTACTTCGGAACTTTTACAATTAAAGTCTGTTAACTATTTCGCTAAGAAAAAGATCGGTGTCATGGCTACCACAAGGTATGTCCTAAGGTTCTTACGTCGCTCAAATGTTACATGGCAAATGTAACTCGATTGGTAGTAAAAAATACATAAATTAATAACATTAAATGTTTGTTCTCGAGAAACACAGAATAATTTTACTTCGCTGCCTTTTAAAAAACATTTTTAAAAATCCACATGAATAATTTTGCTATTCTGAAATTTTGCAACATAATGTTGACGTTATATCTACTTGGTAGTAGAATTGTAGTAGAATCCATTACGTGTACAATAAATCTGGCTAAAAATAGATCTACATATAAAGCAGATTTGTAAACTCAAATAGCGGACAAAAATACAGTTTCTGTTTTGTCAACAACTTGTTGACTCGCTTATGGAGTATGGAATATAAAAAACCAATTATGAATTTCCCATTTTACATTTTTGGTTTGCTCGAGAAGCTTTTGTAAACTTCTGTAAATCCTTTGTAATATAATAGGTGTGAACACGAGTGGGTATCAATACCCATGTTTAATAAATGTTAAAATATGACTAAATGTGTTGAAGATCAAGGGCAGAGATACCTGACGATGTTGTTTCTGAAACAATTAATGATTATAGAACTTATCCCAATATTTACACTATTACCAAGTAGTTACACTATCTCGAGGGCCAATTTTAAGCAAAGAATGCGATTCTTCTCTGATAACAACTGTTACGTCAATCTATTTTAGACGCACATATTTGTTTCGAACAACATAAATCGCAGATGTGGATGTTAGGTGGGCTATGAGAAAGACTGCTCAAATAATTAATAGTATAGCGCCTCGCTGACTCTTAAATCACGTATTAAACAACAAATAAAACACCACACTTACTGAACAATCATATAATAACGGATGAAACAAAACAATATAATAAATTTGGTAACTAATGAAATGCGTAAGTTTAAAATGCGTGCAAGTCTGTTAACACACGGTCGCTGATTGTCCCAGATTTTAGGGGTGCAGGTTTCTGCGCAGATCCGGCTTAAAATGACCCCCTGCGTTACAGTCCCCCCCCCCCCCCCTCTGGATCAAACAGACGTCACGGCTTTGTGTCCAGGATTTTTTGTTTTTTCAGCTTCCTAGGACGACCACTTTTCCTAAGGGGCACCACTGGTTCAGGAATGTCCTTATTTCCCAGGTGGTATGGTGTTAGATCTGATGCATGGTATTTTCCTAAGGAAACATCTTGATTCGCACGATGGGCAATCTCGTAGGTGGTTGGACTAACGAGTTTAATTATGACATGTGGCCCATCACGACGTGGTCCCTGTTTTGAAGTAGTTCCTTTGGCTGCATTGCTGAGTAGATGCGACTTGACCAGCACCAAATCGCCTGCTTCGAATGGCGGAGAATCTCTCCGTACCTTGTCAGCTTGTCGCTTCCGTAGGTGTTGGGCATGCTCATTGGACTCACCTGCTTCAGATAGTGTGTCCGTATTCATGCCATGTTCTGCAAAAGGGGTTGCCTCCCCCCCTTGATTAAAGGTACTTTTGTACTTAAAGTGTAGCTGCTTGAGTCGGGTCCTCTCATCAGATGCCAGATTAACTAGTTCATCTTCACGCAGCTGAAGTTCGGTTTTAGATTTTAGATCAACGATCGCACGTTGTGTTTCAGGGACACTTGAAACAGAATCTACGATTTCTTGCTTCGAGTTCTCTTCTTCGACCACAACTTGGGGCGACTTTGACGCCCCTTCCTCTAGCACAATGATGTCCTTTGCGAATTCGAACTCCCTCTTTGGATCATCTGCAAAGCTCCAGGTGTACTGGCCGAAGTTGATGACAATCCCAGCGTTTTTCAGGAAGTCCATGCCTAACAGGGTACGATTATTTTCCAACTTAAGCAGAATCATAAGATCTGTTGATATAGATCAACTTCCAATTGCACCTGAGCTATCAATATATCCTCTTCTCTGGCAATTCCATCCGCATAGGCGATCGTAACTCGTGATGGCGAGAAAGGATGATTAACCGATTTTAAATAATCGTACACCCGTCTTCCTGCAATGCTGGCTTGAGCACCTGAGTCTGCATAGGCGATTCCTTCCTGATCGAGCAATTTAATTGACAGTAGAGGTTTAGTGCACGGATTTGTAATGACGCGCGCTTCCATAATAGTTGTGAAATTCAACATGGAAGCGGAATTGGCACTTATTCTACGTTGTTGCTCTGGATTGCAGTTTGGGCAATTGGCACGCACTTTACCGATGGCTCCACACCCGTAGCATTTAACTGCCTGCTGCGCAGGTGGAGTTATTATCTCTTGTTGATCGTCTCTTGGATGTTTGCGTTCACGAATTTTGCAATCGTCAAACGAATGTCCGAAATTGCGACAATAATCGCATCGCGGGCGCTTTTTCCTAGGTTTTGACGCACTTGGTTGCGGAAACCGTGGAAATTCACTTTGATGAATTTCCTGTAAGGCTTGTTCAGCTTCGCGCGCAAGTTTAAGCAGGTCATCGTAAGTCTTAACGTTTGTTCGCAAAATCCGCTTCCGAATTCGGCGATGTAGAAGACCAAGTAGCATATCAATTTGAATTGCCTCACTCGGTACATTTTCTAAGTGAGAAAACATAGCCCTCGCATTACTGACGAAAATATCAGTCGATGTTTTGTCGTCCTGCTCATTTGCAAACAATTCGCGATATATTTGGTACGCGGGTTTTCGCGGCCCGAAAGAATTTCTCATCGCTGTTTCAGCATCTGCCAAATTTGTCACCGAAGATTTGATGCCTTGCCACGAAGTTCCAGCACGACCTGCAGGCAGCATTGACAAGCCACGCACCGCGTTTTCATCCGACACGTTTAGACACTCGCGATATGTATTAACAGAGTTAAGAAACGCGGCAATGTCTTCACCCTTGTTCCCCGGAAACCGCGATGTGCATTTCGCGAAACTCCCTTTTGATGTGCTAGTTGAAAGTTCTGGCGTAGCAGGTTGCGATTACAGGATTTGCTGAAACTCTTGTTGAATTTGGCGCAATTGTTCATTGGTCTGAGCTTGTATTCCACTGGGCAATTGCTGTAGTTGATCTGTAGACATCTGAATTACCGAGGGGCTTGTGGAAACCATTGCTATTGTTTCCAGATCAGGTGCTTGTTCAATTTTTGAATCCGCGCTCTGTTTTAATAGCCTCTGGCTTTGACGACGCTTTCGCGGCATTCACAAAAATGCGTGCGATGAATTTCTTATAGCCGAGAAACCACAAAACGAGAGCAAGTGTCTTTGTTTCCGCGACGCGGCAGAGAACAGATCTTTGAGACGCGGTCCGACGCCGTTTTCGAAATGTCTTTTATTTAAAGACGCGACGCGACGCCGTTGTCGAATGTCTTTCCTTCTGTTTTCGCACACTAATTAAAGCGACTGCAGAAATTTAAATACGCACCGCAGCAAAAGAATAAGGCTTACCTCGAAGTTGCAAATACTTGATTTTCTATCTGTACAAACCAACTGTGGTGCGAGGTTCTTTGCTTTCCGCTGTATTTTGGGATGCAGGTCAACGATGGCCAGTAGTCATTAATCACCGTGGTTGAAACGAAAACCAAAAAAATGCCGACTTGGGGTACAATATCGTTAGCAGATGTTGAACATTGCGAAGCGACGCTTTGGTGATCGCTGATAACTTGTACAGAAAACTCCTAATTTTCTGTATTTTCCACACTTTAACTCACGTATTCAGTTCACTGTTCAATGTTTTGAATATTTCCACATACACACAATACAGTTTATTGTTCTTACTGGATTTAAAAGCTGCTCGTACACCAATTAATTAAATTTTTCGACTCCACGTTTGGGCTGCCAGATTATAGCGCCTCGCTGACTTTTAAATCACGTATTAAACAACAAATCAAACACCACACTTACTGAACAATCATATATTAATGGATGAAACAAAACAATATAATAAATTTGGTAACTAATGAAATGCGTAAGTTTAAAATGCGTGCAAGTCTGTTAACACACGGTCGCTGACTGCCCCAGATTTTAGGGGTGCAGGTTTCTGCTCAGATCCGGCTTAAAATGACCCCCTGCGTTACAATAGTTATTTATACAACGAGTAGCTAAAGTGCCACCTTTTTGCAAGCGTATTCTTTAAACCTCACAAGTGCAAAATGAAGCTTTAGATACAAGTTGTATGCATAATTTTTCAACTACCACATATTTATGCTAAAAAAGATTCCATAACGTCGTCATTTAAAATTGAAAACTGTTTGAAAATGATATTAGGTATGACTTCATTGTTTTAAATAGAAAACCCACCACAATTAATAGTTTTGATAGAACTGTGCAACAAAGTGATAGATGCGTGCAATAAAAACATGCTTTTGACTTATGGAAAGTGTCAAATATTAGCCTCCTTCGGAAAGTGGTACTCGAAAAATAGTACATTGTGTATCTAGGACGAAAAGCGTAACATTCTGGGATAACTGTGAATATTGTTGGGCGAGGCGAATGTCGAGCCCAACAACACAGGAGTCTGGTAATGTTGCTATTTGTCCAAGATACACATACTATTTTTCCGCCGATCGATACAATTTATCTGTTTACTGCGAATTAATCATCAGCACCAATAATTACATTCGAAAAATATTCCCTGCCTAGGACGGGAATATTATTCCTGCACAGTTTTATTGTAAACTCGCTGATCCGGTAAACGTTGTTCTGCCCAAAAATAATTTGTCTCTGAAACTCCGTTTCACCACTATAGGGTTTTAATAATATAGCATGTTCATCGTCTCAGCGGAGACCATCAAGCTTGTTGATGAGCAATGAAAGCGACATATACTTGCTATATGCCAGAAAATATGGGAAACATATATTTGGCCAGATGACTGGATGACCTCTGTTATTATTCCCTTATATAAAAAAGGTTCGTTCCACTAGCGTCTGTGACAACTATCGCTTAATAGCTTTGCTTTCACACGCCAACAAAGTTATGCTGTATATTTTGAAAGCACATCTCAATTCCTTTCTCTCCTAGCAGCTACCTCAGCAGCAGGCAGGTTTTGTGAAAGGGCAAGGTACTCCCGAACAGATTTTGAACATCGGACACCGAGAAAACAAATTAGTCCTATTCCCCTTTATACATCTGCTTTGTAGATTACTCCAAGGCATTCCAAGGTCCCGAGTGGTGTAGCTTGAACAAGCGTCCACGTTCGATCAGCAGAGTTAAGCATCGCTGTCTCTGGTCAGAACTTGGGAACTTGGATGGGAGTTCCACGCTGCACTTCTCGGCGCCTCGTGGTACGGCTATCACGGAAAAAAGTTGGTCCCGGCGGTCATACAACATCATGACAGTTGTTAGTGGGGTTGGAAGTCCTCATAACTGCACAGCGACGCCTATAATTGGCCTAACGGCTGTTGGCTGAGTGCGAATTAAATAAATAATGTAAACTGGAACAAATTATGGTAAATTTTAAGAGAAATGGGCACTTCACTCCACTTGGTAGAAATTCTCTGCCGAGCATATTCAGAAAGCAAAGCAGTGGTAAAAATAAATAGTGTATTATCCAACAGTTGTCCAATTAAAAAAGACGTTCGGCAGAGCTGTGTGATTTCGCTTTCTTTAGTTAAATACATACGCCGAATACATTATGAGAATAGTTTTGAAAAACTGGGGTGATAGAGCTCCAATACAACACTGCTTGGTGAAAGTGCAGAGGAAATACAAAGCCTTTTGCAGAGATTAGATGATGTGAGTAATGAATATGGATTGAGCATCAACTATAATAAAACAAAAATATTAATAGTGGAACGGGAACATAAGCACCACCCAGAAATTCACAGAATTGGCAAGTGCGAAGTAGTCTCGCATATGATCTACTTGGGCTCTCTTATTAACAACTCCGGTGACTGTGGAACAGATATTAGACGCAGAATCCAATTGGGCAGAACAGCTATGACCAGACTATACAGACTTTGGGCCGACAGAAACATTAGCCGTAGTGTTAAAATAAAACTAGTGCAAACCATGGTGTTTCCAGTTTTCCTATACGCAGCGGAAACATTGACTGTGACGAGGCTGACCGTCAAAGGATTGATGCCTTCAAGATGTATTGTTGGCGCAGAATGCTTCGTATTCCCCGGACAGAGCGAAAAACAAACGCATCAGTGCTAGATGAAATAAAACCACCTCAAAGACTTTCCGGTATCGTCTATGCGAGAATACTCCAATTACTAAACCACATTGCTAGCCGTCAAGATAATATGGAGAAAATCATCGTCCAGGGAAAACCATTTGATAAACGGAGAAGAGCACGAACCACTCGGCAGCGCTATGGAAATTGCCCAGCACAAGGAAACCTGGAAAACACTAGTGAAGGGTAGTGTTCATACATTGAATGTATAAATGGTGCTGAATCACAACGCGTCAGTAATGATGTCATGATTAAAAATAAGAGTTTAGGTGCTGGTGTTAGTGTTATTGTTAAAAGCAGAGGCTGTGCTAGTGTAGGTGCACAATAAAAGTGTCGCACTATTTATTAGAAACTCAGATACATCAATGGGAGAACTTCATCATTAGCCATCGCCGAACACTAAAGCGATAGCGGCTATAAATGTTTTTTTCTATAAATCTTCTACTATGTGTCAATCACATTCTTCTTCTGCAGAAAGATTTGCGAAGCCCTTAAGATTTACAAACACCCTAACAATATCAATCGAGACAAAGACGATTCCCTTCCATTCATGTAGAAAGCTTAATTTCTAAACCCCGCCCACGACGACCTTCACTCAACCGCGACGACAAATATCTATATATTTCACCGTCCTTCTTAGAATCATTAGGAGAGTTTTGCCCCTGGTATGGTTTACACGTTGAGGTATCTCTTCTTTTGCAAGAGAGTTTCGCCTCCGACATGGCTCACACGTTGCTTTGCAGTGCTGTTTTCCTTGCCTCCTAATAAAGCCCCTTATAAAAGTGGACGAAAAGTCTGAATATTTAAATATCTTCTATATTCTTAAACAGATTAATTTGGAATGTCGATACCCTACATATCAGCAACCAGCACCACCAGCCTACTAAAATCGTTTGAAAATGCGAATTTTTCGAAACTTGCCCTATGGAATAATATAGAGTGAATGTAAATTCAAAATCTTTTTAGCCTCCCTTTCTAGATAAAAATCTTGACCACCCTAGTTTTATACCTTTTTTAATTTTCACTCTCTTATCGCGTTCAACATTTTGATTATGGTTGTTACATAAAAAATAATATACAGCCTCTACGAGGATCTGTGTATCTTTGTAATTTTTTAAATATTATAAACATGTAGCTCCATTCGACATTGTCATAAGAACCCTATCTAGATCTATACGGGCTATATATAGCAGTTAATCCTTCTTCATCATACTTTCAATAAATAGTTATACTGCAAATATTGCTTTTAGTGGTCCGAAACCTTCTTAAACCTAAAGATGATCTGGGTTAGAATTGATAATGCGTAAGTAATTAGGCTTATTGTACGATGATTTTCACATTTTGTTTGATGAAGACGTTATCAAGGTCTTTTAAAGACCACTTTCGTATACTTCGTTTATTAGCTCATATGTTGTAGGTACTCAATTGGCGAATTCGGGCAATGGCCGAAATTTATAGCCACAACGCGTTGTGTACTTTGCAATATGCTCAGATCGCATTGCGGGCCACTGAGCGAAGAGTACTATTCACAACGCGCGTAACAGTGGGTCGTGGCAACAGATTGGAAATTAATAAGACGGTGGTAGAATGTAAACACTTTATTGTACAAGTGTAAATCGGTCAGAGCCAAGCGGAAACTTTCTCAAAAATATACAATAATAGTTATTATGAAGTAACAAACGATTTCCGGGATTGGACCGTGTCATGATTGAGATGGATGAACTTAACGTTTCGCACACTTCCGTAAGGTGCTTCATCAGCAGGAAAAAGCGAAAGAGCACGGTAACTCAACGTGTTAACCACGCCAGAGGCGAAACTCTTTGCAAGGGAAGGGATAGACGAGCACGGTAACTCAACGTGTGAACCATGTCAGAGGTGAAACTCGACTAGCGATCAGAAGGAGAAAGGCGAGAATTTAGAGACAAGCGCAGTCGCGATTCAGCAAATGCCGTCGCGGTTCAGTGGCGATGGGCGGGGCTTAGGAATTAGCACTTTCCACATAGAAGAAAAGGGAAAGTCTTCCTCCCGAATGAGATTGTTAGGGTGTTTATAAATGTCAACAGCTTCGCGAATCTTTCTGCTAAAGAAGAATGGGGATTTGCAGATGATGGAAGTTTCATCAAAGAGGATCTTATGAGCAGTATCGCGTTGGTGTTCGGCGATGGCTGATGATGAAACGAGACCCGACTTGAGACAGCGCTGGTACTCAGAGATGCGAGTTTTTACTGAACGATCTGTTTCACCAATGTATACAGCATTACAAGAGCAAGGGACTCTATAAGTACCTTTAGATGGCATAGTGTTTACTTTATCTTTAGATGAAGAAAGAACCTGTGAGATTTTGCTCGGAGGTTTGAATAATGTGTTAATGTTTTGTTTTCAAAGAAACTTTCCTACGCGGTCGGTGACTTGGTGCATATATGGAAGATGAAACAATAAAGAAGCCGTCCTGCGATTAATTAATAAAATTAAGCAATGGTAGTAAAAATCGCAGATTAACCTCCCTACAGTTTATACACCACGGCAGCTCTGAAAACTCTTTACTCACCGCGATGGCCCTAACTAACTCAAATTTCGGCGGCCTTGGATCGTAGGTTTAAATTATCAACTGTGTACCCTGGAATGTCTTCAAAAAAGGAAAGGAAATGGGCGCCAGAAATCAAAAGATTTCAAATAATAAGAAAATAAACTGCAAGTGACTAGCGTTTAATTAATAATTAATAAAAAGTCTTGAAGTGTCAGTAGTAAATAATCAGAATAATTAAAATGCAAATAATGTGATAACAAAGTTGTGTACGTTAACTAAAGGTTGCGACACGCATAAAATCAAAAAAACCCCTTTCGGGTTATTTTAATAACCTTACCAACAAATCATTTGTGGCATAAGCTTATCACAAGTCATTTAATAAATCCTTCTGTTTAGGCTAATGAAAATAAAAAAGCGTGACTGTACCTTTTACAGAGGGTCGAAAGACACATCAAAATTGCAGCTTTAAATACTGAGCATAATTAACTATAAGCATAAAAATTCAAATGTAAAAAACAAGAGCAAGTACGAAATTGAACACTACATGCCAACAACGGCAAAACGTATGAATTTAAACTCCAAATAATTACTGGTTTAAAATGTGTAAATGTAAAATCCAGGTATTGAAGATACGATAAATCCCGGAATAGCACAAACTAGCCTCGCTTCTCCAACGCTCGCAAACGGCAAACAGGCAAACGCCGGCCGGGGTAAATACACCCTTCGGTTTAACATAAGGTGGTCGTGAACTGCACACATATCGTTGAAATCGACGTGGATGCGCAGCAAATACGCCGAACCCAGCAGGTGTCGAAAATGCGATAAGGCAAGCGCCTTGGCCTCCGAGATAAACTCGTGGTTGAAATTGGTAATTAAGAGCTAAGAAAAAATGTAATTACTATGCGAATAACAAAACAGTTAGCGTAGACATACCTGATTTTAGTCATCAGCTCACAAACGAAGTTAATTAATAATCGGTGCAATAGCACGCGGAAATGCCTTCGTAGAAGCAAATTACTTCAACCGAATGCAAAAATCGAATGCCCGCTAAACAACGGAATAGCTGCTCGCTGGCGCGGAGAGATAACAAGTGAATTTCGGAAAAACCAAAACCAGCACTTTTGCGCGAACAAAATTTGATATCGTTTGAAATACAGCAAATTATAACTCAAGTGAAAATATACAGGCTGGCCCGGAAATGAATAAATGACGAAACAAATAGCCGGAGCTAAAGATTTGTTTCAAAGAAAGACTATTGCTGCAGGAGGATCGGGTTTTGGAGGTTAGAGGTGGCCTTTCTTAGATGTACAGGTCTCTCGCCAACCCAGTGGCAAACTTGGTCATTCTGTATATCGCAAACCCACTCACACTGATCGCTATCTACATGCCGATTTCCACCATCATGCTACACAAAAACTTTCTGTTATCAATTCGCTTGTACACCGAGCTGTTTCCATATCTCAACTCGATAATATTCACGTCTGCCATAAATCGTCACCTTCATCCACGGCCACAGAAACAATTACTCGCAAACTAAATTTTTGAAAACAATTGTTCGAAAATACATTGTGTCTAAAAGCAATTAATCGAAATTCAATTTATCGAAACATTTTATTTGGTTAACTGTAAATCTGAAATAAATTTTAACAAAATAAGCAATTATTTAAATTAAAAAAGCTATGCTTCGTGAATCCATGTCCAATCAATCCTAAGTTACTGAAATGTAAGTCTATATGCTTCTAGCTATTCTGCATTTTATAGGACTATCTTCAAATGCTATTCAGTTAATGCGAAGCTATTTAACTGATCGAACTCAAAGAGTATTCTTGGACGGGGTCGTCTCTGGGTCCTTGGAGTTGAGAGTGGGAGTTCCACAAGGATCGATATTGGGACCACTTCTTTACATTGTCTACACCAATAACTTCCATAATTCTATCTCGAACTGCAAATTACATATGTACGCCGACGACACTCAATTATACTATTCCTTTGACATCAAGGATAGCTTAGATGCTGAGAATATAATTAACACCGACTTAATGCGCTTAGCTGATATATCAAAAAAACACTCACTTATGCTTAATCCATCAAAAACTGTTTGTATATTGTTCGGGAAAAAAGCTTATCGAGCTTCAATAGCGGAAACCGTAACTATCACAATCGATAATGAAACAATATCTTTTGTGGACAATGTAAAGAATCTGGGACTAATTATTGATGCCGATCTAAGGTTTGAAATGCATGTGAATAAATGTCTGCAAAGGGCTTATTGTAATTTAAAGTTGCTTTACACTAATCGCACCTTTTTAACAATAGATTTAAAGAAAAGATTATGTGACGCTCTCGTGCTTTCCCATATGACACACTGTGATGTTGTTTACGGTTCATGTTTAACAGCAGTCGCAGCTAAACGAATTCAAAAATTGCAAAATGCGTGTATGAGGTTTATATTATGCATCAGTAGAAGAGAACATATATCGCACAGACTCCTTGAGCTTAACTGGTTGGGTATGCACAGTCGCCGTTTGCTACATTCGGGAATACTATTTTTTAAAATCCTTAATCATAAATGCCCTAAGTATTTATACAACAGGATTAGCTTTAGAACAGATGTACATCATCTCAACTTGAGGCATAGGGGATTATTAACTATACCCTTACATTCCAGTTCTCTATTTCAAAGGTCATACTCTTATCAGATTTCTAAATTCTACAATTCACTTCCCCCTAAGCTTAAGTCCGATAACTTTCAAAAATTCAAACAGGGGCTCAGTGTTGCTCTATCCGATAAACAGTTGGGCTTGCATTACCTAACTATTCCTAATTTGCGAGAGTTTTGTACTTATATATGTAGCGTCAGGTTACTTAATTATAAGTGACTTCTAATTTAATATATCTTTTGGCATTCCACAACTCTGATTTCTTTACGTCGTAGGTTAAGTGGAAGAACAGGACACCTCCTGAACTTCGCCTCGTGATTGTTTTGGCTTACTTGCTGTAAGTTGTTTTGCTGTGCTCTCTTTTTATACTTTTTTGTAAGCTGTGAAACAATAAAGAATGTATTTATTTATTTATTTATTTATTTAATTGTTTACAAACGTGTAACCGACGCATATTTAGGTTTTTGTGCATTTTTTGGGTGCTTTTTCATCAGTAACTTCTTCTTTTAGTTTTAACTCCGTCATGTTCGGCTTCTTCTTTATTGCGTTTAAAAATGCCCACATTGATGGGTGTTCTGATTTAATCTGAGACAAGAAGCCTCGATGCCACCCTTCCACCATATTGTTGGTAATGGATTGGTTGTCGATGATGCTCTGGTAACAGTTCCACATATCATGTGGGAATGTGGGTGCATTTCGTTGGCGTCGTTCAAATTTGCCCACCCAGGTATCTTCACAATAATTTACAAATTCTTGCATCTCGGAAGGAAATAAGTTATGTTCCATAAGTATTTCGAATGCTCTTACGATGGCAGCTACGGGAACAAAGGCCAAAGCTTCCAAAAGTTTTATTCTATACTTGAAGTCTAAATCGCTATCGTATCGTTTCTTGAATCCTAATTGCTGAAGTTGTATATACACTCATTTCTGGATATAATAAAAACATCCTACGTGTTTGACGCTTGGGAAGACCTCTTTAAGAGATCCTATCACGGCAATTTCAAAATCGGTTAGTATAAGTCGAAAAGACAGAAGATTAGTACACTCTATAGTTCTATGGTTAATAATACTGATATTTGCTTTCTTTCTAGTGGACATCAGCACATAAACCAACGCCACAACACATTCACCGACTTTTCCATGCAACGTGTATAATTGTGAAACTATTTGGGAACAATTATTATTCTTCTTAACATAGAATTTCGGCTTAGACCGGGTCGTATTTGTATATGAACACCTAGCATTTTCTGGCTTAATGTGCCTTGCACCTTGTGAAGTCGAGCAAAAACCCGCGCGATGGTGATGCTCTTTGTTGGCTCGTGTTGTTTGAGTATCTTGAAAACGAGAATACTTAGGCAGATTTAGCCGTTTTGCTGTTTGTGCATCCATATTCACTAAAGTTTCGCAAGACCTTGCACCTTGCATCATCAGAGTGAAAGTCGCACTAAGAACCGAAGATAAAAAAGGTAAAGGGTCAGGGTTATTTCAATTCCCCCAAATGGGGGCGGGCTGCTATAGGGACCTTCCGTCCCTCTTCAGCCAAGAACGGGAATTATAGGATGGGTGAGAGAAAGGAGGGGTGGAGAATGGAGGAAGACAGGCCAGGAAAGGTGGAGAAGTACTGCCCCGGCATTCGCCTCAGAGAAGGTACTCTGTTGACTCAGGAAAACCACCTAAAACCTGAATCAGAGCAGACGGCCATGGGAATCGAACCCGCGACCTCCCGAATGCTAAGCAGATGTGATAACCACTACTCTACAGAGCTCGGTGAACCGAAGGTCGGTGTGGAGCTATTTATAGTCCTCCGTGCCAGGCGTGCGGAGTTTCGTAACGCTGTTTGGTCGTCCGAGTGCAACATAATCCGTGGGGCGTGGCCGTATGACGCACAGTGGTTGTAATACTTTAGATCGTGTATCACAGGGGTCCACGTTTTACTAAGCTTAAAACCATATTTCCTGTTAATATTATTTGGGTGTTTTTCTATTTATATGGCTTCACGTATCACTCGCGGGAAGTAGTGAGGTATTCTGGCAAGTACTCTGGCGTGCTCAAATTCTAAAGTGTGCCCATTTGTAAACGCATGCTCAGCTACGGCTGATTTTGTAATTCGTTTGTTTTGCAATCGCCTTTATGTTCTTGAAGTCTTAGATCAACTGAACGACCAGTCTGTCCAACGTAACTCGAACCGCAAGAACAAGGTATGCGATACACGCCAGCAGTTTTTAAACTTGGAATCTTGTATTTTACCAATCTGAAGCCGTTACCCAAAGTTTCCTTGTTCGTGAACACAGTTTTGAAGTTGTATCGTTGCAAAACACGTCCTATCTTATCAGTCGAGCCTTTAACGTAAGGTAGAAAGCCTTCCAGAGGTGGGGATTCTTCTTTAGCCTTTTGTGTCTTGTCTAGTGCTTTCGTATGGCGGGAGTTGTGTATTCGTTCCTTTGTAAAGAAGAATAATTCGAGTAACCGCGCAAGCCTCAAACAGTATATATTTGGGGACAGTCTTGAAGGTTCCGTCACAAAACCAGGTAGTAGATAAGCTTAACCGTATTAAATTTTCGGGCGTGGCAAACATTATGAACCTCTCCATACATTCACGTCCAGAATCGAACAGTAGAAACAGTTCTCCTCTGTCAGTTTTTTTTGAAAATGTCTGGAACACTAGTTCAAATTGTTTTTGGGGTAATACAGGGAAGTCGTTTTGGGTCGCTCGAATATTCCTTATTGACCTTTTCATACTAGGAATTGAAGGTAAATAGACTTTAGCAAAATCACTGGAAGTTGCAATGGCTTATGATATTATACAAGGTCCGGCAGAATGAAGTATCCAGTTTAAATTGAGTAGTCTTTGTTAATGGCTAAATTTTTATTCAAAAACAAAAGGTTCTTAAGGAAACACGGAAATTTTATTTTTTAAATATTACATCAGTCAAGTGACCCCCTTTTCGCTGCTGGCACTTTTGATGCTGCTCTTACCCTTTCAGCATTTTTAAGTATGCGTACAGAACGAGTTCTTCCTTTTGGTTTTTCTTTGGCACATGAGGCAGTACTGCGAAACTTGTGTACCCACTTTTTAATTGTTATTCGACTAGGAACTGCATCTCGTGGATTTAAAAGAAAGTGACGACGAAATAAACGCTGGGTGGTTACAGCAGAATTGTTATTTTTAAAATGAGCTTCATCCGCAAAAGAACGTTGAATATTTGACTAATGCTCCATATTCACAGCTAAACTGACATTTCTCGCAAACGCTTTAACAACTTTCTTACATTTCCATCTATCGTGAAAGCATGGCGACTTGACTTGAATTTATATCTCATTATAATTATGAAATGAATTAACTTTGAAAATGGATACTTTATTCTGCCGGACCTTGTACCATGAGGGGTTTCAATGGAAACTTTTGCTTTATCTTTAATTTCTACTAAAATAGCCCTTACCTTACTTTTTTTCGGTTTTCCCGTGTTATTGTGAACTCCTTTCGTTTCGATTGCGTCTACTCCTTACCTAACGATAATCCGTCCTTTACATACTTTTTGAAAATCTTCACATTTACAGTATGACGCGTTCTCTGTCTCTGACATATAAGTATACTTCATGACACAACATCTTCTTTCCTTTTTCGCTATTCACATACGACATCGCAGTAATAACAATTAATTATGTCAGATATGCACAGGCGCGTGCTGGGACTCTACAGAGGGCCCGGGCATTGAAATTTTGGGAAAGGCCCCTAAAAAATACCCGTGGCAAAATTTTAATTTTTTCAAGGTTGTATAGGATATAAAACGGTAGAACTTTAATCGAGAAATATAGTATAAACAGTAATTGGTGTCGTAGAATTAGGTAGGGTTACAAAACTCAAAATTTAGTAAATAAAATGTATTCAAAAATAATAGTTATTGAATGTATCAGTGTTGAATGTAACTTGAAAAAGCGTCCACGTACGGCTAAGTACAAAATAAAATAAATTAGTCACGAAAGAAAAACCACGACGCCCGTGTGGGCCGTCCAATACAACTTTTTATCCATTACCTCTATTAAATCTCTTTAACTTATTTTTTCTTCTGAATTTTTTACACTAACATGATAATTGATATTAATAACATTTAAAAATTACAAACAAGCCTTTAATTTTAGTAGTTATGTATCCATAATAATTATTTCTTCCCGACTTTTCTATTTTTCCCTGACTAGTGACTGACTAATAATGAACTTGTTTTATTTGAAATAACTGTAGTAATATTTTTAGTTTGAGACGGTGTTGGATAATAGCTATTTATATAGCAAGTACATAATTTGAGGAGTCTATTTTATGGCCGAGATAGTTTTGTGAGCTAAGTCAATAAGAGTTATTAATGTATTAAGGGCATAATAGATTAATTATAGTCGAGGAAATGTTTAAAGGGCGAGGCAAAGCGGAGGGCTTTACATTTCTCGATGGTTATAAATAACGTGATTATGCACGTGGCACACACAACATTTGATTTGATTTTATTTTACTTTTGAAATGTACGCAACTGAAAGATTCAGTATTTTGGCTACAGACTACTGCGTCATCGTTGTGATGGAGTTGTGAATATTTGGTGTGCTATGGTTTCTATGCAGATTGTTGGTGTTTCTATACTATATTGTTAATCGTTATTATACTGCCTAGCAACTTTATAGACCCTCAGGCCATAGCAGTCACATTACGCCCGCTATTAAGAGCCAGCATAGTTATGTATGTACCAAGGGCATTATGAAGATGTGTATGCATTTTCGAGAGCGACAAGTTTACAAGCCTGAGGGCTTGGTCCGAGAATTTATGTCGCCCGAGGGCTATATACATCAAGTAGCGCCCATGGTGCATACACTGTTTTATTTGCACTTTGAATACGCAAATAACTTGAAAAGCTTGCCCGCCCGAGAGGGCATAATGAGCGGGTGTTATCATTACTCAGTCTCTTTACGCCTTAGGGCATTATAGACTACTTTATATACCTCTTATCACAGATATTAACAAAAAATCAGTAGAAAATAAAACAGGATTATGGTTTTAAAATAAAATAGTCAAATTACGTACTAGCTGTATAAAAAGGTTTATATTCGACTGCTAAAGCTGATAAAAATCGAGTTTATACGTTTGACGTCTATTCTGTAACAGAAAGGAATTTGACATTAGAGTGGCTTGGTGGATCATGAGAAGCAGCGCAGAGTTACCAAATGTTCTTACAGCTGCGTAAACGAGTAATTAATAATTTTAGTTTAGAAAATAAATTTGCACAAGATATTTGCTTAAGTTGGATTGTGAGAAGAAACTTGTATAGGTTAGACTCAGATGCCGAATTCGCTCAATTGCACAAATAAGAATACTCAGTACGAGAATTGCGTAAAACCTAAATTCGCTCAATTGCCGAATTAATTGCCAAATTCTTGCTCAGTTGCAGTATTGGCCAAATTAATTTCGGTAATTGGGTTTATTTGGCATCTGAGTATCATACACATCGAATATAGTAGAACATAAGTTTTCTTGCATATAACCACAAATGCATACGATACACAACTAATGCACTTCACATTGCGAAAACAGTGTCTACAATGATAGCTATAAGAGGGCACTACATTTGCCAAGGAAATTTTATCTTCAAAGTCAGTGTCAAGACTTTCTTCATTTTCTTGTCCTTGCTCATCTTGATCATGTTTTTAGCTTTATCTGTCTCATAAATGTTTTCAAAATTTCTTTTTGGAAACTGAGGCCACAGTTTGGCAAAACGTCATTAACTTTTCCTTCAAGTTTTTTTTGCTTTTTAGAGGGCTGGAATAACTTCACAAATTCTATTGAAGGAGTTCATTGGCATACATTGACTAATTTCAGGAAATCTAGGACGATTCAAGTACTCTAAATCACCGTAAAATAGTCAATGATCCACAAATCTGGTCTCTATACTGACTATAATTTGGTTCCTTAGAACATTATTAACGTGGTCAAACGAAAGTGATCTTCATTTTGATCATTTATATTTTTTTAAAGAACAGACTATTGTAAGAAGAGTCCTGGGCCCGGCAACTCAGGGCCTACCGGGACATGCCCGGTAGCCCGGCGGGCCAGCACGCGCCTGGATATGCAGGTGACATTTATTACTAACACTTGCGTACTATTCTATTTTCATCTCTGTTGATCTTCTTTGAACCATCGGTTTAACATTACGATATTACAAGTATTTAACAATAATGCATCATTTGAACGTACAGCAAATATATTCTCTAGTCTCGACATCAACTCGTGTTCTTTTAAATCTGGTCTGTTCTCTTTAAATTCGAAGTAACATCGTTTAATGGAAATTTTTTGTTGTAACAAAATTATTTTGAGCAATTTGACTTTTCCTTTGACGGAAATTAAAATTATTTTTACACACTTGATAAATCATTTATTTTCTTACGACTATTAAAATAATAAATCTGGTAATGCGGTGGCAAGAAAATGTCGAACAGACACTGACAGAAAAATAAAGTTGTACCCGCTGCATCACCGAATCAGTTAGTCCAACATGAAAAAAAAATCATAGCCAACTCTGTCCAAAAAGGTAGTGAACGGCTTATATTTGAAATCTAGCTGGGTCGCCTGGCATTATCCCTGTATATCGCCTGCGCTTATGATGAGTGAATATTGTATACTAGCTGTTACCCGCGACTTCGTTCGCGCGAGGTTCGTTATTTGTGTATTAAATAATGACTAATTATATTCTGTCATCCCATCCCATCCTATCCCCGTCCCCATCTCTTTCTCCGTCCCCGTCTCCGTACCGTCCCGTCCCGTCCCGTCCCCTCCTCTTCCATCCCATCCCTTCCCTTTCCTTTCCCTCCCGTCCTGTCCCGTCCCTTCCCTTGCCGTCCAGTCCCGTCCCGTCCTGTTCCGTTCATCTCGTCCCATCCCGTCCCTTCCCGTCCTCACCTCTTCCATCCCATTCCTTCCCTTCCTTTTCCGTCCCGTCCCGTTCCGTTTCGTCCCGTCCCGCACCGTCCCGTCTCGTCCCGTCCCTTCCCGTCCAGTCCAGTCGCGTCCCGTCCCGTCCCATCCCGTCCCGTCCCGTCCCGTCCGTTCTCTTCCCTTCCCGTCCAGTCTCGTCCCGTCCAGTCCAGTCCCGTCCCGTCCAGTTCAGTCCAGTTCCGTCCTGTGCCGTCCCTTCCCTTATGTCATGTCCACCATCTTGGACTTAAAAATAAATGCCATTTTCGTTATTTGTGTATTAAATAGCTTAATGACTAATTATTTTCTGTTATCCCATCCCATCTCGTCTCCGTCCCCGTCCCTTTTTCCGACTTTTTCTCCGTCTCGTCCCGTCCCGTTCTCTCCCGTCCCATCCCATCCCTTCCCTTTCCGTCCCGTCCCGTCCTGCCTTCTTCCCTCCCCACCCATCCCATCCCTTTCCTTTCCTTCCCGTCCAGTGCCGTTCCCTCCCCTCCCCTCCCAACCCTTTCCTTTCCTTCCCGTTCGGTCCCGTCCCGTCCCGTCCCGTTATCTTCTATTTTCACCTTCAGGGGACACATTTTAAAAACTTTGAATGACTTAGTTCAAAATTTGATCTTACAAAATTCCAACCCCTTTTTTACCCCTTTAGGGGTTGAATTTTCAAAAATCCTTTCATAGCAGATACGTACTCCCTATGAGAATTCTGCCTGTCAAATTTCAAATGCCATTTTCGCAATCAACTTCCCAAAAACCTCAATAACGACACCCATGTCGATTTTTATGCTTATTTACCCCATTTCACCCCCTAAGGGGTTGATTTTCGGAAAATCACGAAATACGTGTTTGCTTATTTGTTTTTAGGAATACTCCTACGAAGTTTCAAGTCGAAATGTCTATTTAATATTATTTTTCCATACAAAATTGGAAACCCCATTTTACCCCTTTAGGGGTTGAATTTCGAAATATCCTTCCTTATTCCTTGTATACATCATAAAGGTAACCTCTGTGCAAAATTTCAGATTTCTAGGTCCAAGGGTTTGGGCTGGGCGTTGATGAGTGAGTGAATAAGTCAGGACTTCTATTCTTTTATATATGTAAGATTAACAACTAAATTGCTTCTGGCAAACACCTCAATTAAACGTCCTCTTTCATTTCTCGTTCCTAGATCATATTTTCTACCTATTTGTCTATTTGCACCTTATCCTAAAATATCATTTCAGTCACCAATCCTTTATCTAATAGACGTGTCTGTCTGGGACGCAGTTTTGTCTGTCTAGGACGCCGTTTTGTCTGTCCGGGACGCTGTTTCAGCAGCCAAACCGTAAGAGATAGAGAAAAAAGTTATGAAATTTATATGTTTGGAATGGTCATGTCAGGTCCGGAACCGAATTTCAGTCACGTGACACTTCCGGTTTTCGAGAAATCACAAAAAAGGCCGTTTTTCAAATAGAACGCGTATTAAATAAAAATGTTTCAGCAGCCAAACGGAGCTGCGACCCTCTGCGCCTTAAAACGTCGATCGGTTAGGCAACCACTTTGACACCTTCCAGGTCTGGGTACAGTTTTTATTTAATACGCGTTCTATTTGCAAAACGGTCTTTTTTGTTTTATTAAATGAGACATTTGTCTCACTGACCTGCTAGTTACATTATAATAACGTAACCATCTACTCGTGTCTGTTTGATTAGATGGTTTATATCTTCATTCACATCATCCATATTAGTTTATCTTCGTGGTCTGTTGCTTGTACATTTAATAATAATGCAAGGTAAATGGGGTTACAGATTATACATACATACAATAATAATAATAAATTGCCTTTATTGATAATCGTAAAAACAACACATAATATTATTTTGTTTGCGCGAGGCGAGATTCAGCACAGCTACCAAATATAGCTGGGCCGTTTTTCCACCTAACCCCGCAGAAAAAAAAACTAAAACCTAAGCCCTATGTACCATGTGAGACCATATGTAAAAAAAACGTAGATTTCAATTAAAATAAAACATTCTAAGTTGAGGGAAAAGATATACATACAACATTAGATACTACGAGATAGCACGAAACGTACAATTTAAAAGTAATTTCTTAAGCTGGCACCGAAACCTGGTTAGTGTTAACGTTTTAATATCCAGGGGCAAAGCATTGTAAATTTTTGCAACCGAATAAGAGAAGCACCTTTTAGCTGGCTCACTGGACAACAATGGTACACTCAATTTATCCCTGAACCTTAAATTTAAGTTATGTACATCAGTACGAAATGTAATTGTATTGTAGAGATAAGGTGGACATTCTGAGATTATAATTTTGTGACAGAGACAAGCGGAGTGCAAAAAACGCCTACTACTCATATCAATCCAACTCACTTCCTTTACTTTATGTGATATACTTTCGTACTTTCTTATCCCAAATATTAACCGTAAACAAGAATTTTTCAGCTTTTGTATTCTGGATATGTCTTGATAATCTAAGCAAGGACCATAAACTGAATCACAGAAATCGAATTTAGACAAAACTAGGCTATTGCACAGCATAACCTTAATTTGTTTATTTAGAACATGTCGGTTTTGAAAAATAAGCCGAAGGTTACAGTATGCACTCTGCAAGCACCTAGACACATGCTGTTTAAAACGCAGGCCGCTGTCAAGTGTTAAACCCACATTTTTAGCAGAATCAACTAATGGTAGAGTTTTATTTTGTATCCTAATATTTACTAAATTTGAAAGTTTTTGTCTGTCATTTTTTTGCCAAATATTAAAACAGCTGATTTATTTGGATTTAATTGTAAGGCATGTTGCTCAAAAATGTTTGCCAGGTTCTCAAGATCTAAATTTATAGCTTCACAAGACTCTACAATTTCGTCGGGTTTGAAAGATTTATAGATTTGCGAGTCGTCTGCATAAAAGTGGGATGTACTCGATTGCAAAACTGAGGGGAATAACGAAGTATAAATTGTGAAAAAAAGTGGTCCCAGAATAGACCCCTGCGGTACTCCAGAAGAAATTTTACAAAATTTGGATTGCTTATCATTAAGACTAACAGCCTGACAGCGGTCTGAGAGATAAGCTGCTAACAAAGTAATAGCCTGTTTACTTAAGCCAATATAATGAAAAATTGAAAGTAATACATCGGGGTTGATAGTGTCAAAAGCATTAGAATAATCAAGCAGAACAAGCACTGTTAGCTTACCTTCATCAGTAGCTAGAATTATATCGTTAGTAATTTTTAGTAATGCCGTACTGCAACTGTAGATCAGGCAATACCGTAAACCGCTCAATATGTTGTCGTAGTTGTCGCTCCATTATTTTTTCTACAACTTTTGACAAAATGGGAAGAATACTTATTGGCCTTAATTCTTAAAATTCAGTTGGTGATGTGACTTTGGGTAAAGGTTTGACAAGAGCTTGTTTCCAACACTTGGGAAATACGGAATTAGTTAGACAATAATTCATTAAATGCGTAATTATTGGAATAAAAAACGGACTACAAAATTTAATAATGGAAATATTCAAACCATTCACTCCAATAGCTTTAGTCTTGATTGATGAAATTATTTTCAACACCTCAATTTCGTCCGGCATAAAGTTGAAGACATCTGAATATGTGCTTTTGTTTTATTTAAATAAAAATCTATTACCTGATCATCAATGTTTACCTTAGGTATGCTATTAATAAAAAAATCATTTAGTTGGCCGCAATCGGATAGATGAGGAGGAAATTCGCGTTTATGCTGTTTATTAGAAATATTCATATTTTTAAAGTCACTCCAGAGTGAAGCAGAATCAGCTCTAAATTTGCAATTATAATATGCTTTCTTTTCCCGTTTTATTGCGCTATTCGTATGATTTCTAAGTTGTTTGTAATATTTCCAGTGTTCTGGGTTCTTACCTTTCTTGAATCGACTAAGAGCCTTATCACGTGTACTTATCATATTTTTAATATTATTTGTTAACCAAGGAGCGTGAGGTTTGGTAACTCTGGAAGAAATAAGTGGTGCATGGAGATTAAGAAGCGTATTTAGGCTGTCAACAAAAAACTTAACTTTACCATTTATATTATTATGCTATAAACGTTGTTCCACGGTATTGAGCGTAAATCGGCGTCGAATTGAGAATAATCGAAATTTTTAAAATCTCTATATGTTCGTATAACTGATACAGGAACTACATGAGGCACATTTATTGAACAATATATTAAGTGGTGATCAGATATTTCGTACATACGTAAGACGCCAATGTTGGAAACAAGCTTCCTGTTTGAAACGATTATTAAGACAATTAGAGAAAACGATGATTGTGTAATACGGGTAGGTTTGCTAATTACCTGTTTTAAACCAAGGCTCTCGAGAAAATCAACCATATGCAAAGTAAAACAGCTTTCCGTATCTGCCATGTCGATATTGACGTCATCAAAGAAAAATGTTTCTTTATTCGCCGATAACATAATTGATAATGTAGTTTCCAAAGTGTTTACAAATTCCACATAAAATCTTCTGTGCGGGTTGTACACAACTCCAAATGCATATTTACATTTTTGAAATGTCATTTGTATCCAAAGTTGTTCAATATCAGAACTACTCTCTAAAATGGAAAATAAAAAAGGGGACTTAATATAAAAAGCAACACCGCCTCCGCGTGTCACTCTAGTTCTGCGCACAACGTTATAACCTTCAATACATATCGCACTGGTCGAAATATCTGCGGTCAACCAAGTTTCGGTACAAGCGACCAAATCGTATTGGCAAGAAAAAGTTGAACAATATTATTAATTATTATTTACAACAAACAAAAACAATAGACCAGATATAAACTATTTGGAGAATTTTACACGCCAAATATTTAACATTTAATTCATTAATATGCATAACCGGGCCAAATTAAATACTATTTTTATTTTAAAAGACATGTAGAAAAATAAATGCAGTTCCAACGAAAATTTTATCGCAATTCTACATGCCAAAGTCAAAAAGCAGCAAATATTTGCTGCACTCCGACAGAAGGCACTGGGTAATCTTATATGTATATTAAATGCCAAGTTTTGACAAACAAAAATAGAAGTATTCAGCATTACGTCCTTCATAAACAAAAAAGTAATCAATTTATCTGCATAACAACGTATGAAATTATTCACACTTTCAAAATAGAAAATAGAGCTTCGAGGAAATTAAACTAAAATGTGGACATAAAGATAAAGCCGTACCAGCGTGCTATTCAAGATTGTGTAAATCGCCAATTGAACTTATAGGTTTTATGACAGTATTTACACTAACAAACACTCTACCATCTCGGGTCCAGGCTTTATCTCGTCCAACTCGTTTTTGTGCTTCAATCAGTAGTTCCAAACGTTCCTTTAAAAGATATTCTCTGATTATTATACCAGTATTTCTTAGCAGTTTCTTTTTGAAAACACTAACTGTCGGTATTTATAGCTGGTGAATCTAACTATAATTGCTCGTTTTTTTGCAGCGTTAGGTACTCCCACACGATGTACGCGATTAAAGTAGCAATTGTAAATGTCAACATTGAGCTTTGTTTTAAACAGTTCTTTAACCAATTCTTCACAATTTTCGTTAGTTTCTTCTTTGAGTCCGAAAACGCGCACAGAATTTCTACGGGTATACTGTTCTAAATTAGTACAAGATTTTTTCAGCATGTCGTTTTCAGATTTGAGCAGATTAATTTCCTTCGCCAATGAATCAATTTTGTCATCTTGGCCCTTGAATTTCTCATTTAATTTTTCTATCACTGTGTCTGATACAGCCGCAGCAATTGCACTTAAGAAATTCTTATCACTGCATAGCGCGGCGGTAGTGTCGGATATAATCCTGTTGATATCTTCAAGCTGGTCTCGTGTAAATGGCACCACAAGAAAACACGTCTACACTGCAGCGCGGCTCATGTGCGAACATAATCTTTTATTCTTTTGCCTAAAGGTTTGCTTAGTACATCAACTACGATTTTTCCCCCATCAGTATATCCTGTATGTATTATTCTACATTATCTCCTCGAAAAATCAACTGGATGTTACCATTGTAGTTGACTAATACGCATTGCCTCTATTTCTGCCCCTCTACTTCGATTTTATTTAATAGTATATTTACACATTGTGCAAATAGACTGTGTTATTAATTTGATAGCATGTTTCTTTTCTTTCATTAATAAAGTATTTGCGAGTTACCCGAACCCGGAGACTATTTTACCTTCAAAATTAAATTTAACTTCAAAAGATATTGATCATGTTACAGTATCAAATTGATTTAACGACACTCACTCATGAGCGAGTACCGAATATTAAACAAGTCCGGGAAACGTCCACACTTACCCTGGAAATCGTAAGAAACAGGCTAAAGGCCGCGGCTCAAATACGCTCAGGGAGAGGGCGTGGTCCTAAACGAGACACCACAGGGCAAGCGTGTTGATATGTATAGGGTGTTACCAAATAAATGGGCGCCACAAGGTCCAACTCAAGGAGACCCACGCTTGACCAAACCTTGAAGGTCAAACGGGGTAAAACATACTCAAATACTAATTATAAAGCCACAGAGCAGCGACAAGCTTGCCAACCTACCTGCAATGCTTATTCACCTCGTTCGGGCCTCACCTTACATCGATCTTGACACAGTGACTAAGTCACCCTGCAAACAAACATGCACAAGACAAGGAAAAATAATAAGTCGTTAACATTTAATACATCTATAGGGATCACCTCAGATGGCCGGAAGCTCTACAGTTGTACCGACGTGGTCGGCATGTACTAGACTCTAACAAATACAAAGGGGTAGATCCAAAAACAAGAAAGGGAAAGAAACTCCATCTGGGGGGCGCTCTATCTAGAAGCTGCAACGCACCGCTAAGGCAAACAACAAGTCAAAATCAGTTCTATTTAAACGTCGGCTTACGACTAAACAAGTGTATTACTCAAGCATTAAATTTGTACGTGAGTGTACCAGGCCTTAATGAGCGCCGGGCACGAATATATGAATTTTAATTACAATGACATACTGACTTGCGGCAAAACAGTTTACAACACAAATGTTAGATTTGTACAAGGTACAAGAGTGTACCAGGCCTTAATTGAGCGCCGGGCACGAATATATGAGTGTTAATTACAATGACATACTGACTTGCGGCAAAACAGTTTTAGAACACAAATGTTAGGTTTGTACAAAAGTGTATCAGGCCTTAATTGAGCGCCGGGCACAAATATATGAGTTTTAATTACAATGACGGCTTGCGACAAAACAGTTCTATAACACAAATGTTAGGTTTGTACAAAAGTGTACCAGGCCTTAATTGAGCGCCGGGCACAAATATATGAGTTTTAATCACAATGACATGCGGCTTGCGGCAAAACAGTTCTATAGCACAAATGTTAGGTTTGTACAAAAGTGTACCAGGCCTTAATTGAGCGCCGGGCACAAATATATGAGTTTTAATCACAATGACATGCGGCTTGCGGCAAAACAGTCTTATAACACAAGTGTTACCTTGATTGATGGATTAGCCTCGAGACGTAACATAGCTTGCTGCGTGAAGGGGTCGATTGTCGCTGCACTCTTGAGAACGTGGCGTGGGTGAAATTCAGTGACGTCCTGAATCGTCCCCTGCGCTAGGCGTGGGTGAAATGTGTCATGCCCCCTTGGCAAACACGAACATCAGCGTGGCTGTTAATTAGTTCACTCTGTGAATGAATCCCGTCCAACAAATGACGGACCAAATAGGCCTAACGAGCCTCCATAACTACTGAGTGGCTAAAACAAAACCCACGAACGGACATCACCAGCAAAACACAAGTACTCTCACAGCTCGTCAAGCATCGTCTGCCACAAGAAGAAAACCAAACTCACGATCATAACCCCAACTGATGTCTCGCGCGTGCAGGTGTGACCAACAGGAAGCCAGGGTCTATGCACCATGACGTCGAGGCTGTTGCGGTGCGAGAGAAATCGACTGATGTTTCGTAAAGCTCGAAGGAAGGTATTTCCCTTGCTCCCATTGAATGTGCTTCTTAAAAATATTTAAACGAACGCTGCGATGGGACAACCAGCTGCAAAATGCGACTGCATAGAGGTTCGCGAGAACGCTAGACTAACAAATTCAACCAAAAGCCACGCGCGGGTCAGAATTTCTGTTTGATGCGAAAAACTGCCGTATTAACAGATAAAATATTGCCGAAACGGGCCCGATATACAGGCGGACTCGCGAATTTTGTATCAAAACTGCTCCAAATGGTTATGTAGCTATCGGAATTAAGGAAAAATAGAAAATTGCCTGACAATCATTAGTGTATGTTGGCTGTTTTGAAAGAGTTGGATAGAAAGCTGAAAATCTTCGCCGAAAAAGTCTCATAAAGCGTGATGAAACAGGAATATTAAAGAAAAAGAAATAACTTAACATTACGTCTACTTTCTCATAATCGTTATCCCATGGGCTTTCATCGGGTCATCAATATTTTTCCATATTTAGCAAACCGGTTGCTCTTGTTGCGAACAAAGATCTTAGATGTTACAACAAACCTATTCGATGACATTTGTATATTGATAATTATAAACAAAATCGAACTCGTCTATGTGCAATAAATCTTTTTTATATATTACAAAGTTGTATCCTCATAAGGATAAATTGTGTCAATAGAATAATGAAAGGAGTAATAATAATTGATAAATACTAGACACTATTGCTAGGATCGTCAATATTAGTAAATTTTTACTCTCACGTTACCTTCGGTTAACGTTTATAGAACAAAAATTTGAAAAGGCAGGTAGTTGCCTCTATTTTTATTATTACGGACGGGTATGTTTTTGGAGCCCGTAGTCCATCGAAAAATGCTAGTTTTAAGTTTCTCTTTCGAATGATCTGATTTACATATTAGAAATAATACTTAAACATGTATGGTAGTCATTGATAGACTTAATAGGAAATATTTGCCACATAATGCGTTTCCTAGTTTTATTTTAACTTCAGTTTTAGGCAGAATCTGCCTATAAACATTTGCAGCATTTTAGTTTTATGTTACAATTAACAATTTAATATATGGTGTATTAAAAACTGAAGGACTTGACCGCCTAACCAACTAATCCAATCGTTGGAACAATGTCATTTTCATAAAACTGCTTTATTGTTACAGTTTTGGCGATTAAAATGACCTTTATAAACTAAACTAAATTACCATAGAAAATGTAAATAGAAAATAATTAATTAGAGAACGCTTTATTGTAAAATACTTTGGTAATATAAAAGGCAAGACTTAGAACTAATTATTGGCACGCAGTCTTTGTTTACATTATAGTTGCTCATCATATAACTTCAAAGTTGTTTGTTATCCCTTCGTATGGAAAAATTCCTCCTAATACGTATTTGTAGTAGCCAAAATGGCGAATACGGTAAGTACCAGTGGTCACATCTTTACCAGAAACAGTCCATTCTACCGTTGCTTCGCTAGTAGCCGTAAAGAAAGACGTGCGCCTCCATTTAAACCTGAAAATACACCATAGCAATTGTGATCATCTAACACATCTAATTTAATAAAGCTTTACTGACTTAGTTTCCCAGTTAGCATCGGTAGCGATTACAGTCCACTCATCTGCAGCTGTCATCTTTTCTATTACTAGAAATGTTTTTCCATGCATAACATTATTTCGGGGATGTCCAGCAACCTTTATAAAATCGAAGTTAGTGCTTGCGCAGTTTATTCAATCGCAAATATTAACTTACAAATTTCGCTATGACCTTTCCACCTAGTTTTACAGTAGATGGAGGTTGCCTAGTACAGTGTCCAAATTCGGTATTCCAACCAGCCCAATCGAATATTACTGGCGGAATCAGTGATATTAGGTTTCCAGATAAATCAGGAGGTTCTGGTCCAGCATCCACAGCTTTTCCCTGTAAATAAATATGATCTACAGTACATATACGTATGACGATGAAATGCTATATAAAAACAAACATTTAACAGGGATTTTATTATGTAAGGTTCTACGATATAAAATTAAATAAAATATAAAGTAACTTTGCGAGATTTATTGCTTATTGTACAATTAACTATGAAAACTTCTATTTGATAATACAAAACACTTCGGAGAGTTCTATTTAATAGTATGAAATGCAGCATAGATTTTTTTCGAAACGACCGCTTTGTTTAATGTTTAATGTTATACTGGCAAAATGCCGTATTTCAACAGCATGCATTACATTGGAATGTTACAAAGAAGCATCAGAGATATCAAACGCATTCCAAGTTTCCTTTACACGGAAAATACTGATACTTGTCCTCCTACAAGCATTTTTTGCAAATAGAATGCTTCTTTTAAATTAACAAAGTTTTCCATATATGAAATTTTTCATCTTCCGCATTTAATATTTTGCAGTAACATGATGGTAGAAAATACAAGAAAAATAATTTTTGCAAAACTAATGTTGCTTTTAGTGTCTTATTTGTCCTATTTATAAAAATTATTTTTAAAGCGTAAAGTTAAAGGTGACTATTGGTGTTCGGGAAAAACTTACGAACGATTTTTATACAATCTAATAATTGTATTATTTACGATTCAAATTCAAATTCCGTCCATTACAATTTGTACATATCCACTCACTAACCCCAGTCAACGAGACTCAGACCATAATATGATTTTACAATAAATAAGATAAGCTATTTAAGAAAAAAACCAGCACCAGTTCATATCGAAAGATATGTAACCGACACTAGAGAAGTCCTTAGGCATATCGATAATCGAAGATATGTGACACATATATCAATCCATCCGATGACGTGAAAAAACCCTAGCAAAAAAATAGCAAAATGTCTAAATAAGCTCGAAAATTAAGCAGTAGGTCGATGCAAAGTAAACAAACCAAGATAAATGCATACCTAAAATACTTACGTAATAAAAAATCATGAACATATTAAATATGTACGAGTAAACAACCACATCAATTCCGAAATACTCCCACTTAAAGCAGAATATTGCGATAATTTATGAGTGACATGAAGAACAATCTTTATGAATCCCAAAACAAAATATGGGGGATTCACAGACGCAGAAAACCAGAAACAAGACAGTAATTATATATTAATTGTATTATCGTATTATAATAAACATTACTCCATCAACTAATTAAGAATCTTCGGCACCCAGCTTCAAGTATTGCGTTTCTGCATTTTTTTTTCGCCCTGCAGTAATTAAATCAGCAATCCCCACAATCTTGTAGTTAAAACTATTATTTTTCACACCTTGTGCACACTTCTCTTTTGTTTAACCCTGTCGAGTTTTGTATCCCGACTGCCGTAAATTTAATTAGAGCAACAGGATTTTTAACCCAGGCTCTGCGTATAACAGGAAGTTATGGCAATTTGTTATTACTCTGACGCCTCATTCAACGTAACGTAGCTATTGAATCAAATTTTATTGACTATCAGCATTATCACATATTATTATATATAAATCAACCTCTACCCAATTGCATTCTCCAATATAAACTACTTTTCCCAACATTTTATGTTGTAAGACGTATTAAATATTGAAAAAAAATGTCTCTTGGGGGCTTTACTGCGAAAAACAGGCATTACAATGCGTGTAGGTTAGCTGGAGCTGTAGTGATCGTTCGGCGATTATTAAATATTTAATGTTGATGGACAAATTTCTGCGGCATGGAATTTTCTTTAATAATGCGTCCTACAAGGTGTTGACCACGAATAAGTAATATAATGGATAACCAATATGCATGTATTGTGTTGAAATGTGTGAATTTCAACCATTTTATTTTCGATGGCCAATCAGCAGATACATAGGTTTACATTAAGTTTCATCGCGATAATCAGCAAAGCAGCTTACATGAGCTGAAAGCACATGTGGATTAATAGCCGGTCTAGTGCATACCAAATATCGCAACGATAAAACTTTTATAACAGTTCAGCAACATTTTATTCTATTTTTAACCGTTATTATAAAGGCAGCTTTTTTAATGCACAATAATTCCCACTTACCGCTACATGTATACTTGTACAAATAATTTAACATTATACATATTTCTCACTACTTCTAACTTAACCTAAATGAAAAAAAGATATTATGTACTACAAATTTATCAACAATTCTATCATATCTTGCAATAGAAACAGGAAATATTTATATAGAAATATAAAGCTAATATTATCTCAAAGGTGATAATTTCTTTGGAAACCAAATTTAACCGTATACATCTGAGGAGCATGCGTACAGAACTAAATAAGTCCCGCTAATGTAATTTTACAGAAAACAACGAAAAACTTCTAGGTGATTTGTTTTGTTATTAAAATTTTTTGTTATTGTTTATAGTAAATCGACTTTATTTCTAGTTTTATATAATCTATGATGAATTACGCTAATTTCTACAGTTTTTCCAAAACAACGGAAAAACGTTTGGACTTACTGAGTTTTGAATGAAAAACCTGACTTTCTTAGTTTTTATTTAAATATTTTATGTATCTATTGAGTTTTTAGAAAACAAAATATTATTTGGTAGAACATATTTTATTAATATGTTATTAAGGTTACAAAATATATCAATAATTAATGTATATTAAACATGTACGCCAGCATCGTCTTCAGTACAGTCACAGTCCTTTGACTGATGTTCTTCTTATTCTTCAATGATGTTATCACTCTCTAGATACTGAACATAAAATTCTAACTCAGGATCTTCTTCCCACTTATCCCCAACTTGTGCTTTCAGAAGAGGTTTTACATTATCAAGCTTAATTTTTGCAAAGAGATGTACAAGCGGTAGTTCTTGGAGAGAAAAATCTGATAGGTTCTTTCGCGGTTTTATCATGTCCTGGACAATCTCAGTCATCGGATTCATTTCGTAATGGCATATTGCTCGAAATGTAACGGTTGTCTTATTATTTTTGTAATGTTTGGTCAACAGAATTCCTTTCATGGCACTGATACCTTTGATCTTTTTATAAATTGCTTGTAACTTTTTAACATCACCTTTTTCCAACTCCTTAACCTGCCCTTGGTCTCTATATAAATGGCAATATTCTTCTTAGGTGGTTATAACGTCTTGCTGCCTCAGTTTTTTCTCCAGTAATAAAGCTATGGACTTATTCAGTTTTGAAAATTTAATGGACATATTAAGTTTTGAGTGGAGAGGGATACTATGCGCCTCATTCAAAACGGCGACTTATGTAGTTTTGCTCGAAATAATATGCCAAACGATGCAGCTTAGCCTTGTGAACCCAAATCCACGCTTAACTCGTTTTGTCCATAAAGTGGACTTATTGAGTTTTGTACGCATGCTCCTCATCTATTCGGCATCATATGGGACAGTTTATTTTTGATTTTTCAAAAAATCTTGACGAGAATAATTTGTGTTTATCTAAAAACCTATTTAGCCCTTATTATATCATATGTACCGAGTGAATTTGATTTCTTTAGAAAATGGCGTTATTCGAAATTGTCAAAATTCAAAAACTGCTATTTTCCGGAAATAAAGTAAGATTTCAATTACCTATATTTGTTTAAAAATGTGTTACTTTTAGCTAACTGAACAATCTCAAGGCCAGAACACACTAATTTATATTTAACCTTAGGAATTTTTTTTTAAAATCTTTTTTTATATTTTTCAAAATTTCACATACAAAAGCTTAATTGTAAAGTTAAATTTTTTATGTGAAGACTAAGATTTATAATTGGAAAAAATAAAATAAAATGTTAATTATTCCAGCTTTTTTTATTATTTACCGACAAATAATATGTGCCCATAATTTTTGAGTTTTTGAAGCAAGGCGCTTGTTAAGAGAAATATTATTGAATAATAATGAATATCGATTTAAATGGCTATTTTAAACTCTAATCTATCAATGCTAACGAATTACTGTTACAAAAATCCTGTTAATGTTCTTTTACAGTTATCTAAATGTGAAGATTTTTTAGAACATGTAAACTGAATAAAGAAAAATCTCCTCATTTAGGCAACTGTAAAAGAACATTTACAGGATATTTGTATTTGTAATTTATTAGCAGGGCTAGATTAGAGTTTCTAGAAACCATTTACTCGTACGTAGATATTAGTTATCGCTGAAAAATTGTTTTTTCCAAGAAGCGCCTTGCATCAAAAACGAAAAAATGATGCAAGCATATAATTCTTCCGTATATAATAAAAAATCTGAGGGAGTAATTAACATTTTATTATATTTTTTTCCAATTATAAACCTCTAAAGCCTTCACCTAAAAGAATTTGAATTTTAAAATTACGTCTTTGTATATTAAATGGTTAAAAATATTTAAAAAATCGAAAAAATTTATTTTCATAAAACTTTCTGGCCTTGAGATTGTTCAGTGCACTAAAACTAACACACTATAAAATTCTCATCGAAATCTTATTTAATTTCCGAAAAATAACACTTTCGAAATTTTGACAATTTCGAAAAACGCCAGTTTCTAAATAAATCAAAATCACTCGGTATATGTGCTAGGGCTAAATAGGTTTTCTAGGCAAGCAGAAATTATTGTCGTATAAAACTTTTTGAAAAATCCAAAATTAAAAACTTTCCCATATCATGCCGACTTTTTGGCGGTCATTGTGTATATATAAATGTAAAATTATCCCAAAAAGTCATAATCATCTGGACCATTTTCGAACATATTTTTATTTGCAGTGCACAATACATAGGTAGCGAATTCCAACACTTATGAATACGATTGCACAGAAATTGTTTTTTAAGACAATTTATTGGATCGTTCAAGTGTTAATTTGTGTGGGTGTTCACGTAAATACACATTTTGAGTGACATAAAAAAATTTACAGGAAACGAATAATACCCCGATGTCACTTTATACGTTTCCAGAAGATCACCACGTTGCCGTCTTTTTTGGACGGATATGAGGCCAAGTTTAGTTGTCTTTCCTCGTATAACAAGTTTTTAAGCACCTGTGGTATTTTTGTTACTCGCCTCTGCACTCTCTCAATCAATGTCTTTAGCGAAATATGGTGACCAAATAAGTGATGCACACTCTAAAATTGGTCGAATGTAGATTTTATAAATATTTTGCATTAATTCGGGGCATAAATCCACTCTGACACTTTTCTATAACATTGTTTGCAATAAGGAATTCAAATAACCCTAAGGCTATTATCTTTATCATACATTTCCCCAAAATAGACGTTAAGCTGACAGGACGTTAATTTTTAGTAAAAGTATCTCCTCTTTTATATATTCAAATTACCGTAGATTTTTTTCAAACTGGAGCAACCATTGTATAAGCAAGCGATGGGCTCATTCGACAGGTTAACGAACTACTCAATGTTGAAGCGCACCATTTCAAGAAATGAGGAGATGGTTCATCATGACCAAGACTAGTTTCAGTTTCAGGCACATAAGCGCCCTGAAGCTGTTTAGAAAATATGTCTGCTACAATTCGGGGATTAGTCTGTAAAGTATCATCATATTTTAGACTTCAAGACTTTTTCATGTATTTGCAGAACAATTTTGGCCCAGAATCAATAATACTTTCTTTTATTTACCTTTAGCTGTTCTTAACTGCGCTCTTAGAATGTTGTTAGCATCAAATCGATTCGTCTGCTAATTATCTCAAACAAGACAAACTTTATGACTACGTGGATCCAGTTGCCGACAGGCTAGGTCAGCAAGACGGCCTAACAAATTATTATTAAAACCAAAAGGACGCCATAAACTCAAGTAGCACATAATTTTCTGAAAGAAAAGGCAGCAGTAACAAATGGTAATACCAAAATGCTAATATCACAGTATATAATCACAAATTAAAATGGCATTTAGTACAAATTTCAGGTAATAATTAGTACAAATATCAGGCAATTATTGACCAATTTAAGGTGCACCTCAACAAACACGGTTTACGAGGACAATATCTTACAAAAGAGGTTAAACAGCGATACAAATATACACTACAACAAATTAGAAACAAATGTAGTGGCGATCAAAATCGTCTCCGTGGTTGGAAAATCATCATTCAGGTACGCAGCTCGTGAAGCGATCTGTACATAGCGGTCGGAATCCGAAATTCTGATAGCAATCGGGTAAAGCCTTCGCACCGATTCACTATTCGGAGCATTCAATATATTAACTTAGAAGAGAACACAAAACCTGCTTCTAGTTTAGATGTTGAGCTAATTCCGCCAGTTTATGGCAGGGCAGGGCTAATGTGATGGTCCACTAGTAAATATCAGCTTTCCTTATGCTAAAAGAGCCATTAGAGGCTATACAGAATTATGAGGAATAATACTTTAAAGCCTAAACAATAGTGAACCACGTGGCATGGTGTTGTTACATACATCAATATATCTTAGTAAAGACGTACAATACTAAAAATCCCGTCTCAGTAACCGGAGCCATTATAAACGTATATTGGCACATAGCATATATGGTATAGCTAATAATTTTTTGTATCACATAGCTCAGAAGTTTTCACTTTTAATACCATGAGTAGTCAAAGTTATGTCGAATATTTTTGGTGTGGTATCACGAATGTCCATTGCGCTTAGGTTCGATTAGGACGAGTGCGCTAGCACGAGTCCTAATCCTAAGCGCAATGGACATGAGTAGTGGTACCACCGCAAAAATATTCTACTTAACTTTGACTAAGAATGGTATTCGAGGGACTATTCAATGAACCAAACTACTTTTAAAAATTAGTTTTCAATAAATCTAGCAACAAACTACTCAATTTCTATAGTAACAGAACACTAATATTGACTTTTTCTAATAAAAATAACATTTGTTTAAAATATTCACTATACCACTAGTGAAAATTGTCGATATACCGGGTGTAAGTCTATGTCAAATTCAATGTTCGCAGGTTAGGTTTTGCGACAGTTTGTGTCAAAACTGACGGAAAACCTAACCTGCGAACATTAAATTTGACATAGACTTACAGTGCCACCCACATAAACAGTGCCAACCTAAGAAAAAAAATTTCAATCATTTATAGTCACCCGGTAGTTCACGCTAATTGGTGCAAATAACAAAAATACTAAATTATGATTGGTTAATAGTTAACATGAAGGGGGTGAGTTGAATAGTCGCCGTTATTCTTTTCTGTGAACACTAAACATTTGCAACGCTGCGTCACATAGCTTTCCTTAATTTAATATTGTCTTAGTTCTGCCAAAGCTGCCCTTACGGACCATAAGAAATGAAAAAAAATCTTGGTACCTAAACGTTGGTAAAGTAGTTTATCCAACACCTCCTGGTTGTAAGGCTATTACTAAATCTATTTTAGACCTCGAAAGTGGCTCTTGCCCCACTAGTGAAGTAAAAACCACAACCTACTGTCAAGCTATGTCGAATTCGAGCTTTGCAGGTTAAGTTTTGCTTCACTCTGTGTCAAATAACAAACAAAACCTAACCCACTGACCACGAATTTGACGATACATTTCAGTACTGCCAAACGTATAACACGAATGACAGGCGACTCTATAAATTTATTTGATCTTTCGGTACTTTCCAATTTGTCACTATGACTTTTCACTGCTGTCAATACGACATTTTTATTTTTTTACATATTTATTGAGTTGTTGGATATAGCACGCATGTGTTATTACAAATAAGTCACTCGACAAAAAGACCCTCTCGGCCTGGCGGCTTCGAGTGCACAACATCTTTCTCGTGGTTATTTGTAATATAACACACTTACACCATAAAGAACTCTTACACTTGTATTCCAATAACAAATCAGGTAAGTTCGATAATAAGCACCTTAACTTGGCAAATACACTATAGTAATCGTAGTAACATAGTAACAACATTTGAAAATAGTTATTAACGCCACTAGGCCGATATACGTATAGCAAATAATGGACGCGGTTTAAGTTTGTAAATCTCGGTAATAGCCGAGATTTATAATTAGTCCATTATTTCGAATAATACAAACTATAATCGTTTTATTTAAATTTACACTATACAAACCTATTCACTTAATATTTAACAATATTTATAATTTATCACATAGCAGCTAAAGGGCCATGGGGTTCAATGATTTGCAATTTGTTGCGGATGCCCCTCATCAGATCTGGGACGGTAAATAGGTTAAACTCTCGAATCTTTTGATCGATTCTTCGTCCCAGTTCTTCTTCATTTTGGGCTTCCCACCCACCGTCGTAAATTTTTCTACCGAGTAAAGCCCAAAACTGTTCCATAGGACGCGCATGAAAAAATTCGGGGGGGGGGTATCCTTGATAAAATTTGCCTAGAATCTAACCTGAAAAGTTAGGATTATAATTAAGATAATAATTAGTGTTAGAGACTGAAATTCGGTTCCTGACCTGACATGACCATTCCAAACATATAACTTTAACCTTTTAGTGGTGTGGTGGTTTTTTTTAACGTTAGTGGTGTGGTCGGTCTCAGGGACCACTTTCTTCAAAACGTCAGTTTGGGTTGACAGACTTTGAATTAAAATGTAGAAACACTTGTACTCTAGAGGCAGTTGATTTATGTCTTCGGAATAATGGACGATAGGCAATAAAAAATATCTAGGTGTTGGTAATTTATTTTTATTTGCAAAGGTTACTATTTTGCGCATAGCTACCGTTTTTCTTTATTTATACAAAAAAATACAAATTTTAAACTTATGTAATTATGATAATTACTTATAACTAGGTTTATATAACACAAAATTGTAAAAAAAAACTGAAAAATATTATGTAGTTGAAATGGAAAGTCTTTCAAGATTAGGTCTCATTTTCTTGATAGCACTCTTCACATATTACTATAATGTGCTCCAAACACATAAATTTTCTGCAATTTATGCAATTGTATCTTGTTTTTCTGTTTTTTTTTGAGGTGCAGTAACCGCAACGCCCAAACTCTGCTGCTGCTGGTAATCGTGGATCCTCAGCATCCATGCCACAAATTTCTTTTATTCTCGAGCGTAATGTTCTTGGAATAGCCTGAGATGTAGCACGTTCCTTCAAGTGGTCATTAATTAATTCAAAGCTCAGAGTCTCCAAAAAGTTTCTCCTTAACTCATTGCTATCGGGGTTATTCGCGTTATAAATTATATATGCGTTAATTGCGGCAATATTCATTAGGCTGTAATAAATCACCATAGGCCATCGCCTGGTAGATCTAGCGCAATTATAACTAGCAGAAAGTTTATCGACTACATCAACTCCACCTTTTAATTTATTATAATCGGTAATCATTTCTGGTTTTCCGGTAGCTGAATCAATGTTGTCGTCGTGGTGTAAAGTGGAAATCAGCAAAACATTTTTACCCTTTTTTGGAACATGTGAAAGTAAAGTACAATCTTCCTGATAGCCAAACATATTAGATTTTATCGGTCGCTCCTTTCCCTGTACAAATTCAGGTGGAAGTTGTCTTTTGTTTTTGCGTATGGTACCTAAGAATGTTATGCGATGCTCCTTGAGAAGTTTTTCTGCCAAGTCCACACTTGTAAACCAATTATCGGTTGTAAGATGCCTACCCGTTCCTGAAATGGGTTCACAGAGACGATCGACAACATCAATAGGAGAGTTGCTGACGGAATAGGGTCCCTCAGGCTGAGTTCCTACGTATACTTCAAGGTTACTTGTATAAAACATTTTGCTGTCTACAAGTGCAAAAATTTTAATCCCGTACTTGTTGGGTTTACTAGGAATGTACTGGCGGAACCCACATCGGCCCCTAAAAGCTTCCAGTTTTTCGTCTATAGTCACATAGGGTGACATAGTATAATTTTCTTTGCAGTTTTTGACAAATAAATCAAGAAGTTCCCTAATGGCAGCAAGTTTATCGGTTTTAACTCTTTCTTCTCTTGTTTCCTTGATGTCAAATCTAAGATGTCTTAGTAAAAATCTAAATCTTGCTAGACACATTGTTAGACGGAATATTTCTATAGAAGTACCGTTGGTTTTCCAAAGATCGGCTGCATTAAGATGATTTGTCTTTCTCACACCAGATAAATATAGCAATCCAAGTAAAGCTTTTATTTCCAGAACATTAGTTGGTCGGGCATTGCTGGATTGTGTGTACTTATCAATAACGTTATTGATTGAATAATTTGTGTTTTCTACTATAATGTTTATTATGCGATCGTTAAAAAAACATTTCCAAATGTCGATAGCAGATGTTAATCCTCTAGCATGCTGCCTTACACCTGGTAAACGTGTCACTATGTTTTCGCTGCGCGTTCTGACATTTTGTGTAGGTAAATGCTTTTTCCACTTACTCGTTTTGTCTTTCCCCACAAAATACGCATCCCTCATCCACTTTGCTCTTTTTGTGGGAGGCTGACGATTACTTTCTCCCTCTTCATCATCGCTTTCACTATCCAACTCTTGCTCTGACTCACTATCGGCCTCTCTTTCTTCTACATGTTCACTTTCAACTTCCTCTTCTTCGTCATCATATTCAACATCTGTGGCAACTTCATCAAATAGACTTGCAAGTCTTGATTGTTCCCTTTCGTAATCCCCCATTTCTGAACAACAACAGGCAAGAAATGTACAATTTTACAGTAAATATAAACCAGTGTCTTACGTACCCAACAAATTTCTCAGGTACACTAATGGTGTGGTCGGTCTCACGGACCGAAATTGCAAATAACTCAAACTGAACTGCACTCTAACACCTGCCGATGCGTACTGCGTTTCCGCGCAACGTTCTAAGAAGGTACTGAACGCTACACCAAACTACCCCCGCCCAATTTTATACATTTTTGTAAAAACTAATCGGTCGGTCTCTGAGACCGTACCACACCACTGAAAGGTTAATAACTGTTTTCTCTATCTCTTACGGTTTGGTTGCAGAAACAGCGTCCCAGACAGACAAAACAGCGTCCCGGACAGACACGTCTATTAGATAAAGGATGCAACAAGTGCTAAAAGTTGATGTTTATGCACGAGACATGAAAATTAACATAACATGTCGAGTCCAATAACACTTTTAGCACGAGTTTACATACATTTTTTTTCTACGACCTTAAATTTCCTATTAATCCATAAATGTCGATTTAACAAAGGTTTGCATTTCTGACAGTTATAATTTATGTCATAATAAAGAGATGACCTTGACGCGCAGGTCAATGTTTGTGGAGCCAGTACTGTCAAAGTCAGTTATCAAAGGTTATTATAATAGTACACATCTGACTCTATTCATTACATAACGCTTTAATTATTTAAAAAACACTTTACCGCTAACGCAAGAAGTAACTAGAATAACTTTACAACCTCACCTCCAGTTCGAAATTGTAGTTTTATAACCTCAGTAGGCTTTTGAGCGCTAGCTTTTTTTCACTAAAAATGACGTTTTATAGTTTACCGTGTTTAAAGAGATCAGCTGTTTACTTTTAGCACATGTGTTATAAAGTAAACAGCTGTTGTTGAATTTAGAATTTCGAACTGGAAGCGAGGTTGTAAAGTTATTCTAGTTACTTCTATCGTTAGAAGTGTTTTCGTATTATTACAATCGTGCGGCCAGTTTTACCTCTACTTTCTTTTGATTTATAAAATTGTTTAGTGTTACAACGTGCACTTGCGAGGGAAGCTCTGAGTAAAACTTTTTACAGATTTTTGTATTTGTGCTCTATTTCATGCAGTTTTCTGATGTGGTTATGTAATCATTGCAACAAATATTAAATGTCATGAGTCCAGCGTTTGTTGGAATACAATACTATTTATTTAGACTGACTTGGGTGCAACATACTAGGATTCATTAACTAGGCGTATTTATTAAAACTTTTTATTTCCTAAATAAGATTTACTTTGAGAATAAATTATTTTTTCTTCAAACGGCAGTAAAATGTGTCATTATCCTGCTGAATTGATGATGCTAAACTGTCACTTTATTGTCATGCGGCAGATAATATTATCTGCCGCTGACGAGCTGCAGATAAAGTTATTATCTGCCGCTGACGAGATATAGTAATTTTCTTCGGATTTTGTTATAAACATTTGAAGAAAAAATGCTATATGTTATTCGGAGCAAAAGTATCTTTATGTGGCTCGGCTGTACTTATCTGCCTCGCAAGGTCGGCAGATAAACCGTCCAGCCACGCCACATAAAACATAACTTTTGCTCCTAAAAACATAATATTATTTCGTAGATTTGCGTATTTTTAAACGCAAAATAACTTTATTCCGCTAATAAATAGCTACAGTAAATTATTTCCTTTTTTACCAAATAAGTTTTGTTGTAATTTGACAGCTAAGACTTAAAAGTATAGCGTCAGTCTTATTTTCCAGTCCATGCAAAGGTGAAAATATTAAAAAAATCCTAAATGTCAATGCCAATATAACCTAGAGTATCGCTGTCATATTATGACAAAGCAATTTGGTAGTGTAGCAATGATGTAAGTTTTTTTTATGAATTGTCTATCCTAAGTTGCTTGAGCGAAAATAATGTCTTTTTTAATAATTATTATTAACATTTCTAGGTAAGTCATGTTAAACATGTCATGACATTTATTATAGGAGTATTGTTTTTATAGGTATGGAAAAGAGAAAAAGAAGAAGAAAAAAAAGACAAAAAATCCGAGTTAAATAAACCTACGAAGGTAAAGGTGTCAACAGCAGAACAAATTAAAACTTTTTTCATGGAAGCTTCGTATGAACCTTTCCTGTTGGACAAGTAGTTTTATTGTTTGGAATATATGGAGCTTGCAGACGCGAAGAACTTGTCACATTGTTTATCGATAACTGCTAAATTCATAATAACCATCTTGCAAGAGAGAATAAACAAAACAAGAAGATTTACAATTACAGAAGATGATACGCCCTTCAAGTGCTGTGATTAATATAGAAAATATTCAGCGCTTAGACCTTCCGGTTTGCAGAGCCGCCGTTTTTTGTCGATTATAGAAAAGGCAAATGCACTAATCAATTAATAGAAAGTGCACAAAATAGAAGGGATTCCGAAGAAGATCACAGAATTTTTAAAATTGGAAGACCCCGAAAATTGTACATGGCATTGTGTTAGGAGGTCTAGTGATCCATGTTGGCAGATAACGGTGGCAACCTTCGTATATTAAAACAATAAATTCGGGAGGCTGGAGATATGCGGTAGCTGAACAATATGTTGAAGAATCGGTTAGTAAGAAAATCTAAATTTCTAAACCACTTTTTTCTTCAGCGTTAGAAAATTCAAAAATGTGTGCAAATAACGAAGAAGAAAAATAACCTGATAAATTCGTCTTTTCGGAAGATTCAAACTATACTTTTAATTTTAATAAAGGTTCACAGTAAAGACGACAAAATAGTTCTGCTACCGTTGTTATTAATTATTATGTTACTATTAATGGATGAAAGTTGATAAAAAAACGTTGTCACTGATGGTTTTGTTGCTAAATTGTATTGTTGTTAATACATGGCGACCATAGTTGTTAAATTTTAACGGCCCTGGTTGTTATGGATGTCATAACAGTACTGATATAAAACAATAACATGTAGGTATCGCGAAAAGCTTTTAACCATGGCAAGAAAAACATGTGTCACATGTAGCTATTTATCATCGTGGAAAAATTTCATAAAGCTAAAAGTACGCTGCTGGCGTCAATATAGAAATAGCTCTCATTTGATACAACTATGACTCCGACAGTTTCGCAGGAAGAGCTTGTGTTTAATAAATAAAAATAAATAAAAACTGTTAATCTCATTTTTATTAAATAAACTGCAATTGGCAGGCTTTGACGTTCGAAAAGTACAATAAGATGCGGCTATTGTCAATATTGCCATTGATGTATTTTAATCGCATAGTCTTGCTATGTAGTGATACAGACATCAAGTAAATATTTATGTCTTTAAATAAGGAAGATACTGTAAAAGCTTTGTACTTCCCACACAGTTTGAATAAAGAAATACTCACAGAATATATGCGTGTTTACATGCGTTTAGAGGTTGCGACACGACATCCGCGCTCTTCAAACAAGGACATTTACTTCCAAAGGATGATCATCTCCGAGAATAATTACAAGCATTTAATCGGCAGACTCGTTATAGTTATTGCAAAAGGAAAAATGCCTACATTTCGAAAATGTTTTTAAAATTTGTATGGAACTATTATTCACTAATTTCAATCTAGCTGCAAAGGATGTACTTCTGCAATTCTGGCTAGAAAATTAGTCCAGCTATACAAATAAATTTAAATTACTCTTAGCAGCTGTGAAGGATCTAGGTAATCTATAAAATTCGAACTAATTGTCATACCAAAATAGAAGTAATAACTTTGAATAATTTAAAAGAAGGTAAAGGTTTCGACTTGTGTTTAAAGTAATTAAACAAGAAACGTATCTTTGAAGATTTCGCAATTTTCCTGAAATCACAGAAAGATCAACTTGTAGTTTTAAAATTCCATATTTATAAAGACACGTCAGATGACATCACGATCCGCTTGCTAGTAACAAAATATGATGTGATACTCACACGACCTTCTTTACGCGTAACTTGCTTACTTCAGTTGCCAGTGACAATGCCTTTGAAAATGTGTAACGCCAAAATAAACATTATTCTTGGCTCTCGACAAATACCAAATTTTATATCTTAATAACATCTAGAATAATTTATAATCACCTTTAATTTAAACTTAATAACGTAAGTAATGAAACCTTAAAAAGTATAGAGAGTGTTTCAAAATTGCACAGAAGAAAATTTTATAAGGGCGTTATTCTGCATCAAAAAATTAGAGAATACTCTAATAAACATATGTCTTAAAATCATTCACTTCAATGATATCCTTGTTTTGTTTTATTATCTGTTTGTTCTACTTACAACTGTCAGTATTATTATGAGGAACGCAGAAGAAAGAATTTACTTTGAAAAATTACTATAAATTTTACTAAAAAACTCTGTAAAGAGGTTTACACGAAACTTCCCTCGCGCGAATTAGAACAATTTGAAAAATAGGCCGCTGGGGTTTAAACTCCGCCGCATATGCGTAGCGACTGTAACCGCATCGACTTATCGTACTGCACCATCCAGACAGTGGCGTAACAAGACGGTTTGGCGCCGGTGTGCAAGAATAAATGATAGCCGCTGTAGACAAGAAGCTTCAGAAAAAAGAGGGGGGGGGGGTAATTTTTAGTCATGCAACACTTAAAAGAAAATTAATAAGCCCTTTTCTTAACATGAAAGGTTACTTACTGCAAAAAAAACCCATTTAGATGTTTCAATCTTTTATTAAATATAATATAATAATAATAATAATCCCATTATTCCCTATTGGGACATAGGGTATTCGTATATTCTCTCCAGTTGTCATTTTCCTTTGCTATTTGGCTCAGTTGTGCTATAGTCTTTCCTGTCTTTTACAGTTCTCCTCCACGTTTTTTGCCGGCGTCCTCTGCTTCTGAAATCCTAAGGGTTCCAATCAAAACTTTTCCGCAAATCAGTTTAATTTTTTCGCAACGTATGCCCTAACCATCCATATTTTCTTCTACTAATTTCTATATTAAAGTCCACCTGAATTGTTCGGTCCCAAAGATCTTTCTTCGAAATAATGACTGGCCACCTAACACCTGCAATTTCTGCTTTACCTGTTCTGTAACCGTCCACGATTCCGACCCATTAAGTAGAACCGGTTTTACCATTACATCAAACACTCGCAAAATATAACATGAAACATAAGAATACATATGAAAATGCAAAAACCAAAACCACGTAAAAGGAATACAAAGTTAAATAACTCACAAGAAAAATAAAATATATCTTTTTAGGATACTGCATTGGTAACTAGCGTTTACATAGTTACAAACGAGTCCGGATCAAAGGCCGTTGTCAACTACTACTGGTCTAGGCCGGTAAATTTTATCTACCGGACTCGTTTGTAACAATGTAAACGCTAGTTACCAATGCAGTATCCTAAAAAATCTTATACGATACACGACCGGTAGCATTTTTATTGCCGCGCCAATAGGGCAAGACCTGTATGTTTGGCAAGGCCATAAAAATGCTACCGGTCTAATAACGTAAATAGCTATTATATTCGCATATATAATTATTCTGTACGTGTGTACGTGACTGAACTTCTCCTAAGCGGCTTTTGATGAAATTTGTTGTGTGTGTTTGAGCGGGTACCTAGATTCACAATTGGACCCGGTAGGTGGCGCTGCAATCGGGTTCTAGGAATTGTTTTTTAAAATTTTGTGACGAATTTCTTTTTTTAAATTTTTTTAAAAGATTTATCGCATATCAGAACATATAACTCCAAAATTGTATCCCCCCCCCCAATATTTAAAAAAAAAGATCGAAAATTCGAATATCGAGAAAACGTTTGCTGAACCCGCCAATAGCAGGCAAACCAACGTTCGGGCAGGACAACGACTGTCGGGTCCGCTACCCATTAGGGGGTGAAATAGGGTAAATAAGCCTAAAAATTTATATGGGTGTCGTTATTAAGGTTTTTTGGGACGTTGATTGCGAAAATGGCATTTATTTTTTAAGTCCAAGACGATGGACATGACATAAAATTAACACTCTATAGTGGTGAAACGGGGTTTCAGAGACAAGTTATTTTTGGGCAGAACAACGTTTATCGGGCCAGCTAGTAGATATATAAATATAAAGGTGGGTATAGCACTTTAATTAAACTCTCTTTTACGACACTTTGCTAAAGCTACCATATCTATCAGTAAATTCAAACCAAGAGTACTGGCTCTTACTTTCTCGATACTCAGTAATGCAAAACTCTTTAGCCGTATTTGGCCCATCTTACTTAGCAAAAAGTTTTTAATAATTTTTAATTTAGAAAAAGATCTCTCAGTGGAGGCTGTAGTGACGGGATGTAAAAATTAGGATATAAGCTGTATAAAAATCTGGAACGCTAGCCAATGATGTGTGATTAGACAGACATTTTTCTCCCACTTCTTTGACTGATAAGCAAGATTTAATACTAAGTAGTTGTGTACGAAGATCGAAATTGTACAATTTGCTTTTGTAAGCCGTCATCGAGATCAGTTTCATACGTAGTTTGAAGTAATTTGGCACTCTCTATGACCTCTGTATCTGAGGCAATCGTCAGAAATTTGCAGTTTAAAACTTTGAATTTATAGTATCTTACTATGCACTATGCACTACGAAATCTAATAAGAATCACAAACACACACTAGAGCTGGAACTTCTAATCTACTCAAAAGGAGAAAAGACTACGCACTCAAAAGAGCCCAGTGGTGCTCACGTATCATAGTCTGTTGCCCCTTTGAACCACTATTCTAGGAAAACTTTAATTTTCACTAAAAACTCCGCTACCGCGGCGCCTATATAGATTCAGCGCCGAGGTTCTTCGCACCCCCTGCACATATGATAGTTACGCCACTGCATCCAGACTTATTGGAATGAGTGCGGCGTGGCGCTTCTATTGAACAGAACAGTATTATTGTTGAAACGTTTTTACTCTTTTGTGACATTTTCCTGTATCAGTTGAGTCCTATTTGCGGCAATTGTAAAGCCTGACCTAAGTGAAAATCATTACTTCCATCAATTTCAAAGTTAATTCAAAAATTTAAAACACTTAATTTTTTAAGGTGCTTACCCTGTAGATATTTCTCTGAAATTTTCTCGGTTTCATACCAAAAAAATATATAATCTGCAAGCAAAATATCGTCATCCTCCAACAAATAGTTTTTGAGTTATACCGCCAACAGACAGACAGACAGACAGACGGAAATGAGAAAACCTGTTTTTCATCATCTAGAGACTCTGAGACGTAAATATCTGAAGAAATCTCGGAAGGTGATTTTTTAACTGCCAAATAAAGCACACATTGTTTTACGACTCTCGATAGTTTTAAAATCACACAAAATAAAAAGAAACTTACGCTTAAAACACAACAATAAACCTCACTTTACAAATAAATACAGATTTGAGAACTACTTTGCAATAAAATCCTCCACTTTCAAACAAAATTTGCACCTTGTCATCGTAACAAACAACTGAAATTTGTTATAACTGATTTGAAAGGTGAATAAAAGAAATTAAGCCGCGAATTGTACGTTACACACCTAACTTAGAAATATTTACATGTCTCTGGACATTGATTATTAACTAAACCGTTAACACACCTTCAAACTAAGCTTACTTCTAGAATCTGGAGGGATCGATCTATGTTGCGTGTTAATTTAACCTGTCTTTCATTGATAACTAATGCTTATTTACAATCTACGTCCATACAGACTATTAAGTAAATGTGCTGCAAGTTATTATTTTGCAAGGGAAATATTCAGTAAAATTTCTTCTTCTACGTTGTTATTTCATTGGGGTAGTAAGTCCTGGGGACGTGTTATGTCTAGTCTTCTTATGGTTAGGCCATTGGTGTAAAGTTGGTCTTTTAGGTCGTTTGCGTGGTTTGCTATCTGCTTGTTGTAGGAGTTAGTTATTTTCAATATTTCCTATGTTACAAAAGGAATCTTTATGTCATTATGCAGAGTCTGATTGCTCACGCACCATGAAGCGCTTGTAATCACCTTTACTGATCGATGACGGTTTCGCACATCCCCAGAGTTGGAGACCGTAGGATTTTAGACAACTGGGTTACAATTCATAGACTACTCATTGCTTGCATACAGTGGTCGGAATGTACCGGAACGGACCGGAACGGCGTTCCGGTTCGTGAAATATTATCAAGAGTCGTTCCGTCTCATGAAATATCACCAAAATCCGTTCCGTTTCGTGAAAAAATTTCCAAAAAGAGATGGAAAAGAAAGAAGCAAATATAGCGGCGTTCACAATTTGTCAGCAACCTTAGCGCAATAGTCTGATGCTCTCGATGAATTGAGCGAAATGTATTATCTGTTATGTTACCTTACAATATTTAGAGTTTTGAATTTTGTTGAATTATTTTGATTTTATTGCCTATTATTGAGTTATTCTAGATGGAAATGAATAAACTTTATTTTATGGTATTTATACCGTTCTAGTTTTTTTTAATTAGGGTCGTTTTCCTTTGAAATAAAATATTAAATTAAACTGGTTTGTGTCGACTATTGACGGAAAAAACACTTATTATTATCAACATTATTATTATTTTCCGCGGCATACCCCCCGGTCTCCCCCGACGGTTTGCAGAAAGTTCGTTCTCCACATTTCGTTCCCCACATTTCGTACCCCACATTTCGTTCCCGGGATATTTCGTCTCCCCACATCTCGCACCCGCAAAACTTCGTTCCCGAGCTAGCTCAATTTGTCTTCTAGATCACAGGGTGTTGAAAAACGAATGCAGCGATCGAAATACAGTTAGAAAATGAAAGATATTTTAATTAATTTATTTATTATAATAAACGTATATGAACAAAATAAATTGTATTTATTAAAAATGACGGGTTAATCTAAGTATGTTCCTGATATTTTGTATAGGGGTATAAGTTCTCATTCTGAACCACTTTTCTCAGTAATATTTTGCGGTATCATAAACAAAAGGGGTAGGTTACCCGAAAAGAAAATAGTTTTTGCTTAACTGTCAACGCCGACTTGTTTTTGAAAAACTGAAAATTTTCTTAACATTCTCTACAAACCAAGCAGAAATTTTAATTCTTATAACATTTTTATATAACACTAAAAATAAAATTTAATTCCATCTTGTAAACTCAATCCGGGGACATACTGTATATAGTTCTTATAAGTTTATTATAATAAATAAATAATTTAAAATATATTTCATTTTTCTAACTGCATCCGATTGCTGCACTCGTTTTTCAACACCCTGTAATCTAGGAGATAAATTGAGCTCGCACGGGAACGAGGTTTCCGGGTACGAGGTGTGGGGAGACGAAATATCCCGGGGACGAAATGTGGGGAACCAAATGTGGGGAGCGAACTTTCCGTATCCCCCCCCCCCCCCCCCCCGACAGCGTTCCGGCTCGTCAAAGTTTACATTCCAACCACTGCTTGCATATTTAGTGAATAGTTGGAATACCAGCAGAAATCGCTTATGCCTCACATTGAATGTCCTATCACTGCGAAAGCATGTATCTGTTCTTGCACACCATTGTAAGTTCGCACTGAACACTGTCACATACTTGTCTTTGTGGTTTATTGTTGCAGAAATTTATTACACGTATTCTCTCTCAATCAGCTACTTTGCTGTCCACTGTTGGACGTAACGCCAAATGTTTCCACTCGTTTAGGATTTGGAACTTTCTTATCTAATTTCCGCTGCCCTATTCACATCATCTGACCAGCTTGTTGGAAGTCGATTCCTACCCCTTTCGTCTTGTCTTGGTCACCATTTTATTTAGAATCCTTTTTGCCCACCTTCCATTCGTCAGTCTCGCTATATGACCGGCCCACCGACACTTGAGCTTCAACATATATGATATGACGTCAATCAACCCTATTCTGTTTCGAATCGTAGTGTTGGGTATTTGGTCTCTCCTAGGTATTCTGAGCATGGCGCTTTCCATTCCCCCTGGACTAGTCTTAATTTGTTTGCACAGCATTTAGCCAGTGTTATGATTTCCGCTCAGTACGTTATTACTGCCCATCCTGGGTCTATTCGATGTTGTATTTCTTCGGTTTTCCTACTCTGATTTTGCGGCGCAGGTATTTGTAATGGTTTGTCCATTTTTTTCGCCATCGGTTATTACTAGATTTCTGTGTAATACGAGGTTAGTCATCAGTTTAGTATTATGTAGAGTTGTTTTCACATACCGAGAAAATGGACCTCAGACACGAAAAACTATGCCTTCAATATAGTAAAATATATTGGCCGATGGGAGGAAACTTCTTGCTGTCAATTTATAGCAAGCTACTACAGTTGTTTTGACACACTGAGAATATGGAGGGATTTCCAGAAATTCTCCGCAGGTAAACCTAACAGCGTATATTTCAAGGACCTTTACTGAAGCAGGATCCAATAATTGAACTTTTCAACTTTTTCATACAAACAATAGCTGTTAATCAGCAATTTGTCTTGTTGTAAGCATAACATTAGCAAGTACATTTTACATTTGATTTTAGTTATGAGGGTGTGGGAACTTTTTATAGGAATACATTAAATCAGGGGTCGGCAACCTTTTTCGAACGGCGGGCCATTTTCAAAATAAAATTTTTTATGCGGGCCGCACATTCAAATGTAACTTAAATAGTGCTTTTATATCATATACGAGTATAAATATTATTAAAAATAAATATAGAAAAAAATTATTTTTTATTGACATGCTATAACAATAATGTTAGAGAACAAAAATTTTCCAATTCTTAAAGAGGAAAAAAAAGAAAATACAATTCCAAATATGTAAATATAAAATATATAAATATAAAAAATATAAAATATTGTAGTGAAACGTCATACGGCTGTCAACATGAACGCACATATGAACATACAGTAGCAAACTGGCAAAATGAAAAAATTAGTGATGGGCCTATCCGGAATGAATAATCGGAAAGCTTCCGATTGTTCAAAAAATCGGAAGGTTCCTATTATTTCGGAACTTTTCGGAATTCGATTATTTTACAGTTCGGTGCGCAAAATTCGGAACTTTCGGCATTCGATTATTTTACTATTCGGTACACAAAATGAGAAAACGAAATGCCAATTTGAACTGAACGGAATACGGAATGTTGTATTGACTCACTTGACTGCTATATGCTGGTTGGCGAATGTCGAAGGGTCGCGCCGTGTGCGCACGTGTATGATACGTGAATGGCACTAATGGCAGTGGTATTTCGTAGATTAATTATTAGATAGTACACCTACAGACTTCAAATTCAAGTATTGTTTTATACTATCTATTATGTACTTTATGTGCTATTAAACTTTAAAATATCACTACCATTTTCCGAAAGTCAATTAACGTAACTACTGTAATAATTTGAAAAAATATTTTATTTCCTCATATCCCACTGTGCGACTCAACTCATAAATTGTTTTTTAGGATACTGCATTGCTAACTAGGGTCTACATAGTTACAAACGAGTCCGGTAGATGTAAACGCTAGTTACCAATGCAGTATCCTAAAAAATCTTATACGATACACGACCGGTAGAATTCTTATGGCCAGTGACTCATTACTCCGGGGGGGAAAATGAAACGTCTGGGGGGTATTTTTACCTATTCCCGCGCAATCCACCCATTCTTTTATAGATAGAAAAAAACATGAATATGAAGTGGTAATGTTTCCGGGGGTGAATTTTGTACTGCCCGGGGGGAATTCCCCCCCCCGGTCACCCCCCTGGATTCAACACTGCTTATGGCCTTGCCAAACATACAGGTCTCGCCCCACGGTTCGACCTGTAAAGTATTGGCGCGGCCATAAAAATGTTGCTACCGGTCTAATAACGTAAATAGCTATTACTGACCGTCCTACAAACCCAAACAATAGATGCCAATGCAGATAAGGGCTTACGGCGCGACGGCGAGTGCTCTCATCGTAAATTTGCACGCACTTCATCTTCCTTCCGCTTGTTGTTATTTCGCTCGTTTTCCCTTGCTTGCATTTACGGAATGTAAAATAATCGGATGATATTCCGATTTTATAAACATTCCGAAATGGAACATTCCGATTATTGAAATCATCCGATTATGCCCATCACTAGAAAGAATGCTACACTTGCTAAGCGAGACGTCGTATTCGCTGGGAGTGGGGATTAAACTTGCGCAGTAAAATAGGTTTCCCACTATGCTTCTGTTTGTCGCGCATTTTTGTCACCGGCCACATTTCGGCACGCTTACGCTCTAAGTTTGTTGATTTTTTCTAAAGTTATATTGGTGCTTTGGCGGGCCGCGCAAAAAGTTGCAAAGGGCCGCATGCGGCCCGCGGGCCGCAGGTTGCCGAACCCTGCATTAAATCGTTACCCTAGCATGTTGTGCATGTGTAAAATCAACTTTAATGTAGCATGTGTTGCCTACTCTCCATGATAATATTTCACAAAAAAATATGTAAGATCGATCAATACTATGCGTTCCTTAGATCTCATTTTCAGGTGTAAGCAATTCGTCATCGCCCGCTGACGTAATTTTAGTTATTATTTATAAACAATCATTAATGAAAACCATAGTTGCAAATGTCCTATTCAGCTTAGTTCAAATAACTCCAGGAATTGCGTTGTTCTTATTGGCAGCGATTTATATAATCTGGATATCTCTGTATAAACTTTTACATTCACCTCAAGCGTAACCAGCGTCTTTAGCCCTAATCGTCTTATAGCCCTCGGCGCTCAACACCTCGTACTGTAACATTAACGCTGCGTGCCAAAACCGCCTGTTTTACGCGCTTGATGTATGAATAACTATTTTAGCAAAAGTTATAGGCATATACGTAATATACATATAAGACTGTTAAAAAATATTTCCAGTATACATTTTTGTAAACATTTAATTTTGCGATTTCCTCTAAAACTATAGACCATACAAGGAAAATTTCCAGACAATAGTTGTAGATAGTTTGATAAAATATGATCTTGTTGTAAGGAATTATATTTGTATCAAACTATTATAACATTTCCCGAAAAAGGCAAAGAATATGAGTGAAATAGCACTTCCGTTGGTGGATTTTATCCGAAAATCACTGGAATCTTCGAATTTATATTAGACACATAAATATAGGTTTTCAGACCGATGGACTAAGACGTCTGGACTTTATAGAGGACACATGTAGATTCACAGGCTCACAGACAGGCATTATTTCGAAAACAACTTTTTCTGAATCAGATGACACGAAAACGAATATTTCCACAAAAATTTGGATTACTAATTTGAATAGTTGCGATCTGACGTCGCCTTATTTTTACAACTTAGGAAGAAGAACTGACCCGTAGCTGCTAAAACTTAAAATTCCATTTTTACAATAAAGTTTGAGACCATAAAAACAGCTCTTTTCCTTCTCACAAATTTTCCAATCCCAATAAAAAAATTAAATCTGTAATTGTTAAACCTCCACATATAATATTTGAACATCTGTGAACCCGTTTATTCTGTAACTCAAGCATGGGTGATAGCTAAGACAAAAGACTGAGACAGCTAATATATTCTGTTATGCACGTGACTGTTTGAATATGTATAGTTGATAGGTACCGGGTGGGCATAAATGTCTCTAATCGCATTACCTTTGGACTGACCAACGCTTTAAAAAATGATGAATTCAACTACTTAACCTTTCACGTCATCACAACTGACACTCCTAGGTGTCAAAATGATTACAGATTCCTATAATTTATTCGTATTATTATAATTGAAATATATTTAGCCCAGTGCCCAAGTACATTTTACCTGACAAAAGGTTATGTAGTTTTGGATTTTGGATATGCTGTATGTACCTAGGCCCTTATTAAAAATCCAAGTTTTCTAATTTGGCGCGCCTGTGCGTGCCTCAGTACGACCACTTTTGTGTTACTTTCGGATATTCAAAACTTTAATGAAAAGATATAGGAAAGAAGAGAGATTATTAATGGATTCCAGGCATTATTTCCGTTTGAGCATAACACTATAAATTATTCCTGTCTTGAAGGACATATAAAAGATTAAAAAAAAGATATAACTTGAACCATATCAAAACAAAGCTAAAAAGGCTTAAGACTTGAACAAAATCAGAAATCTAATACTGAACAAAAGACTGACCGAATTGATGCTTTAACAACTCATATCAAGGTGTCAATGTGTGGAATACAGGCTGTTTATAGATAATCGAAAGGAATTTCTATGTAACGTCCAATTTTACATAGAAAATACATACCTAACTACATAACTTACTGTCGATAGACAGGAATGAAACTGTTCACTGTGGTATGTATACTGTTTTATTCACAACTACTTTATTCTAAACAATAAACTGCTCAATTACAGATCTAAAGAGTAGCTTCAGAACGTGACCACCGAAGTTCTGTAGATGGCGCCAAGGTGAATTATAGCGCACCCAGAATGTGTAGTTCAAAACGTGACCACCGAAGTTCTGTAGATGGCGCCAAGTGAACGAGCCGCCACCGTGCTAAAATGCTTGGAAATTTTGTTTGCAAAGTGGAAAATCGCCACCTTTCGCCAAAACCAAATAGCGCATGAAGGTGCTCGGGACTTTAGCAACAACTTTGCCCCCTTTCACAATTTCGATATCTGTAGCCGTTCGAAAGTTACAGGCGATCCAGACAGACAGACAGACGGACGGACGGACGGACAAAGCGTTCGCATAAGTACGCTGAAGCTACTAATAATTGAAAAATGTGATTTGATAGTCCTTCAAAACTGACGTTTATTTACTTTTCTACGGCCACTACTGTAAGTGATTGCGATTGTACAACTTACAAGTTGTGTAAGCGTGTCCTTACGCACAGAGTGCGTAAAACGGGTCGATCGCACGATTAAGGATTTACTGACTTATTATGTTGGTAGCAACAATGCTTTTTCGCTTTGGTTACTATATTTACGTATATTTTACAGTTGTTGTTTGTACAAAGCAGTGTATGGCTGTGACTGCAGCCGCCTAACTTGTAAGATAGTTTGACAGTAATGATTTGACAGTTAATAAAACATTTCTTCTTTATTTAATGAAATGAGTGTGGTCGTAGAAAAAATATCTTTGATGGTCACAACGGTCGACACTACTTCGCGTGAAATGGAGAAAGAAGCAGGCACCTTGTATCTGTTTCTAGTAAATGAGATGTGGAAAAAATGTTTTAGTATTTATTTTTAATTTATTAACTACACAATATTCGCAAAGTCGATCAATATCTGCTTGCATCAACTTGACTTCAAGAGCACTCACCACTTAGCGGAAAATTTTGAGATCGTCTGCGTAAATTAGAAATTTGGAGTGGTGGAAGCACTTGCAGTTGTCATTTATAAAAATATTAAACAGCAGGGGTTCCAGATGAGAACCCTGTGGCACACAACAACAGTCTGCAATCTGTTGGTTAAATAGGACTCAAGTCGCCGCAGTAATCTGCCATGCACACCGGCTCCAGCAAGTTTGGACGTAAGAATAATGTGGTCAATCGATCAAAAGGCTTGCTCAAGTCGGTGTACACAGTTTCCACCTGATGGCCATTGTGTAAACCACCCAGTACGTATTCCGCGAATATAATCAAATTTGTGTTTACCGAACGACGTTCAAAAAAACCATGCTGCTCAGGTACAATCCATGTTTTGATGCGAGAGAATAGTATTTCATAAATTAATTTGTCAAAAATGTTGCTGATTCTGCTAAGTTTAGATATTGGACGATAACTTGCAACAATACTTTTTTTGCCTTTTTTAAAAACAGGAGCAACATAGGAATTTTTCCAGTCGTCCGGAAAACACCCTCTAGATAGGGAGTATATCACATTGATAAGGGTTGAGGAAGTGATATTGCACAGGATTTCAAAAAAAAATCAATATGTCATCAGGACCAGCGCCTTTAGCTACATCAATATTAGTTAAATGATTTACGATAGAGGATTTGTCGATAGCACAGTCGTGTAAGTTAGCATTAGTAGAAAGCTCTAAAGTTTGGCATGCCATTGGACTAGGTATTGAGTACACTCATCTGAAGTATTAAAAAAATTGTTCACAGACTTTCTGCCCATTGACCGCTACTTTGTCCTTATATTTTAATAAAGATGGTAAACTGCGGGTGCTAGTCCTATTGGAAATGTAACTCCAGAACTTTTTAGGATGGGTAACAATACAGGTTTCCGATTTAGAAGTATATTGGCTGTGAGCTTCCTTAATTAAGACTTTAGTATACTTTCTACATATTTGAATCGACAAGTACTTTCGACTTGTTAATTTTCGTGCGGCTAGAATTTTTTAATTGAATAGCCTTGATAATATTTCCATTAAACCATGTGGGATAGACGCGATGTTTTGAAGGAATACTTTTTTCGTGAACATGTGTGGCGATCGTGGACCGCAAAATGCAGCAAAACTTGGTGACAGCATCGTTGAAGCTCAGAGCTGAAAGTTCGGAGATCCAGCTAAAAAATGTGAGCTCCTTATTTATAATTTCATAGTCCGCAGAATCGTAAAGGAGTTAATTTTTAATGTGTTCACTTTAAATGATTTAGAATTGTCGAAGCATGCGGTTATCTCAACAGGAATATGATGAGCGGCAATAATACTGAGTGGATTATCGCATTTTTGTACATAAAGTGTTTCTTGATTACACATTATTACATAGAGTGTACGGTTATTACAATTAAGAATACTATTAAACGATAAGCAAATAATAATACAGTGCGGCGAAAATCTGTTGGCATGACAGCGGTCGGCAATGGCTTACTTCCCACCCGGTGTTATGGCAATCTACTTCCCGCCCGGGGTGGAAAGTAAAAGTTCGTGGTGGCTCATTTTCCAACTTTTTAGAAGCCAGGAATGACATTATTACGTATATGTGAATAGAAAAAAAACCTACTTTATGACATAAACTTAAAGATTCTAATCAACTCAGCCACAGTGTGGAACAGCTTTTCAAAGAAAGCCGTCTATGCTTATTAAATGATTAATTGAAATGTTAGAATTAAATGCAACTTCCACGTGAAATGCGTTAAAAAATTATCTACCCAAACACAGAAACCTTTGAATATGCTGCTTGCCTCAATTAAAAGAAAGTTAAATTTTGAGTAATTGGGTAGTATATTATTTGCAATCTTTGCTTATATTAATGTAAAATTGGGTGACTTTACTGCAACTCTAAATATGTCTACTCCATAAAACGAGAACCGATAGGTCAATCGATAAACGGAAAGCATCATGATGTGCCAAATTACATTAAGGAACAAACTGTGTTTATGTCAAGATCGCCAAATCAACCGAAAATATAAAAAACAATAAAACGTGATTTTTTCAAGTCATCCGCCCATTTGAATGACTTCAAAAAGTTGGTTAACATCTCTTCGTTGCCCACTCAACCCATTCATAAAAGTGACTTGAAATACAATTTATCTTTTTAAAATAAATAAAAAATAACACAAGAATATAGTTTTTCCAAAGCAAAAACATAGTATTATACACAACGCTAAATTTTAATATCGCATTAGGGAGAAAACAAAAAAAGAAACACAAAAAGACAGAACCAAATGAAAATATTTGTAAAGGGCTTTCCTCAAAACTTCCCTCTCAGTGGACATGGTGACACAAAATTGAGCAAAGCTGTATTTTCAATAACATAAATTCCTTTAGCAAAATTACGGTTAAGCCCAATGTTTTAATACTGTTGACATAATATTCTATCTTGAGTTACTCAGAATTAGGGGCGGATGGGACAACCGAGAAACCAGGAAATTTCCAGATGGACACGGGCCCAGCGGTCCGCTTTCTGCAAGCAAAAGCAATTGCCAAGGCGGCATTGTTCTGGGTAGTTCATAGTTTTATGACGATACCAGCGTCCATAAATCAAACAAGTAGAGACACTCTCTGTCGGTTCCTGTGATGTCAAAATTCCGATTATACTAACAGATGGCGACACTACTTGAACACATCATGATTGGTAGCAGAGCCAGTACCTGGCACTAATTGGTAGAACTTTGTGCTGCCATCTGATGGTCAAGCTTAGAAATACCCCCCAAGGCACTGTCCCAGGCACTCTAGACAGGTTTCAACATTTGCCATGAGTGTCTCTACTTGTTTGATGTATGTACGCTGAAGATACTTTCATAAAGACAACAAGTGGGCGTTGTGTCCCTAAATAATTTTAAAAATCGAAGGAAACGGTGGGTAAAAATATCTTCACGTTTCCAATGATATCAAATTCAATTTTTAAATAAAAAAATATTATCCCTAATGAGACTCGAGGTAGTGCCTGCAAACGAGCTCGAACATTGGGATTCCTTTGTTCCCCGGTGAACTACGGCTGCGCTGACTGCTCCACGCCCGCGCTGGCAATTCTTGCGATCCAGGTCTATTTAACGTAATGCATTTATTAGTTGTTCGTTTTGGTCTCGTACACAGTTATCCTGTATTTGTTGATTCCCATTTTTGGCAAGGATAAAGCCAGCACTATATACAAGTTAGTACTTTTATGTATGTTCAAGCAAAAGTAAACAACATTTTATTTTCTTAGTGTGCTCACCGTGTATATATTTGTCTGAAATTGTACCGCTTTCATGCCAGGTATATATATAATGTGTATGCAAAATATCATCTTCCTCCGACAAATAGATTTTGAGTTATACCGCCAACAGACAGACAGACAAACAGACAGACGGAATTGAGAAAACCTGTTTTTCGTCATCTAGGGACCCTGAAACGTAAAGATCTGAAGAAATCTCGGAAGGTAATTTTTTCGTGATTATAATACTTCTTCCGCCTTTCAGACGAGGGAAGTAAAAATTTAAAAATTTGTTTTAAACTAGGACAAATGATATTCCTCGACGATTTCGTCTAATATCGTGTTCCCTCCTCGCCTCAATGTTTCGTATTCGTGTTCGTCTAATATCACAATTTCATCCTCGTTGCTGATGTCTGCAATGTTAGGTTAGATGTAGGCATGTTTTATTTTGTCGATCTTCTTCAAGAACGAACACAATGGCTACAAGCTGATGATATGGGCGACATATCGCAATCTCTTTTCTTTTTTTGTAGTCAGTTGAACTACAACAAACTGACCATTTTGTACATTTATGGTGATGAAGTTATTGTTGTCTTTCTCATTCTCGTTCCTGATGGTTTTGTCTTGTTCAGCCTTCTCGGTTTCATTTACTTGTTAGGGCTTTTCGGTTTCATCATTCCACATTTCGCTCTCGTCACCCTCTTCACTCGGCAATTCATATTTGGTCCTTTTTTTCGCCACTTTCTTTAGTTCCGTTTTACTTTGCCTTCAATTTCTTCTTTCTCGTACTTTGTTTCTCTGAAACGGCCGCTGTCGCTATTACACCTTCCGAAGTTACACTCTGCTCTCGTAAGATGTTGATCTTCTTGCGTCTTCCAGCTGTCTCATTTTGGTCGCCGGACCTGGTTGATTAAAACATGACTTTGCCACGAAATTCTCTCCAATATTTCATTCCGGTCCAGCGAAATGAGGCCCGTTGCCATGAATTCTGCTTTGGTGTTGTCGGCATTTCTGGCACCAAGTTCTCCTAAAGTTTTATTGAGAAGGTAAGAAAATCTGTCTGTTCTCAGTGGTCCACGATTTTGTTCTTTCCAATTATTCAAGACTTGTCGTCACTTTCCTTTCATTGGGAGAAAGCTGCACACATCGAGTGGTTGACATAAGTGTGTAGTATGGCAGTAGCACGCAACCTATATAATTAGCCTGGCAATCTTTGATTACTTTCAGAGACACATGGCTCGCCAAGTTATCGCCTATCTAAGCTTTCCGTCCAGGAAGCCTTATGAAGAATGGAAGCGTAGCCTTCTCAAACCAGTCCTCAAATTACTGCTAGTCAAACCACCCCGATTTGCTTCTATTATATAGAACACGTGACGGACCTCTCTCAGTTTATGTGGCCCACATCTATTCGGCCTTGTACACCACGTATGGTGGCAACATATTGCCTGATCCGCTGAGAGAAAACATAACGCTGGTCGCACTTTTGGTGTGATCCATCACCCTTTCCGCCTTACAACGATTTTATTTCTACCAGGATCATCCACAAACCGCGTCTCATCAAAATTCAAGATGTTTTCGAGAAGAAGGCCATCAAGGGTTTCGGCCAATTTATCAATATATGCTTCAATAATCTGTGGAGAGTCGGTTGCTCGACTTCTTTTGATATTCTCCGACATACGAAGGGAAATCTATGGAAACCGCTAAACGAATTTGTAATAAAAGGTATCACCAGGTCTGTTGTTTGTAAAATCTTCGTATCTTGCCTTGTCTATTTAGATAGTTTTGTACTAGGTCCTTGATGTTGTCCAGGGAAAATCCCCATTCCGCAGCGTATAAAACGGTATTTATGAAAGCGGTTTCCTCGTCACTGTTCAAAAAAGTTTTCCCACCATTTTTTTAATGTGTTTATGGTTTATTTTTTGGTAAAGGGTGGACTTTGAAATCCCATATATTTCAGCAGCCTCTACTAAGGTTATTCTTCCCCCTCGAATTTTCTCTAACGCTTCCCGAAGGTCATTATCTACGAAATCGCGATATTTGCGCTTTCTCAAGGTTCTCCGGTATATTTTGGGCATTTTGTCAAGTCACCCGAAATTTGTCATAAGAAAATCAATGAGGTTGTGGAAGGGTTAAACAAATTCAAAAAAAAGGTTGAGGTTAGGCCCTTCTAGAGAAATTAATGGGTTGTCTATAAAAAATATGATATTCCAATTCCAGTCATAGTCTAGCTAGGTCAATCAATATGGTTCAGGATAAAAAATGCACACTTTCGTACTTTTCCTTCCAGAAGTTATGTAAAACCACTTGTTGCTTATCTTACTTGCCGATAAATATCTGCCATGTCGATATTGAGGATCGCTAGCAATTATTGACAGCCCTCCATCAGTTACCATTTTGGCTGTGCGAATTTTCAAATCGCTGCACGCCCATCATTTTCAAGTCACCCTTACGATTTCAAGTCACCGAAGTTTACGGTATTGTTTTTATTTTGTTTGTATTTTTGATAAAAATACAAAAAAATATTTTTTATGTTACGATACTTTAGCAATAATTTTAATGTTGAATTTTTTTATAAGACAATGAATTTGCTAGAAGATTCATTAATAGCCATACAGAATACATTCAGCGAGCGTTAAGAAACAAAAAAGCAACACCTTTAGATACCAATCACTGTATAGTGTACCGTATGCTATTTCATTGTAAAAAACAAATTAGTTGCAGTTATAAAGCGATTATCCATATGAAGTTTACTGTACACTGGATTTTGTCAATAAACATTTTACAAAGATGTTCGACTTCTAAAGCCATAGCAGGTACTTACCTTAAATAAAGAATCCACTAACTTGCTGTATAGGTCCAAATATATTGGCAACGTGTATGGCCCATAAATTGTTGAAGCAGCCTCATATCGTTGAAGCTAAAAATATAATGATTACTAACTGTAATTTCTACAACTGCAGCTACAAGTATTACCTGATATTCTTCTGGAGTCACAATATAATCACTATAAACATTAGTAAGACCAGCAATTATTACAGTACTTTCTCGCGAGCCAGTACTTTCTTGTACGACCTTACTAATAGCCCTCTTAAGTCTTCGACCTGCCATTGTTGTAAATTCACCCGGAACGGCTGCTATTACAACGTCCCCTAAAACTGCAGTTTGAATGGAAACTATCCTTGGTTGCCATTGGTACGGAAACTTTATCTAGAAAATAGTAAATAAAAATTACTACCTCGAACTTTAATATTGGTGTAACTATATAATGCTTTAGTAAGAGTAGAGCAAAAGCTGAAAAAGTTGGATCAATTTTTCATGGCTACTATGATTTAACAAATTATTGAAAAAACAAGGTGTTTTATTGTGGTGGTACTATAAGCCTATGTTAAATTCGAGGTTAGCAGGTTAGGTTTTGCGTCAGTCTGTGTCAAAACTGACGCAAAATCTAAGCTGCTAACCTCGAATTTGACATAAAACTTACATTGCCACCAACATAAAACACCTTGTTTTTCAATATTTTATTAAATCATGGTAGCTATGAAAAAATGATCCAACTTTTTTCGCTGTTTGCTCTACTCTTACTAAAGTTTTATACAGGTACACTATTTAATATTAACGCTGCTATGCAGTAGACGAACTTTACTACATTTATGTTTAAACATAATCCGTCGTTGCGCTGTCTTAAAAACTAAATATGCTACGTAATTTTCAGCTACGAACCGCAACGACTTTAAACAAAATAAACAGGTTCATAAACTTTCTAGTTAAGTTGTGCTTTACTTCTACTGCTGAAAGTTCCGTAAAACATATTTTAGTCTAAAGCAGCATGCAGTTATAACTTCTACCTTGAGATCTAACATTTCAACTTGTTTGCCTTATATTTTATTTGACAGTATAAACCTAAACCTTCTATTTAAATTAAAACTTGTGCCCTTACTTCTACTGCTGAAAGTTTCTTAAAAAGTCTATGAATCTAAAGTGGCATGCAATAATAATTTCTATCTTCGAAGCTAAAATTGTTTGTGATATCATTCTTTTAGCTTTATAACGAACGTTTGTAAATAATGTTTAGTAATATGATGGAAGTCCTATGCAGCTGCTTTGATTTGCATGGAGATTATGGGGATACTTATGTAAAGCTACCGTTATAGCAGCCAAATAAATCCTTATCCGAATGGGGCAAATAAATAGAAATTAGTACCAAGCAGTAATACAATTTTTACTAAAATATCCGTCACAATTCCGCTATGAGGAATGGTTTAATACCTATATAAACTTTCTAAATGTCTCTCTGGGAGGTGCATATCCTTTAGTGCGATCACTTTTTAACGCAAAATCCTTAAAAAAGTAGGTACACTTTTTTAACTATTTTAATGAAATGTCAATTTGACAGTTGTAAATTCCGAAGTCATTTTCGACTAAATTTCGATTTACAAGAGATCACAATACAAAAAAACTATGTGTACAGCACGTTTTTAAGATCCCTTTTTTCATTAATTTGTTTGATTCAAACTGCAAATTCACGAAAGAAAGTATGACTTTCAGAACTAGTAGTTGTACAAATTACTATACATGTACTATGATAACCTGCATACGTAGTAATGCGTAACACAGCGAAACAATATACAGTCGAGTATTAGCACCACAGAATGCACAATTGCACAACACTGCATAACAAACGGAGGCAATGAAGAATGCATCTGCATTGCACGACAAGCAAACTAATCAATGGCTGGCGGAAAGTTTACGAATTTAAAATCCCAAAAGTAGCAGGGAATTGAACTCGGTTCGCTTGAGAGGCGAGCATTTGCTCGTTGGGCCACTTTTTTATCAAAGCTATCTAAGCAATAATTATATATAGTCGTGCGAATATAATTCGTTAAATTTGAGTCAATCATCATATCTTAAATTTAGGACATTTGCCAATACGACCTACCATACTAACAATATAGCGACTCACTATTATCGATTTGGTACGAGCTAACTTGGTTTTGTTTCACGTGTCAAATGAACTAGTTTAGAAATATCAGTGCATTTTTCTAGGTTATGTTATGCGTTTTAAGAATAAAAATCTGGTATAATACACGCAAACAAAAATTAGATGTTTATTTTTTAAGCATTTGCCAAAAATTAAAAATTCTACAGAAACCGCACAAAATAGAGCGTTAGTTAAAGGGACAAATTTTCTCTAAAACTTCAAGCTGAATTCAAGAATGTAATAATATATCGGGTGTTCTATTTAAAATAAGAGTTAATAAAAAAATAGAAAAAGAAACAAAGGAAATCCATTTTAAAGCATTCAACTGGAAACTATCTCACATTAATACACATTAAAAATTTAATAAAAATGTAAAGTTTGAAAAATCGTTAGAACCGTTTTTGAAAAAATCGAAAAAACTGAAAAATCACCAGAGTAAACGCCATACTTCGGGTTATGCGATTTTGTTGAAAAGCTTGCTGTCGCATCTAGATAGTACACAACACACACACTGACCAGTGAAATAAAGTAGTATTTCCTTCTTTCTGGTGTATAATTAAAGTCATTATATTGCATTCCTAAATCAATGTAGTTCGTAGTATGCCTAATATACAAGTCGTCCTATGGACTCGTTATATTTTCAGCTTTGGGATTATAACTCAGAATATTCATCAAGAATTCATCAACAATATGCGTACCACATATTATATTACCCCTCAGAATACCTCTTGTGCATATTTAGTTGATTATTCAACACTATAATGAACGAACCAATGAAAATTGTTCAATTTATCAGAAACGGCCAATCAAAATAGACTGTCTTTGAAAACAACTAATGTCGCAGTGTTTTCACGCGAGCCCGATTGGTTTCAATAATTTCAATTTAGTGAGTAGCCTTTGACTGACATTTCACCAAAACGTCAAAGTGAAGTTCGCAAATCAACGTCGTTCTAAAAACTCATAATAATCGTGTTGGAAGCTCCAGTATTGAACTAATAGTGTAACACGTTAAAAATGTGTGCTGTCGAACACGGTAAAAGTCATCTACCCATATTGTTGAATAATCTTTCCAAATACCACTCAAAGCAAAATTTTTTAAGAAAATCGTACGACACTCATTAATGACCAATAGAAAAATCAGTTCACGAGCCGTAACCAAGACAACAATTTTTTGTAGGTAGACATTACTTCTTTTTAGGGTTTGTATCGTTACGATTTTCTTACCGAATCTGCATTCGAGCATTAATTCATATCCGGAAATTATTTTTCGTGCATTCCAACCACGTCCTAATTTGCCCTCGCGTCCCGCTAGGGCAAATTAACACGACGTTGTTGGAACGCACTCAAAATTTTTTTTGGAAAGAATTAATGCTCTTATGAGATTATATGTGAGAATTCTTTTCGTCAACATGCAAATTAATGCAAATTTCTCTCAACAAAAACTGCTCAAATTCCACTCGACCTGCGGTTTGCGGAATTTTTAAGGCAGTTTTGGTTTCGAGAAATTTAGACGCAATAATTTGCACGTGAATGAAAAAAGAACTGAAAAAATTAGTGATAATCGGAAATTTTTGAAAATTTACCGTTAAATTTCCACTTACCGTGGAGTTTTGAAACAAAAAATCTTAAAGTTTTAGTATTTAGATGTTTTATTTGTTATTTTTAAGAAAAATGTTTTTTTTGCTGTTTTTTATTCGTAATATTTTCAAATATTTCTGGAAATATTTCAAGCACTTGTAATATTTCTACTGAAAATACATCACGTACGCCAACTCATCTGTTTATCTATAGTAAACTGGTTGAGAAAGCAAATTACTAGAAAATTTAACGTCGTAATTAGGTCTTAAAATTTTAATTATTTAAATGTCACATTTCCATTAATCAGTGTCAAATCAGATTTTTCGGTACCTGCTTTTCAAAAACAAGTTCACATACAGTCTATAGGAGAGGCTTCCTAAGAATAGCAAACAAATTAAACGTAAGGTAAATCCAACCATATAACATGGATTAAGAGGAATAATAATTGTTCACAAAATGTATGTAGAAAAATAGCTCGTAACAATAAAATCGCTCAATCAACGCTTTTCCGCAAAAATTACAGAATTTGTTTGTTCACCAGCCTTCCCTGGAGATGCAATGTGTGTTCAGAAGCATTAGTTGCTGTTAACGATCGACAGTGAATTAACTAGTACTGAAACAGTAATCCTTTCAGATTAGGAAACTGACAAATACATAGATGCTGCAAATATAGAGCCTAATTTATTATAAACGATCAATAAATCGTTAGATAACTAGTTGTGAAGTAAATTTACTTCCCTAGTAAGCTAATAGGCAAATAAAATTGCTTATGATAAATCAAATCTGTCAGTTAAATAACTATTCTAGAAGTAAATCATTTTAAATTACCGACCGAAATGACTCATTTTCATTGTGCGAGAGCTGGTGCCACCAATTTCTCAAAACCACACTGTCAATTTTGAAAGTTGGTAATTGCTGTTTCTTTAATAAATGTTGTATAATCTTTTATAAATATGGAGAAGGAAAAGAGGAAAGAATTATACAGAGCAAGAAAAAGAAAGTTTATTGGAAATAATTAATAAAAGAATTGTATCTACTCCAGTGAGCCAGTGAGATAAGTAACGCATTCCGTCAATCATTTGACACTATTTCCGTTAGGTAATGAAGCTAATTAAACCACTCAGTTATGTAATAGATTCATTACCTAACTGAGTGGTGTAATGGCTTCGTTACCTAACTGGAATGGTGTCAAATGAATGACAATGACATTTGCCTACTAAAATATTTTTGAAAATGACAGATCTGACATTTCTCTTAATGCACTTTTGTCAATTTTAGGCAGTTGTAGATAAAATTTTGTACAATACATGTGTGATAATGCATCATTAATATACTTGTGTGCTTACATAACTCGTGCTACGCACCCGTTTGTAAAGACGTATATCAATGATGCTCTTATCCCACTTGTATAGTAAATAACTATTACAATCTCATAGAAAACAAACAAACAGATGGTACCACCGTGAAGTTGAAAAAAGAAGCCTGGGAAGCCATTGCTGATCAATACAATATAGTTAAGACTTTTATGTGAGCGCAATACGAAGAAATATAAAAAAGAGAATGCCAATAACAAAGTTGAAATTTATAAAGCTGGAGGTGGCTCATCCAAACGTCAAGTGGATGCTATAGCGGAAAAAGTTTTAGCTTTAAATGGTGCAAATTCCACACAGGAAAAAGTTAACATATATAATAGTAATGCCCTATTTGATAATCTTTTTCGAATGCAAAATCCTAATTGTGAAGCGATTAAAGAAGCAATTATTTATCAAGAAAACGAAAATGAAACGGCACTCGGATCGATGAGGACTTTTGACATTTTGCTTAGAACCACAATATCAACGCTCATACCAAAATCCAGCTTTCCGGGAATTTTTCCGAAATCTTGCTTTTATTTTGTCTAATTTCTCTGGACTAATGTTTATACAGTAAATTTATTATAACGCGCAATGTGGCATTCCCGTTTCCATAAGGACTTGATTATTACTAGTGGTTTCTAGGGGTACGCCACGCTATGTGTAAATGCGTTTATTTTAAAATGCAATATATGAACCGTAATTTTATTGAAAAAGAAGCATCAGAAAGAACAGGGCATGTAATAACCCACATACTTGCTGCAAACTGAAGTCTTTATACTATTTGATCAACAGAATTCCTTCCCCCGTACAATATATTATGTTTCTACATACTCAGTAATGTCTCCATATTGCATTTTAAAATACACGCATTTACACATATTGCGCGTTATAATAAACTCCCCGTATTTTATGTTTAAAGGAAAATAGCTGCTCAGTAAGGAGTTATCGTTTAATAAACAACTACTGAATTACAACTAATTTGTTGATTATTCGGATACGGTGTGAATAACAGTATTTCTAACAGCAAAATTATTTGGTATCAATTGAACATTATTTAAGTTGTGATTAGCTTCCATTTGTTGAATATTTGCCTCATTTTTCTATAATAATCTTGATATTTACATTTCTGCATATATTATACAAGACGCACGTCGCTACTATAATTGGAAGAGCTTTGTTTACAGACACTCTCAATCCCAAAAATAAACATGAAAACCTCCTCTTCAGAATTCCAAATGTTCTTTCAATTGTGTTGCTTGTTCTTATGTGTGCCGAGTTATATCTTGTCTCAGCTTCTGTTTTCGGATTAAACAAAGGCGTAAGAATATAACGCCGACAAGAATAACCACTGTCGCCCAATAAATACGTATTACCAAATTCATTATTTTCAAATTGAGCTCTTACCAAGGAGTTATCAAAAATTCGGCTTTCATGAGCAGATCCTGGCCACCTTGCTACCAAAGCCTTTCTATTTAAATTGGCATCACAAAAATTAGCCTGAATATTTAAATAATTTTTCTTTCATTTCTAAAGGTTTCGGCCTCATGTCATCCAGGAGATTTTATTCGAAGATGGCTTCCATCTATTGCATCAATAACAGCAAAAAATCTAGCATGATTGTAAAATTCTGCATAAATTTTACGGCTTCTGTATAGTGATCGTGGCATCTAATAAATCTGTATCCAAGGATGGCTATAGTATGACTAACTTTATGTACAATTCTGGATACTGTAGCGTTTGTCACATTAAAATGATCACCAATATTAATTTGAAATCTACGGCATGCATAAAAACGAAAAGTGATAAGCAAGTGATTCATTGCAGATATGGATTTATTTCTGGCTGTTAGAGGTTGGATATGATTTTCAATTAAATTTAAAATGTAACGTACATAATTTTTATACAGACTAAACCTATTCTTAAATTCATCTTCATTATACAGGGTGTCCCAAAAAGAATGGGACACTGATCAGTCATAGATTCCTTACGTTATAATAAATCGATTAAACCTAATGTACCTTAGTACAAAGTCCCTTCAGTAAGAAGTTATAGGGCCTTGAAGTTTTTTATTTTTATGTTAATTTCCACAAGTGTAAAGATATCGATTTTCATTTTGGAATACATGCTTACTATTACGTACTGCACTAACAAAAAATGTTTCATAAATTAGACTTGACTGTAAGAGGCATTTTACCTATCTTTGAAAACTTTTTTTAACCCGAACTTCGTTATCTGTAACATTTTTTGAAATTTTATGTTATTATCTGAAAGAGAATTGAAAAGCACAAAAATAATGTACTCTTGGTTCTTAAGCCTAAAAGCAACCGTTTACTTTAAAATGCCCATCAAAGGTTTTTGGTAGTCATTAACACGTGCAATTATCAAGTAGCCATGATCACAAAAACGATGGTCATTTAGTAAAAAACAATGATAAAAAAATTAACGACATTAGTGACGTAAAAATTTGTTCTTTTATGTTTAAGAAAATTCCGCTACATAACGAACTCTCCAATGCTGAAAGGTTCGTTGTCACAGCATTTTCGTAAACACAAAAGACAAAAAACTGATGTTACCAACGTGATTAATTGATTTCTTGTTGTTGTTTACTAGATTACAATCATTACCCATTGTGCTTGTGATCATGGCTACTTGATCACTGCACGTCTTAATGACAACCAAAAACCTTTGATAGGCATTTTAAGGTAAACGGTTGCTGTTACGCTTATGAACTGAGAGTACATTATTTTTGTGCATTTTATTTCTCTTTAAGACAATAACCTCAAATTTTAGAAAGTGTTACCGATAACGAAGTTAGAGCTAATAAAAGTTTTGAAAGATAGGTAAAGTACCCCTTACAGTCTAGTCTATGAAAATTTTCTTCTTAGTGCACTACGAAATAGTAAGCATGTATACCAAAATTCAAATCGATATCTCTATATTTGTGGAAATTAACAAAAAAATAAAAAAATCAACTTTGAGGCCCTATAACTTCTTACTGAAAGGACTTTGTACTAAGGTATATTAGGTTTAATCTATTTATTATGAATCTATGACTAATCGGTGTCCCATTCTTTTTGAGACACCCTGTATATATCAAAAGGGTGTTTTTTACTAAGAGAACTCGAGTACTTCGACGTCTTAGAACCTGTTGTGGTTCAGATCCGTCACTGTCGACACTGGACATTGTAGGTTACACTTACATCTGAGACAGATGATCCAGAAGACATGATGACCGTAATGCAAATTATGAAATGTGTTAGTATAATCGAAAGTCAGCTTAATAGAACACGATTTTTTATATTTTCATCTTTGCATGGACTGGAAAATAAGACTGACGCTATACTTTTTACTTTTAACTGTCAAATTACCCAGAGAATAGAATGTATTTGGTAAAAAAGCAAATAAATAATTTACTGTAGCTGTTTATTAGCCGAATAAAGGTATTTTGCGATTATAATACTCAAATCTACGGAATAAAATAATTTATTCTCAAAGTAAATTTTATTTAGGAAATAAAAACTTTTATAATACTGAGCATAACACAGATAGAGATGAAGATACATTTTTATAATTGATTGCTTACTTTTTACATTATTAATTATAAAATTCTGCCAGCAGCGTTTATTCCTTCGAATATTAATGTTCCACTTTGATAGTTTTATAGCAGTTTTTAATAAATACACCTAATGAATGAATTCTAGTATGTTATACACAATTCGCTCTAAATAGTATCGTATTCTAACAAATACTGAACTCATGGCAGTTTATATTCGTTGCAATGATTACATAACTACATCAGAAAACTGTATGAAATAGAGCACAAATGCAAACACTAACCAAAATATTTGTCAAGAGCTTTACTCAGAACTTTCCTCGCCAGTGGACGTTTTAACACTAAACAATTTTATAAATCAAAGGATAATAGGGATAAAAATATCTTCAAGTTTGTAGTAATACTAAAGCAGTTAAAGGAAAGACTTGGTAATGTCGATTCGAACTTCAAGGCCTACGAACGAGCCTTCGAATTTCAACGACTAGCTGTAGTCCGCAAGTAAACTGTCCGTTCGTTGCACTCGGCGAGGAAATACCACTCGCATCGGTGAGATACGCCTGCCGTAAATACAATGCATTTATGGTTGACTTATCTTTGTTGTTTTCTCTTTGACACCATTTACCCTGTATCTATTGAGTCCTATTTTCGCCAAGAATAAAGCTTGAGCAATATGCAAATTATCAGTTTTATATATTTCTTAGTTAAAGTAAAATAAAAAACATTATATTTGGTTAAGCGGTTCACCCTGTATATATTTGTCAGTCATTTTCACGGTTTCATGCCAGATGGGCATATATCCTGCATGCAAAATGCCGTCATCCCCAACAAATAGTTTTGCATTATACCGGCAACAAACAGATAGATAGACAGACGCACAGACAGACAGATAGACAGACAGAATTGATAAATCTGAAGAAATCTTGAAAGGTGATTTTTTTTCCGATTACAATACTTCCTTTTAGACGAGGGAAGTAAAAACTTTTTTTTTGTCTTGTGGCGTATTTACACAACTATACCTATTTATGATCTTAGTGACTATTAAGATACAAAATTAATTAAAGTGTATCAAACGTACGTAATTCAATACTTCATAATGATGAAGTAGAAATTTTATTTGAATTTGCAAGTTATAATAGACAACAAAAAGTATAACATTATACATATGTAATTATTTTCCTTACGTTATAGTCTTGCACATAAAGTACCAGCCTCTACACCGAAAGGTATAATGAGGTTAACGATAATACAATAATACAATACGTTATAGTCTTCCAGATTCAAATTTGTCAATTTACGATTACGGTTTGATGTCTTCAACAAATGCGCTTATTTGTAACTAAACAGGAATTCACGCGGTGCATCAAACAGTGCCATAAAGGTTTGTGTTAATCTACGTCAC